>JAJNNX010000006.1:1605000-1633828 GCA_023159155.1 Ustulina deusta
AAGTTAAATAATTAAGCTTATATAAATTTATATAGCTAAAAACTAAATAAACTTTTTATATTTTTTTTTAAATGAAGCGCTAAATATAATATAATATATTATATATATATATATATTATTTCAAGTAAAGCTTATTAATCGTTTTAATAATAATTATTAATTTAATTATTATTTTAATTAAAATTTTAATTAAAATTGTTTATTTTATAAAAATTAATTTAAAAGAATTTATATTTTTATAAAAAAAAATTTAATATTTAAGTATATTTTTTAAGTTTTTTTTAATAAGTATTAAAAACTAAGTTATAGCTTATATTTATTTTAATAATTTTTAATAAAAATAAAAATTTAAATATTAATAATTATATTTATATTTATATTTTTTTTATTTAATAAAATAATTAAAATATTATAATATAAAAATATATAAACAAATTAATAATAAAATTAATAATATTATTAAATTAATAATTAAACTATAATTTATTTATTATTTTTAATAATTATTTTAATATTAAGTTTTTATTTAATATAAAATAAAATATTTAAGTATTATTATTTATGTTTAATTTTTTATTTTTATTGCTATTTATATTAAAAAAAAAATTTAGATTTATTATTAAATTTATATGTTTAATATATTTAAAATATAATTTTAAGTTATTTATTTTTTATATTATTAGAAAATAAAACTTTAAAAATATTAAAAATTTTTAAAATAAAATAATTAATATAAAATAATAATTAAACAAGTTTTATTTATAAAAATAATTAATTAAACAAATAATTATTTAAATAAAAAATATATATAAATTATTATTTATATAAAAAAATCTAAAAATATTAAATTTAGTGTTAAAAATAATAAATAATAAAAATAATAATTTTTAAAATAAATATTAATATAATTTTATAATTATTTTTTTATATTTAATAATAAAAAATAAAAAATTTATAAATTTATTTAAAATAATAATAAATTTTTTAAATTTTTTTATTATTTTTAAATATTTATAATATTTATTTTATATTAAATAATAAAATATAAAATATAATAATAAAAATAATATTATAAAAATTAAAACTTAATTTATAAATATATAATTTATTACTAGTATTAAACTTATATTTAATTTTAAACTTTAAATTAAATTAAAATATTTTTAAAATATAATTTTTAATTAATTTATAAGTTTTAAACTTAATTTAAATAAATATAAAATTTTAAAGCTTTAATAATTAATAAAAAAAAATTAAAACATTTATTTTTTAAATTAAATATAAATAAAATAAATTTATTAAGTTTATTAATATAATTATTTAATTAATTTTAATAATTTTTATTTATATTAATAATATAAATATAATTATATAATTTTAATATATATATTTTTATATTTTTAGTTTAATATAAAAAATATTAAATTTATTATTAAATCTTTTTTTAATAAATAAATAAAATAAAAGTTTAATTATTATATATTTTTTATTTTATTTAATTTAATTAATAAATTAAACAAGTTTATATAAAATTATATATTATTAGTTTTTAAAATAACTATAATAATTATTTTATTTATTATATATTATTTTTAAATTTAATATATAAATATTTTTATATATTTTTAAAGTTAAAGTTTTTAATATTTATTAAATATAATAATAAATAATTTAATAATAATTTAAACTAAAAAATAAAAATAATTATAATTATATTAATAAAAATATTTAAATTTAAATTTATAATATATAAAATAAATAAAAAATAAAACTATTATATAAATTAATATAAATTAATTTTTTTAGTTAAGTTATATAAATAATAAATATAATTTGTAATACTATTATATAAATAATAAAAATATTAAATAAAATATATTAATAAATTAATAAAAATATAAAACTATAATTATAATAAATTTTAAACTAAAAAATATTAAATTATAATTATATATTTAAAATAAAATAAAAATTAAAAAATATTTATATTATATAATATTAAACTTATTTATAATAAAATAATTATATTAAAATATTTAAATAATAAATATAAATTTAATAAATTTAATATTAATATATTATAATTATATTATTATTATTAATTTTTATAAATTTAATATTTTTATATATAACTATAAAATAAAAATTTATTATTTATTATATATATTTATAACTATATATTATTATATTATATTAAATAAAACTAAAAAAATTAAAATATTAAAATAAAATAAATTATATTAAATATAAAAAAATATTTTAATATAGCTAAAATATTAGCTATAAAATATAAAATATATAAAACTAATAAATATAACTAAAATATTTTTTATTTATTTAATTATATTAAAATACTAAAATAATAATAAAATTTTATTATTTTTATTAATTTTTTAATAGTTTTAATTATTAATATAGCTTTTATATTTATATAAAAAAGCTAAATTAAAAGTTTATAAATAAATTTATATATAAAGTTTTTATAAAAAATCTAAATTAAAAATCTAATTATTTAAGTTAATTTTAATTATATAGCTTTTATATTTATATAATAAATAATTATATAAAGTAATTATATTTTTTATAATTAAACTAAATTAAAAATTATATAAATAGCTTAGTTATATAAATATTTATTAATATAATTAGTTATATTAATAATAATTTTTATAAATAAACTAAGTTAAAAGTTTATAAAAATAGCTTAGCTATATAAAGATTTATTAATATAGCTAGCTATATTAATTATAGTTTTTATAAATAAATTAATTAAAAATATATTAAAAAGTTTAAATTAAATTATAAGTTTAGTTATATAGCTAATTAATTAGTATAGTTTTTATAAATAAGCTAGATTAAATAAATTTATATATAATTAATATATTAGTTTAAATTTATATATAACTAATATATTAAATTAAATATAAAAAAATATTTTAATATAAGTAAAGTTTATAAAGCTAATAAATATAACTAATATATTTTTTATTTATTTTATTATATTATATTAATAATTAATTATTATAATATTTAATAAAAATTATTTTTAATAAATATATTTAGTTATAAATAATTATTAATAATTTTTTTTTTTATATAATATAATAAAAAGTTTATTATTTTTATTTATATTATTAAAATTATTATAATTTTTTTTAAATAAATATAATTTAAATTAAATATTTTATTATTAAAATTAATATTAAAATAATTATAATAAAAATATTAATATTTAATATATATAAAGTATTAAAATAACTAGTATTAGTTATAATTTTATTATATAATTTATATAAAGTATAAATTTATGTTTAGTTTTTATATAAATATTAACTAAATTTTAATTAAACAAAAAAGATTTTTTTTTTATTATATAGTTTATATAATAATATAAGTGTTATAATTAGTTAAATAAAGCTTTTATAGCTAGTTTATTAATACTATAAACAAAAACTCTAAATTAAAAAAAAAAAAAAATCAAAATTTATAAAGTAAATAGATATAAACTTTATATATATAGCTATAAAATTATAAGTTAGTTTATATATAGATTTTTTATTTTATTGCTATATAGGTTTAAAATTTTTATAAGTTTTGCTAAGATTATACTAATTATTATACTACTTTTTTTTAAAACTAAAAGTTTAAATATAGTTTTAATTTAAAGTTATTAATAATATTAAGTTTATATAATTTTTTATATTATATTGTTTTATTATTGTTTTTATAATTATTTATAAATTTATTAGCTGCTACTATATATATTTATTTTTATAATTTTATAAAAAGTCTAAAAGTTTTTTTTATAAATTTTATAAAATTAGTTAAGCTTAATTAATATATTTTTATAATTTTAAGCTATATATTAAATATTATTAAAATTATAGTTTTTTTAAGCAACCTAGTATTATAATTTTTTGTTTTTTTTATATATTTTTAATTGTTTAATTTGTTTAATTTTAAATTTTGCTTTATTATTAATATTTTAGCTAAAAATAATAATTAGATTTATTAAAATAAAAGGTTATTATTTATTTTTTATAATTAGTTAGTATAAAATAAGTTTTTTATTTATAAAAATTAGGTAAATTAAAAATATACCTAAATTTTTGTTTTTTTTAAAATTTTAAAAAGTTTAATTAATTAGAAGTTTAATTTAGTAGTTAGTACTTATATTATATATTATTTTTTAAATGTTTAAGTTTAGCGGACTAGTTTAAATATTTATTGCTTAGTATTAAAATTTATAATAGTTTTGCTAATATTTATAATTAAAAAGTTTTATATTTTAATTTTTATTATTATTTTAGTAATAATATATTAATTAATAAATATTATAAAAAATTATATATAAAATCTAAAGTAAAAAAATAAATATTTTAATTATTTTAGTATTTATTAATATAAAATAAAATTATTAGTCTAATTTTTAATTAGTTAATTTTATTGTTTTTTAGGTTTAAAAATAGTAAGTATTACTAAAATAGTATTTAGTACTTATAAAACTATTAATTATTACTATAAACTTAAAAATAAATAATTTTATATTATTTAATATTTATAGGTTTAGTATATTAAAAAATTTATATAAATTTTTATAGTATTATATAGCTAGTAATTTTATAATATTTGTTTTTTTGTTAAGTAAAATTATAATTAAATAGTTAAACTTGTTTATAAATATTTATATATAATTATAACTTTATTAGTTAGGTAGCATATTTTTATTATTTATTACTATATATTATTATATTATAGTTAATATAAATAATAAATAAAAAAACTAAAAGTTTTATTTTATAATATTTTATTTTTTTATAGTTATAATAATTATATATATATTATTTATAATTATATTTTAAATAAAACTAATAATATTTTTATTTTAATATTTTGATTATTTTATATTAATTTTAGTATATAATAATTAAAAATATATAAACTTTTAAATTAAAATTATATAAAAAAATAGTTTTATTTTAAGTAACCTTAAATATATATAGCTTTTTGTTTTTATTTTTAGATTTTATAGCTAGTTTTTTTATTAATTAAGTTTATTAAATTAGTTTTTTAAAAATATTAAATAAAAAATCTATAGTTAATATAAAAACCTAGTATTTTATTAAATAGAACTAATATTATTATTATTTTTTTAGTTTTTTTAGCTTTAATTATAAAAAATTTAACTATTTTTTTTAATAAAACATTAACTATTATTTATTTTATTTAGTTAGTATTAAAAATAATATTAAAATTTAATAAAAGTTAATTTAATATATTATTATATTAATAAATCTATTTATTTAAAAAATATAATAAAATTTAATAATTAGTTATTATAAAAAATTTAGTTTTAAAAAGCTTTAAGTAATAATATTCTAAAGTTTATATTATTACTAAAATTTATAGTTTTAAATTAAATAAGCTTATTTAATTAGTATTATTTATTTTAAAAAATATTTTATAAGTTTTTTAAGTTATATTTTTTTATTATTACTAAATAACTTTTTTTATTATATTATATAAAATATTTATTTTTATTTATATTAGTTAGCTAAATTTAAAAAAACTAAAATAAATATTTTATATATTAATAGTTTTATATATTTAAAAGTTTATTTTTTGTTTTAGTTCTATTATAAATAGTTTAAAAAAGTAGCAATTTTATTAATATAGTAAATAAATATATAAATATAATTATAAAGCTTAAAAATAACTAGATTAATTTAATATTTTAAAATTATTAAAATCTTAATTTAAGATTGCTTAAATTTTTATAAAATTAATTTTTATTTTTATTTTAGCTTTTATAATTATTTCTAAATAATTAATAATAAATATATTAAAATAAAACTTTTTAATATTTTTTTAATATTTAGCTTAATATAAACAATAGATTATTTTTTTATAATAAGTTTAGTATTATTTTTAGTTTTTAAAAATAGATTAAAATATATTTATATAAATATTTATAAATTTATTTAAAAGTTTTTAAATTTATATATTAATAAAAGCTTACTACTAAACAGGTTTTATTTTTAAACTAAATAATAAAACTTTGTTATTAAAATATTTTTTTAGAAGTTTAAAAAAAATAAAAAAATATAATTTTATAATTAATAATAATTAATAAAAAGTTTTAATAATATTTAGTTTTATAAAATAAATAATATTATAATAATTAAATATAATATTTATGCAATATTTAAAATTAATATAATTTAATTTTTTAAATATATAGTTTTTTATTAATAATTAATTATAAACTTATATTTAATAACCTAAATTTAAATATAAATAAAACAAAAATAATATTTAAATTTATATTTTATTTAATAAAGTTTATAACTAATAGTTTATTTATAAACTTTTTTTAAATAAAATAAATTATATAAATATTTAATACTAATAAACTTAAAAATATATTTTTTATTATTAAGTTTTAATATTATATTAAATTTTAGTTATAATAATAGTAAAGTTTCAGATTTTTTTTTTAGAAAAAATCTTTTTAAATATAATAGCTAAAAAATAAAAACTTTATATTAACTTTATATATTTAAAAAAAAGAATTTTTTAAAAAAAATTAGTTTATTATTAAAAATCTTTTATAGTATTACTGTTTGAATGGAGTGTACTGCATATTTCCAAGGCAGCAGTACATGCCTGCAAGGTTGGTGGAATACAGTCTATTCACTATATGCCACACTCAAAAGGAAGGAGAGAAAGGAAGGAAATGGGGAGGTGGGAGCCCCCTATATACCCCTCCGTACGGAGGGGTCTGTAGGTGGTCCCTAGCCGGACCCCTTGGCCTAGGACCCCTTGGCCAGACCCCTTCGTACGAAGGGGTCCGTAAGTGCCCTAGCTAATTGCGTACGATTAATCCAACAATTACTTAATTAATTTAAATCTATTTTTTTTATAAAATATTAATTATTTTTAAAGTTTTTTTAAATAATTTAATATAATTATTTTTAATTTTTATAAACTTAATTATAATAAGTTTTTTTAAAATCTTTTTAGTTAATTATTTTTATTTATTTTAGTAAAAATAATTTTAAAAATCTTATATAATTTTTTTAATAATAGCTTAAATTTTTTTTTTTTAGAAATTATTATATAAACTTTTTTTGTTTAGGTTTAAAAGTCTTAAGTTTTTTTATATTTTTTTAGTTTTAGTTATTTTTAAAATAATTATTTTATTTTTAAAAAATTATTTTAATATTTAATAATATTTTTTTAATATTTAATTATATTAATTAGTATTTTTTTATATTTTTAAGTTTATATTTTATTATTTATAGCTAAAAAGTTTAATTATAATTATTAATAAAATTAAACTAAAAAAATAAATTATTTAGCTAAATTAATTATTATTTTTAAGTTTTTATTAAAATATTTTATTTTATTAATTATTTAATATTAATAATAATATTATAACTAAAATTAATAACTTAAAATATTTAATTTTTAAATTATTAATTATTAATTTTTATAATATATATTAAATATTTATAAATTTTGCTAACTATTTTATTTTAATAATTATAAAACTTTTAAAGTTTAATTAAATAAACTATTTTTATTTTTAATTATTACTTAATTTATATATAAACTTATAGCTAATTATTAAAAAAATATAAATTTTAATATTATATAAAACTAAAGTTTTTATTTTAATACTATTAATTTATAATTAAATAAATATTTTAAAAATAATTAATTTGTTTTATTTATATATTTTAATTAAAATAAATAAAAAAACTAATAAAAAATTTTTTATTAGTTTTATTTATTTTTAAATTAAATAAACTATTAAAACTATTTTTATTATAAACTTTTTTTACTAATTAAATACTTAAAATTTAAGCTTTTAATCAAAGCAGTTAACTAATAAATATTTTTTTTTTATTATAAATAAAACAAATTTTATTATTTTTAATAAGCTTTTTTTTTTTTATAGTTAGTACTTATTTTAATTATTTTAAAACTTTTTAAAATTAATTAAAAATTAGTAAACAAATTATTAAAAATTTAATTATTTAAGTTAGATTTTTATTTAATTAAACTAATAAATTAGTTTATTAATTAATTTTTATAAGTTTGCTTAATATTATATATTAATTTAATAATTTTATTAATAAATAATTTATAAAAAATATTTAAATTTATATAAAAATAATCCTATAATTTATATTTTTATTATAATTTAATAAATTAATATTTTTTAAGCTAAGTTATTAAATATAAAAATAAATTTATTAATATTTTTATTAGTTTTATATATATAAATTTAAAATATTTTATAAATAATAATTATTTAATTAAAATTATAATAAATTATTAATAAAACTTAAATTATTTTAATAATATTATTAAATAATTTTTTAATTAAATAAAAATATATTTTTATTAATTTTTTAACATTTTTTTTTTAATTAGCTTATAATATACTAAAATTAATTATTAAATAAAGCTTTATTTTTTATAAACTTACTAAAATTAGTTTTTTATATTTTAGCTTTTTTAGTATAAGTAAAGTTTAAAGCACTAAAAATAAACTAATAAATAAAAATAAATAAAATAATAAATTAAAAATTTAAAATTAATACTTTTAAATATATTTTTTATTATTAAATTATAGTTGTTTTTTAAAAGTACTAAAATAAACATATTTAAAAATTAATGTTTTATTTTTTTTATTTATTAAAAAAATTTTATTAGAACTAATACAAAATTATAAGTTATATAGTTATAATATTTTCTAATATATTTATAAATATATTATTTATTTTAGGTTGTTTTAGTTTTAGTTTAAATTTTAATTTTTTAGGTTTTAATTTTTTGTTTTTTTTGGATTTTTTTTGAAATATTAATTTATTTAAAACGTTTATAAAAAAAAAGATTTTAAAATTATTTAATAATAAAAAGTTAGCTATACTTAAAAATAAAAATATTTAAAGTTAGATTTTTTATAAATTATTAGTTTTTAAATAATATAAAAATTAAAAGTTTTATTAAAATTATATTAAAGTTAGGTTTATATTATAAAATATATAATCTTTTATATTAAATATATAATTAAAAAAAGTTTTATTTATGTTTTATTAACTATAATAAAATAAAAAATATATATTTATTAAATATTTATTAATAAATAATTAGTAAACTTAAAATAGTATTATAATTAATTAAATAAAGCTTTTATAGCTAGTTTATTAATATTATAAATAAAGATTTTAACTTAAAAAAAAAAAAAAAGTTAAAGTTTATAAAATAAATAAATATAGATTTTATATATATAGCTATAAAATTATAGGTTAGTTTATATATAAATTTTTTATTTTATTATTATATAAGTCTAGAATTTTTATAAGTTTTTGCTAAAATTATACTAATTATGTATAGTAAGATTTTATATATATATATATATAATATAATATATATAGATTATATTTTATTTATATATATTATTTATTTGTTTTTATATATAATATATTATATATAGCTTATTTAATATAAAGCTTTATTTTAAATAATAATAATTATAGTTTTAAATATTAATTTATAATTAAAAAATATTTTATTTTAATATATAAATTATTAAATAAATTATATATAATATATTATATATAAAATAAACAAATAATGATATCTAAAAAAATATAATTTAATTATATATTATATTATTTAAAAAAAAAATATTTAGATAAACTAAATATAAACTATTATTTAAAATTATTAGTTTAAACTTTTTATATATTTTTATAAATTTAATATTTAATATAAATTATATAAGTTTTATTTTTAAAACTAATATAAGCTTTATATAATAAATATTTTTTATATATTAATAAAATATTAAATAAGTTTTTTTAAAAATATCTAATAAATTTATAGTTTTTAATACTAATTAATAATTTGTATAAATTATAAAAACTATTATATTTATTTATTAAATTTATTATATTATTTTATAAATATTTTAAAAAATAAAAATTATAAAAAATATAATAAAAATAAAATTAAATAAATTATTAAATAAAAATATATATATTTAAATTAATTAATAAATATATTTTATTTAATATTTTTTAAAATATTTATAATATTTTATAAATTTTTTAATATTTTTAATTATTATATATATATAATTTTAATATTTAATAATTTTAAAAATATAAAAATTTATATATAGTTTAATAATTATAATTTATAAAATATAAAAATATAGTTTATATTTTTAAAAAAAATAATATAATATAATGTTTATAATAAAATAAAGCATAATAAAGCATTATTTTAATAAAAAATTAATAAATATTAAAAAAAATTAAATTAAAAAAAAATATATAATAAAATATTAAAAACTTTAATATATTTATATATAAAATGTTATTTATAAAAATATAAACTATTTAATATAGTCTTATTTTAATTTAAAATATAAATTATTATTTAAAATTATTAGTTTAAATTTTTTATAAGTTTTTATTAACTTTTAAATATATTTTTATTAATTTTATATTTATTTTATTTATAAAATTATATAAATAAATTAAATAAAAAAATATTATTAAAAAAATATTATTAAAAAAATATTATTAAAAAATATAAAATAAATTTATATATAAAATAAATTTATATATAAAATAAATTTAAAAATTATAAAAATTATTTAAATATATTTATTATAATATTATAAATAAATAATTTATAATATAAACTTATTTTATAAGCTTATTTTAATATATATATAATTTTTAATAAAATAAATTTTTATTTTATTTTATTAATATAAATTATATAAACTAATAATTTAATTTTTTATAATTTTATAGCTATTTAAGTTTTAAAAAATTATAAATATTATTTTAATATATTTTATTATAATATTATAAATAAATAATTATAAAATGTAAAAAAGAAATTTAGATTTATAATTTAATTTTAAATTTAATAATATAATATATTTTATTATAACTATTAAATTAAAAAATTAATATAAAATAATTTAAATATTTTTATGTAATAAATTATATATAAAATAAATTTATATATAAAATAAATTTATATTATATAGTATATAGTTTTAATAAAACTATTTATTTTATTTTTATTAATTTTTTTAAAATTAATAATATATTAAAATAAAATATATATTTAAATTTATAATTAAATAAAAAATCTAAAAATTACTTTTATAATTTTATAGCTAATATATTTATAAGTTTATTTTATATATAAGTTTATTTTATATTTTTTAATAATATTTTTATATTTAATTTATTTATATAATTTTATTATTATAAATTATATAAACTTATAATTTAGAATTTTTTAAAATATTAATTAATTAATAATTATTTTTTTTTAAAAATATTTATAATTAAAAATTTATAAGTATTATTTTAATATTTTTTTTTAATTTTATAAATAAAAAATAAAAAATTAATAAAAATATATTTAAATTTTTTATTTAATTAAAATTTTAAAAATATAAATTATTAAATTATATAAATATAAAATTAAAAAACTTATTTTTAAATTTAATTATATAATTTATTTTATTATAATTATTAAATAAAAAAAATTAATATAAAATAATTTAAATAATTTTATTTATAAATTATATATAAAAATATTAAAAAAAATATTAAAATAATTTTTTTTTTAATTTTTTTAATTTTAAAATTATAATAAAATTAATTAATTATATAATTTATTAAAAAAATTATATATAAAATATATTAATATAATTTTTAAATTTAAATAATATAAATTAATTATATTATAAATTATTAAATAAATTATTTATATTAATTAATTTTATTATATTAATTAATTTTATTATATTTATATAATTTATTTTAATAATTTATTTAATTAAAATTTATATATTATATAATATATAATTTTAATTTTAATTTTTAAAAAAATTAGATTTTATATAAATATAATAATATATTTAAATAAAGTTTATTATATTAAAATAAATTTATATTATATATTAACTTAAATATTATTAATTAAAACATATTGTATTAATTTAATTATATTAAATCTATTTTATATAAAGTATTTTATTTATATATTAGTCCATATAACTTTATAAACCGTATATAAACTATTAGAAACTATTGTAAAGCTTTATAAATACTTATAAAATTATATAAAACTTTGAACACTTTTAACCTAGGTATATTACTTTTGTAAACGCTTACGCAAGCAAAATCCCTCTTTATTATTATTACATATAATAAGTTTATAATTAATTTAATAATAGAAACGCTTAAGCTTGCCTATAATAGCTTATATAAACATACGCTTAGTAATATTAAAAAACTTATTGCTTTTATTTAACTTGTTTTTAACTATTTAAATTAGCACTTATTTATAAACTTTTATATAATAACTTATAAGCTTTAGCAAACTTAAATCTTTTTTATTTTTTATAAAACATATAAAATATAACTAAAAAAATATTAGTAGTATAAACAAGCACTGCTAAACATGTTTAACCTAAAAAAAACATATTTATTAAATAAACTATAGTTTTTCGAACTTATATAAGCTTAATATTTTTTAACGTTAATTTATTTAAGCATTATATAAGCTATAATAGCTATAGCTTACTATTAATAGTTTATTTTAAATATATAAAAAATAAAAAAACTTTTAATATAAACTTTTTTAAAAATAATCAAACATATAATAATTTATAATTATTAATATATAGTAAAAAAAGCTTATACAAAGTTATACATATTTAGTTCTTTTTAATAAACTAATAAATATTATTAAACTAACTACTATAAAACTAATCTAACAAATTTCTAGTTCGCTTAATATTATTGCAAAAATTTATATAGTTAGCTATATTGCCTAAATCTTTACTTTTCTAATACTAAAACTTAAAATATATTATTTTAAAACTATTTCGGTTAAGTTTTATTGCTTTAGCAAAATTACGCTCGTACAAAATTATATCTTTTAGTCCTTTATTAATCGCTGCTTACGCAGCTTTTATTGCAGCTTATTAAACAATAGTTTTATTAATAGCAACTTCACTTTTGTTTTTACTGCTTTGCTTTATAATAATTATAAATATACTAGTTTATAAATAAAAATAAACGCTTATAAAAACTTATAAAACTAAGTATAATAATTAGTATATTTATATAAAGTTATATAGCTATTTCTAAAAAACTTTACAAAAAATAATTTTTAAAAAATTAAAAAAAAAATTAATTTTATTTTTATACTAAAATAGCTACTTATACCTAGTAGCCCTACTATTTTAATTAATACTATATATACCAGTACTATTTAAGTTACTTATTTTTTAATTAATATTTTTAAGGTGTATACCTATTAAAAAAATCGTTTTTGAACAGTTTCCCCTCTCGGACGCCGTACCTAGGTACATATTGTTGTACCCATTGGTGTTGGATTTGGCCCATAGCTAGTAGCTGTGAAAAGAGCTAATTAGGCATGGATGGCAGGATCACTTAGTTACATAAGCGTTATGGCTTAACAACGTGGCTTAGTGAGTGTGGCTAGGCCATATTTACTAGCAAGCTTATAGATAAATACTTTATAGAGGAAAAATAGGACTTACAAAAAATAATAATAAATAAAGCGATCTAAATATATATATGCAGTATGCTTTATAATACTAAATCTAACAATTAAAAGTTTTATTAATTTTTATATTTTATTATAAGCGATTTTTAGCCAGAAATATATAAAAATTGCTACTATGTTTAAATAATATATTATTATGTTTAACTTTTTAAAAAACTTCTTATTATAAAAAAAAGATTTTACTATTAGCGCTTGCAACTGCAACTTCTAAAAATATATAATTCTAAAAAAAAAGCAAGCTTTATAGCTTTAGCTACTAAGCGTACTACTAATAAGCAATTTCCTTTTTATTAGAGCTGCTAATTTTAATATTATAATATATATAGAGCTAATTATTACTAAAAAAGCGCTATACCAAAACGCTAAATAGTGCTACAAAACTGCTTTTAAGCATTATACTAATTACTAAACTAAGCTTACTAAGCTTGCCGAATAAATATATAAAATAGTCTATTCGAACTACTACTTAATATAAATAAAAGCTAACCAAACAATCAATAAATAGTACAATAATTTTAAAAAATTTAAAAATATAACCTAATACGTTCTAAAGTTTAAATATAAGTTAGAATATAAAGCTTTTATTAATTCTATAGCTAGGAAACCTATTAAAGACCTAATTAAATAAACAAACAAATAGCTTAATAAAGTTTTTAAAGCTTATTTAAAAAGCGTTAAAATAATAAACTTGTTTAAATTTATTACTAACTTAGAAAGAGCTCTATAGAATATTTATTTAGCTTAGGTTACTTTTTTTTAAAATATTTATTATAACGCTATTATAAATAATACTTTATAATACTAGACTATTGCTACTAAACTATACTAAGAGGCTATAATTCTAAGTATAACCTATATTTTTAGAAAGATTGTTAAAAAAAATGCTTTTAATACTTTTGAACTTTTTAATAACTAAAATAACTTAGATAATTTTATAAACAATTAAAAAAAAGATTACCCTAAACAAAATTGTTAAAATTGCAAAAGCTACTAATAATGCCAAACTAATAATAGTTGCAGAAGCTACCGAAACAATCAGGGAGAGAGCTCCAGAAATATTTCTATTAAGCGCTTCTGCGTTAATATAAGGACTAAAACCAAAAAAAAAAACTTAAACATAAAGGACTATATTATATACTATAGTTGTTACTATATATTAAGCTACTAGCTTATATTTACAAAACTCTAACTAAAAGGCTAAAAATTTAATTAGAGTATTAACAAAGTAGCTAAAACATATATAGCAAATAAAAAAAACGTTAAATAGGCAGTAGAAAAAACGCAAAAGTAATAAAAAAAAAAAAAAAATTCAAAGTTCTAAGGGATAACTTTTAAAATAATTAACTTTTAAAGCCTTCTATAGTAAAAGTAGCAAGCTTATTTATTATTAACTAAAGGTTTGCTAAAATATATAAACTATATAATTTAATTATAGTGGATTCTAGATTAATTATCTATATATTTAATTAGATATATTGCTTTATATATTTAAAAAATATTAACCTAGACAATGTAGTACTGGTAGGAAATAGCGTAATTTATATATATAGCTATGGCAAGATTGACGTTAGGGCTTAGGGCCCAAAAGGCATAATTATATATCGGCTATATAATGTTGCTTTTTGTCTAAATATAGCTATTAACCTAGTTTTTTTATAAGTTCTAAATTAAACAGGTATATACTAGGATAATAAACCTAAGTCCGATCTTTTAAAATACCGATAGGGAAAGCCCTTATATTCTTTAACCTAAATATATAGTTAATATATTATAGAATATTTTTTAAAACGTTTAACTAAGCAAGCGTTTTATATATAAAAGAACTTGCTAAACTTTTATATAGGGCGCTCTAAATCTTAAGCTAGCTTTTATAGGTAGTACTAATATTTGGAATATATAAGCTTTAAACTTTTAAAATGGTTGCTTAACTATATAAAAAGAGCAGTAATTACTTTATACCTTAATAATAAGATCCGAACTACGGACTGTATAGCATGTAGTAAATCTAAAGCTTGCTATAAAATAATATAAGATGCTTGCTTAAAAGTTACAAAAACTAGTGCCTAATTAACTATTAATTTTTATAAATTTAATGCTTTTAATAAAAATAGGCGCTTATAGCGTGTTATACTAGTTACTAATTAATACTCAGGCTATACTTAGAACTATTATACTAATAATAAATATACTAATATTATCTAAGAAACTTTTAAATATACATTTAATATATCTAAACATATTATAATAATAAAATAAAAATCATAAAATATAATAATAAAATTACTAGTAGTAATTAAAAGACTATATGTTTAGTAATAGTTATAAAATAAACTTATAGAGTAGATTTTAAAATCTTACTATTATATACTTAAGATTTTAATAGGGCAGCCAAAAAAATAGGAAGTACTATTAAGTATTAGGCAAGCTTAATACGTAACAATTATAGGTTCCTGCTTTTCTCTAGCCTAAAATAGTTCGAATAGCGGTATATTTATATAACTAGATATTTAAGCAAATTAATTGCTAGCAAGCTTTATATAAAAATTCTATTTATATTTTAATTACTTATAAGAGCTCGTTAGCTATAATTAAATATTTTATATATCTTACTTAAAAGTGTTTAAATATATAGCATTCGTTATAACTACTAAAACCAAGCTTAAAAAACAAAAATATAAAAAGCTTAACCTTAACGCTTAGATAAGCTATTTAATAAACTACTAATTTATTAATACTTATTATATTTAGCTCCTCTAAAAAAAATAAAATTATAGTAATAAAAAACGTAATTTTTAATAAAGATAAGTTTTTTAGTAGTAATAAAAATAAATTTAAAAATAATCTTTTTAGAATAATTCTAAAAATATATCAAGCATTAATAAATAGTATTAATTACTAAATATTTTTAACTTTAAAAAAATATAGCTAATAAACAAAAAGATAACAAGCTTGCTAGCTAACTCTCAAAAAGTAATACTAAAGATGCTAATAAATCTAAGTCCAAAAAGAATTTTAATAAAAACAAACCTATAAAAAGAAAAACAGAAGCTTTTTATTAGGACTTCTATTTTTATACCAATTTATAGTTTGCCTTTAGATTACTAACACTACTACAGAATCCAAAAGCTGCCCTGCTATATTTAGTAATACTATAAGCTAAATTGCTAGATCTAAGCTTAAATAAAGAACTACTTAACAATAAATACTAAGCTTCTACTAAATTAACTTTTAGTGTTCTAACTATAACCTATTAAGCAACTAGCTTTAATACAGCCAGATTATAAGGAGCAATAACTATTAATAGCAAATTAATAACCAAAAACAAAAAAGCTAAGCTACTAAAGAGCTTTTCAAAAATCTATTACAACTAATAATAATTGCTAAATCTTATTAAAAGCTTTATTAGTAAAAAAAAAAAAGCCTTTAAAAAAGCTTATTAACTATTATACAACCAATTATAGCTATTAAATCTTATTAAAAGCTCTACTAGTAAAGAAGAAAAAGCCCCTAAAAAAGCTTATTATTTATTATATATTTAATTATAGCTGCTAAATCTTATTAAAAGCTTTATTAATAAAAAAAAAAAGCCCCTAGAAGAGCTTATTAGCTACTATATAACTAATTATAGCTAATAAATTTTATTAAAAGCTTTGCTAGTAAAAAAAAAAAGCTTTTAAGTTAGATACTAGCTGTTTAAAAGCTTAATTATAAACTTTTTAAACTAGAAAAAATAAATAAATATTATCTATAACTATTAAAGTAGCATAAAGATTTTATAAATTATTTGCAAAAATATTTTAAGTAAGCAGAAACTATTTATTATAAGCTATAAAAAAATAAGTATTTAAAAAAGTACTTAAAAGCTTTTATAAAAAAAGATCATTTTGGATTATATATAGGTTTATGTTTATAAGTTTAATAAATATAGGTACTATAAAAAATATAAAGCTTGTCTAGTACTATAGGGAGATTAGTAGCCAAACAATAACCAAAAAGATACTTATACTAGTAATTAGATCAGAAAAAACTCTTTTAAATATTAATGTTATTATTACTACGTTTAACCTAGAACTTAAGCAATATAACATTATAAATACTTTATAAATATTAAATTAAATAAAGAGATCTATATATGTATGCTTTTAGGCTACTAGAAGCTAGATATTATAATTAACTATTGTAAGCTTATATAGGCTCCAAGAGTTTTTTTTTGCTATAACAAAAAGAGCTTACTAAGTTACTACAAAGATAAGCTTTTAAACTAATACTTTATAAACCCTACTACTACTTTCGTAAAAAATATATTTTTGTTTATATATATTAATAATATAGTTATAGCATATAAGCAAAGAACTAAAGAACTATAGATAAAGCGATCGCTATATTTAAGATACGCTATAACTTTACTAGGGATAAAGACCTATAATAGTTCCTAAGTATTAAAATAATTAAAAACAAAAAAAAGGTTTTTTTTAGCTATTATAGGCTTTTTTATATTAAAAAGATTATTAAGCTACAAAATATTATAGTTATAGCTTATATAAACTATTTTAATAAAAGCTTAAAAGCTTTTTTTATATAAAGGGATCTTTATATTTGCTAGTATTAAGTGCTACTAATAAAAAATAGGGTTGATTTTATTATATGTAGTAATAACGCGCTTAAATATAGCGTTTAAAGTTTTTAGCTTATATAATTTAATTATAATCTTTTTTTCTAAGCACTACTAAGCTACTAATAAGCTCTTATTATACCTACTTTTTTATATAGTACTATGTATTACAATTTAGAATAGGGATAACTTTATAATAGCTAGTAATATATCTTTTATAAATAATATCTTTAACTAAAAAAACTTTTAAATTTATATTATAAAGCTTTTTAAAAGAATAATCTATTAGCAAGCTAATAATAGGATATAGTTACTATATTTATAACTAAGGCAGAGCTTTTAGCTTTAGCTTAGGCAGCTAAACAAAGCAATGTTTATTAACCGGCTTATTAACAAGTTCGGGGTGGTGCTATAGAATTAGCAAATATAAATATAGTGCAATAATTAGCAAATAATAAAGCTTGTTACAAAAGAAGTAGCCCTGTTATATACTAAACTATAGTATGTTAATATTTATAACTACTAGCTATACTAAGAAATTAAAAATAGAACTATTATAATAGAATATATATTTACTAATAATATAATTACTAACGGACTTATAAAGGCTTTATTTATACTAAAGTGGACAACTTTTTTAAAATAGCTCAAATTATGCAAGCTTTCTAAACATAGCCAGGGAGCTTAGCAAAACATATTAGTTTTTTAAAAAAAGATCAAAGATTTACTACTTAGAAAAAAGTCTATAAAGTAAAACATTTAAACATTATTTAAGCATAGGTTATAAACTTATAATATACTGATAGAGAGATTATAAGGTGTTTTTATATGCCTAAAGGGCCCTAGAGCTAACAATACAAAAACTTAACTACCCTGGAGGGCACCAATCCTGCTATAGAATGGCAAAAAGCTTATAAAAAAAAAATATTTTTTTTTTTCTTTTTTTCTAGGCAATGAAAGGATAGCATGGTACGGACTGTGGTCCATAGAGCTTAGATAATGGTATTATTAGCGCCCCTTATAAGAGCGTTCCAAAAGTAATAAGTATAAAGCTTAATATTAGCAGAGCTATTTATAATTAGTATTTATTACTAATTACTAAAAAGCTTATTTATAAAAACTTATATATATGCTTAGAGGTATATTATAAGTACTACGACCTATTACTAAGCATTTTAATATAATTGCTATTTGAACAACTCTGAAAAATACTACAGGTGTACTATAAACATAGTGTTTTTTAAAAAATCCTTAAAAATACTAGCTATAAGCAAGGACCGGCTTGCTACAAAAGCGAAACATAGCTATAACTATAAAAAGTAATAGTAGCAAGCATAGTACCCTAGCTACTAGAAGCTCAACTAGGCAGAACTAGTAGTAACATAGGTATAACTAGAATAACCCGGCTAAAGGCCAAACAGTAGGTGCTAAGCAAAGCTAGCAAAAGACCAGCTATCCTAAAAGTAGTAGTAATAACAAAAAAAGCTTAGCAAAAAAGCATTAAAAAAGCAGTAATAATAGCAGTAGTAGTAGCAGCAGTAGGGATATAACATACTAGGAGCTCTATAACAAACAAAAAGCAAAGCAAAAAGTATACAAAAATATTGTTACTATTTAATAATAATAATTCTAAATTAATAATAAGCCTATTAATTATTAATCTAAAAAGCAGTTATATATTATACTTATAAGTTCCGGCCTATTTAAAAGCACTAATTATTACAATTTAAGTAAAAAAAAAACAGGGGAAGTATTACAACAATTTTTTTTATATATATTAGTAAACCTTTTACTAAATAACCTAAAGTTCTTTTAAAACTTATAATAAAAATTTTTTTTTTTTAATAGTTAATAATATATTAGCAAAAAATAATTTTATAATTAAAACTAAAAAAAAAATTAGCATAGATCTTATTGCAAAAGAGTAAAGTATTTAATATTTTAGTTCTAAAAACTTACTATAAAAATTTTATAAAAACTAAAAAAAAAAAAGAAATAAAAAAGAGAACTTTAGTAATACTAAAAGTAAGCTTGCGTATACTGCACTTATAAGCATACTTTTTTATAAACATTTTTATTTACTAAATCAAAAGCGCACTTTTTTATAAACGTTCTTGCTTATTAAGCTTGCTATGCTATATTTTAAATAGTTGTATAATAATATATATAATATTTAGAACTAGCCTATATAGTTATTTATATGTTATACTAGTTATTTATATACTATTTATACTTTAATACTTATTTATAACTACTTTTATAGCTATAGTAATATATATATAAGAAAAATTACTAAAGTAACTCTCCTTAAAGAGGTATATTAGATTTGGCCTATAGCTAGTAGTTATAAAAAGAGCTAATTAGGTATAGATAGCAGGATCACTTAGTTATATAAGCGTTATGGCTTAATAATATGGCTTAGTGAGTATAGCTAGGCCATACTTACTAGCAAGCTTATAGATAAATACCTTACAGAGGAAAAATAGGACCTACAAGAAACAATAACAGACAAGGCGATCTAAACACATATATGCGGTACGCTCTATAACACTAAATCCGACAATTGGCCGCAGATCATTCTCACTCAAAATAAGGAGATGATCTAGAATACCATAGCAGCACAAAGCGTTCTGTACGATATATTCCTGTGCATATTCAAAGACTTAATATTATTGCCTCCAATTTTAAAAGCATGAAATACTGAATAGATTCCCATAAGCTTTCTTTCCCTAGTCGGCCACCTACGCTGCTCTAAGAGGAACTCGCACGTACATCACCTCCTTGCATCCACGTTGTCGAGAAACCTCGCCACCTTTAAACTATCGCATCTACATTACGAACCCACAATGGTTGGTGGGTGGCTCGACTCAAGTCTCCAGCACGAGCCAGATATTTTTATACAGAAGACAAAGCGTCTGCGCTGAATGCTACGCCAAAAAGCCAGAGACCCTTCAGGAAGAGGACTGACAATCTGAAACGGTATATATGTTTCGTAGAATATGGAGTTGATATCTCTATCTCACACACACACATATACACACTCTCTTTCTACTTGCTCCTTTTTGACAACAAGTATCGCACCCGACAGTCAGGAAACTCATATCCAGTGCCAGTGGTTTTAATTTCGTCAGTTTAGATTTGTGTCATGATATTAGCTGAGACGCCCTTGAAATCTTGTATTCCCCTCCAAGACGTCCAGAAGGAATTACCTCGTAAGTCTATGCCTTACTTACAAGTTCAGGTTCCCCTTGCTCAGCATGGCAACTCATACTGTAATACGTTTATTGAAATTGAACGCCTGATATATCCGGTCTAGGTCAGTTTTATACAGCACCTTCCAAGATGTACAGTTAAGTATACAGCGGCCATTAATACATACGCACTCATCACTTTTGCCTGTTTATTGCTTCCCGGTGCCGCTGACGAGCAGCACCACGCTCCCCAGCTGGCGCCGCAGATCTTCTTTCTCGACATCGTGCGTGTCCTCCACCTCTCCCCAATTGCCAATCTGCCAATCAACCTCGATGCTCGCCACCTTGGCCGCCTCCTCGACGCCAAACGGTCGCTTTTCACCCGCACCGCTCTGTTCCCGCACGCCAGCGAAGCCCTCGCTCCACTCAGCGAGCAGCCGCACCGCGCCCAATAGCCCTTTCCCAGCAAGTACAGCCCTCTCTAGGCCAGCTAGTTCCCAAGGATTAAGCCCCATGATCCACCCCGCGATGATCTGGTGAGTCTCGGGTTTCTGGCGGCGGGGTATGATGCTCTCTTCGTCAAGCACAGGTTCGATCTCAACACCGGGCCAGACAGTGGTAGTCAGGTACGCTACGACCTCCTCCGCCGCCTGTTTCTGGAGTTCCCTGAGGGTAAACCCCGCAGCGTCCGGGGCGTCATGGCCATGGCGCGGCGGAGGGGCCCAGCAGAGCAGCGAATCCGTATCGAGATAGCGCATCAGCATGCGGGCGATGCCGGTGCGTAGACTTTCATTCGCAGGCCTCTCCTCTTTCCCCTCTCCTCCCTCCACACCCACGTCCCTGCCCGCATCATCGTCGGCGATGTCGAGTGCGCGACACACGAGACTAGTCAGGGGGATGAGATGTTGCCTGGTGGCCTGCTGCGCCGAGAGGAGCAGATCCCACTCGAGCGCCAGCGCGGCAGCGAGCAACGGCTTTGTCGGCGGTAAGCGCACGATCTCCTTATTTGTCGGCCGTCGCAGCGGGCGCGCGTCGAGATGGACCTCCATTGCCCCGTCGACCTCGTGCACGTGCACGTGTTTCCAGAAGCGTCGGCGTACGAGCGGAGTAGCTAGTGCGGATTGTTTATTTTCGCCGTCCTTTGCTGTCGTAGTGGCGGGCCGGTTCGACGCCCGGATCTCTTGTGCTTTCTCTAACAGTGCGGCATGCTTCTTCCGTCGCTCGAGGCGCGCGCTGGTGCTGTCGGCTGCTGGACGTGGAGGTTCGGGTGGCGGTCCTGTGCCATGGATGGGGGAAACCGTCGCAGGCGAGGCAGGGGTGGAGTGAATGTGGCGGGCGGCGGGGAGGAGGGAGCAGTGTCCAGGTGAAGAGCCTGACTGGCGCGCTGCAAGTCGTAGAGCGACTCGCGTAGGCACCTTCATAGCTGCAGTCTATGTGAGTTGTCTCTGGTGATATGTTTTAAGAGCGAGCAATGGGTATTGTTGCTGCTGGAAAGTGAATCTTTGGCGTAGCTTCGTTATCGATAATGCACGTAGAGATGGGAAAAGGTAAGTTCGTTTAACAGCATATATTAGCTGATTACCTAAATCGTCAACAGCGTGGGTTGATTACCTCCCGTTGAGTACCTGTACGGAGCAACTTCCACTGGATCATTGATTGTCTAGGTAGGGACTTGGCCGCATTGAACACTGCAATTGGTTTCATTTCTGTCAAGGCTACCTACCTAAGGTTAGGTAAGATTTTGAAACGGAACATTTCGTTGAGTGATTAAGGTTATAATAAGAGCAAAAGAATTAAATTCTGGCTATTGAGATCACAGGCTGTGTGCTTCATGTCAACTTTCTACACGCCTTCTATTTCCTTTCTACATCAGATGCTAAAATAATATACGCTTGGACATAATTATACTATAGCCGTACTAGCATACTCATTAAACTCCGCCCTACGACTTCTTTTTACTTGCTTTCTAACACCTCGCGTGACTTCCGCGTGACATAATACCCATCAAAGCGCCAAGAAACACCTAACATGCGAGATATCTCTCTTTTTAGTAAGGGGGTCTGCTCAGGTTACCAATAGTGTTCTGTCTAGACTTGCTGTCAATGCCCCTGAGCAACGACTGAAGATCCATGGTGTTGGTGACACCGGAATCGACAAAAGTGTTGGAGGTGGTACCTTCGCCCTCTCGGCTCCTGATGCTTCGCTTTGAAGTTTTGACAGCCTGGTCTTGGAGTGAGACTCGGAGCGATCGCTCAAGTCCTGTGTCTGGTTCTGGAGACTTCCCGATGTAAGACGCAGGGAGTGGTGGTACTGGAGGCACTTCATCTTCATCGTAGTCGCCGACATCCATGGGATGCGATGTTAAAGGACCTCCAGAGTCACCAAGAGCTTTATTCTCACGAGATTTTGGTCGTGTTCGGGTCTGGTTCACTTCGTTGGTCTCACTACCTTCGGGCGCTTGCGGATTAAAGGAAGCCTCCGAAGGCGAGAATTCATAGCTGACCATGCTGTCGCTACTGCTATCGTCTTCTTGGACAGTGTGGAATGTTTGCGGCCTGGCAGGGTCACCGGTGAGCGCCGACTTAAGTTGTTCAACAGATGCGACAACACCCCGGACAGAGCCGCTTTGTCCGGAACTACGGCTCTGCACGCTTGATTTGCGAGGAGCTCCATGTGTACCAGCGGTTGACGATGGTCGCAAGTTGTTGTGCGCGGCATAGGCTGAACCGGGCCTGCTCGGTCCATGGCCATTAGTCGCGGGCCCGTTAACAGCAAGACGATTCCTCTTCGTTGTTGTCGTCCCAGTTTTAGATCCACTAAGAGACGCAGATTTGCTGCCTTCTTGTATGGTGGCGATAGCAGCCTCTCGAGTCCATTCCATCAACATTTCTTCTCTGAATTTGACTGGTAGCTCATCCTGATCATTAACAGGAGGAATCGTGCTGAGCGTCGAGCTTATGATAGGACTTGAGAACCCTCGACTGGGTGATGCGGAAGGGCTCACAGGTGGAGAGATAGCCCCAACTCGATAATTGGTACAAATACAGTCAACTATCGTTAACCGGTCATCAAATGGTAGAAGCGCCTCCGACTCGATTTCGTGTATAGACATCTTACGTTGTTGGCTTAGTAGCCCAGGGGTCCCAATAGATTGCAGCAACGGGGTTGGGACGTTTACACCATCGACCCAAAAACTCTTGCTCCGCCGGCGGGCAATTTCATTTTGGATAGTCCTACCAATGACGGAAGATTCGAAGCCAAATTGTTCACTCACAGCCCAAAAGTAGCCATGACAGAGGCAGCCTAAGCGCACCTTTGATAGCGGTGTCTCTACTTCTTGAATATCTTCCTGGAGTCTGAAAACCATGGGAAGACCGAACCTTGTAGCATTCACTCCAAGCCGAGTAACAAGTTTTGTCAACAAAATATGAAGCAAGGCTACGTCTGTATCGAATTCGATATACTGTAGTGCGGTGTCATATATGGCGAGATGTAGGAGCAGAAGAAAGTATGATCGAGATGGCCTGGCGGGCTTCTCCCTGTTGGAAGCACTTGAGACAGCTCTGCGGCTGGTATTAGCGGGAAGACCTTCGCGGTTGTTCACTCGTGAAGAATCTTGGCTCAAATCGTCACGAGCGGTAAAATCGGCTCGTGTAGTTTCTCTGTCAAGCCAAGTGATGACAGCATCTACATATGCCTTGCGAACCTGTCCATCGGGATCACGCAGAAGCCAGTGAGTTCCCTCCCACACTTGAATAGAAACTTTATTTCTTCTCAAGCTGATATTCCCACTCAGCTTCGTCTTGGGGTTGGCAATCATCAAAATCAACCGTATAGCCCTAAGTGCAGTTGTCTTTGCAAGATCCTTGGCAAAGTAGCTATCCAGTTGAAATTGATCTTCTGAGCCGTTGCCTGTCGAGGCGGCTGAGCCAGCCGGGTTACTGGGTCTTTCGGCAGTTGTTTTAAACTCTGGCGCACTAGGGTGTGGCTTCAATTGTGACAAGATCGCTGCAATCATGTCAGAAATCTGGTCAGCGTAGTATACGTGGGTTGCAAGGTCCCCCATGCATTGCTGAATACGTTCTAGCAGGTTACGCTGCTGAGGCGAAATCTGCTCCAGGCTATCTGATATCGGCTCGCCATCGCGACTTGTGCTAGACGAAGTATTATCCCGCGAGGCTGCGCAATACCGCAGTGTTCGCTTCATGTGCTGTATCAAACTAAGGAGGACATCGATGACGCTTAAGCCAATTAGATTAATGTCCGAGCGCAGCAGAGAGCCGACGATAGCTGCCAGGACGATCAGCTCATCAATGCTATCGCTAGACGGTGGGGTCCGTAACATTGCATCCATAGCTGTAACCATAATGGCATATCGATCTTGTACTGGCGCCCATCTCGTAATTAGATCAAAGATCTTTATTGCCCAGCCGCTATCTCGACTACCGTCAGGCCGAGACTTGACTACTACCTCTTTCTGGGATATGCGCTCTCGGGTAAACTTCAGCAGTGCGGTGGTAGCTCCATGTAGCTGTGGTCGGTTCGGTATTACAAATATCTGCTTCAGGCACTGCATTGCTGCCACGCCAGTATCTTCCTCGGCTAACTTGTCGATGTCGCCGGATGTGCCAGAGATGGCTATAGGATTCGTGTCGCCCCCAGTCCCTGCTGTTCTCACGGTTGATACACTCGTCCTACGACGTAATAACGCGTTTGAATCGACCTTCTCCTCCATCTGAGCGCGCTGTAGCAAGACGTCCAAGAATCTTCGTCGTCAGTCCAGAGATTTTCGAGTATCATAGGCACTAAAACGTCGAGCTGACGTCCAGATACCGAAGATAGGGCATCTGAGGTTGCAATACTCTTGATAGCTCCTAGGCCGGCATTCCGCCAGCGAAGGGCAACAGATTTGCTAGGTGTCCCTTTTCCGGGTGTCACGCGAGTCGAGGCGCAAGCTGCATATGCGTGTACCACCTCTTCGTATTGGTGCAGGTAAGCCTGGTCGGCAAATAACGACGACACATCGTGGTGCCACAAAAGGTCTCAAAGGTAGGTAGCGAGGCCTCTACCATGGTGATGTCGCTAGAACGGAGGATGAGTCCGAGGATCTTGAGGATATTTGTGCGAAGAGAGGCAGGTCTTTTGGGGACTTCTCGATCAGGGCAGCTAGAATCTGCAGGGTGACCTGAACATTTCTAAGGGGCACAAGCGTAAGCAACCATTCAGGATATATACATGTACTGGGTGGCAGAGGGAAAAAGACTCACCCGATACGCAGCCTCCAGACGTCACTGGCCGTCTTTTTCTCGAGGAATTGGCCGATCTTTTGGATCTTGGAGCGTCGTGACGTGGCATAGAACAGGAGATAACTGAGCTCGCTCGAGTTGGGTTTGATGTCGACTGCACCCTTGGTGGTCCGGGGATAGCACTTGAGAACCAGGACTTGGTGTTTAGGCCGGCATTTCTGCTGGATGGCGTTCATCGCAACCGAGGCCGAGGGTCCGCAACGAACCCAGCAACAGGATGGTCAGATCAGGCCGGATGGGGATGCAGAGACGTGGCCGAGGCCAAGCCCAAGGCCGTCGGATTCTATGTCGATGTCGGTGGTAGGATGTTATAGTGCAATAGTGACGACGATAAATGATGATGGGGCTGTAATGTTAGGTGCAGCAAGGGCGGTTGTTTATGGCTCGGAATTCGAGGACAAGGGATGACGAGGCGTCGCGAAAGGAGGGAAAATTACACTAATAATAATAAAGTTGGTCGAGAAAATGACAACATTTGATGGAGACCAGCCAGACTTGGCACTATAAAGGTACCTGGCCCGGCAGCCCAGTCGGGTGGCTTCGGTGGACCTTAGGCGGAAGTTCGCGGTCTGTCAAGGCCGCTGGTACCTGCTGCTACCTAACTGCCTTGGGTAAGGCTTCATTCCATTGGTCTCTTTACATACTGTAGTACCTATTTACAATGGGCCTAGGGCTTGCCAGCACCACGTAGTTGGTAAGTATTCACAGGACAAGAGCAAGTGCGATGTTGATGGGAATAGGGGAGGTAGCATTTGACCATGTTAATATTAAAGGTTGGTACTGTAACAACAGGGTGTCCTTTTTTGCACAATCATAACCCGCTTTGATGCAGTTGTCGGCATTCCCCAAAAGGGGGTGGTTTATGTAGACATGCACCAATCTGAAATAAGAGACGGCGGAGATCTGCACCATGCGTCATTGGGCATGAGGATTCTGGCATTCAGGGTGACGAAGCACGAGGGTGTTAACTCAAGACGGCCTAGCTAGCAGGCACATCGTGAAGTTGTGAGACAGTTGCGGTAAGGTGCGGAGTAACCCATCAACCCGCAACCGGGTCTACCAGTATTGGTCTAGCTACCTTGAGTAGGTAGGTTAGGGAGATACTGTAACTACATTCTGGATGCAGTAAATTCCGTTCGTTCCAGGTTAGGTATCACATATGGTGCAGTGTACTTACACATGTGCAGTAGCGTACCTAAGTTGCAGCATAACATCATGGATGTAAGTAATGTATGCATAGATGATATAATGATTACTCTAGGCAGGTACCTAGGTAGCAGCAGAGGTACCGACATACCATAGTAGGTAAACTAGGTACTACATATTTAGGTACTGTATGCACGTGTTGGCGTAACATTTACCCAGAAGGTACCTTAGTAGTATGTAACATACACTACCTATGTACATGTATATACTTTACTGAAGATTACCTACATACATAATAGTATGTAGACAGTTTCCCAAGCACTTCCATCCTAAACTGCAAAGTGTTTCTTCAACTTCAGTGTTCTAGGATATCAGGAGTAGGCCCCCCCAATCAGCAAGCCGATTCCAACTAGCCAGCGATACATGCATCAACCTCTGGCCGTTGTCCATCGGATTGCCAATGCAGGTCCAGATGATCTAGGTAGATCACTTGCAGGCATCAGGTGTTCCGTGTTCCCCAAAGTCACAGCAGCCCACACAGATGATCTCTCCACGATCCATCACGAACCCGCCAGGGAAAGGAGTAGCGCTGGCAACCCCTCTCGACATGCTTATAATTGAAGAACTGGGAAGGGGAGGACACACGTCACCTAGCAACTCCGGTGTGCTTTTATTATCAATTGATATGGCCTTCAACTCTTAAAATTCATTTGCAGACAGATGCTAGTATTGTTACATACCTAGGTAGGTATGTTAACATAGTTCCATATACATATTATATACACATATATATGAAAATGATACCTACATACTTCCAACGTTATCGAGCAATCTCTAGCGAGCCCTTATGGATAATTTCTATTCCATGAGCAAAGCATTAGTCTTTCTCTAGAAGAAAGACAGCGTTTTGTATATTGTTTTGCAGA
>JAJNNX010000060.1:0-362421 GCA_023159155.1 Ustulina deusta
AACTAAAGCTATATGTTTAAAAAAAAATTAAACATAATTTTAAAAAATTGTTTTAATATTTAAAAAAAGCTTAATAAATTGGTTTTTTTATAATTAAGTTTGCTTAAAATCAATTATTTTATATTTTTGTTTTAAGCTTATAATAGTTTAATCCTAATTAGTACAAAAACTAATAATATATTGGACTATATATTTTTTAATTATAGTTTTTGTTTAGTATAATAACTAATCAACTTATTTAGCTTACAGAAATCTATATACTTAAAAAATCTTTTTATTCTATAAAACTATTTAGTTATATTCTTCCTATTAAATTAGTTCTAAAAGCAAAATATAAGATTAAAAATAAATAAACTAATAATATATAAAACTATAGCGCTCCTAAAAGTTAATTATATAAATATTAAAAACTTAGCTAGCTAGTATTTACTAGTCTAATTATTAGTTAACATAATATCAAAAATAAATATATTTATAATTAGAATATTTAAAATAAACCCTATTAAAAAAAGCCCAAAATCTTATAGTTGCTTTAGAACGTTTAGGTTATCTATTCTAGATTACTAATTAGAACTATTAATATATAAAAATAACAAAATAATAAATGTTTTAGAAATAAAACAATAGTTTTTAAATTTTAATAATATTTTTTTGTTTAATGTTCTATAGTTCTTACTGCTATATAAGCATATATAATCGGCATAATACTCCTATAAATTTTTTATTAAAAGCTTATATATATTTAAGTTTAATAAATATATTAGCTTTTCTAATAAAACTATAATTAAGTCTTATATTCTTTTTATAGATCTAATAAAAATAATATAATACTATTAGTATTTTTATAGTTAGTTGTTCTAAAAACAATAGTTTTATTAATATTTTATATTTACCTAATTTTTATTATAGTTAGTTCTTTATTATTTTTATATTATATTATTAAATTATATTAAAAGTTTAGCTTTATATAAAAATTTATTAAAAAAAATATAACTAATTAGCACAATTAATAGTTAGTTTTTATATATTAAGTATATTAGCTAAAAATATTAGTTTTTAATCACAAGTTACGCTTCAAAAAACATTAAATAATATTAATTTTTATTGCCTTACTAAAAATATTAATAAAATAAAACAAAACTCCTAATCGGCGTATTACATACTAAAACTAACTAAACCTACCTAATTATTTTATATCGGACTATATTTTCTAACTCGCAGATCTTTGTACAGATTAGATCAAGATCTAATACATAAATATAAATAAAAACGCAATAATTAATTAATAAAAACAAATCCCTAACTCTTATCTAATATTCTATATTAATTATTTATTTATTTGTGCCTATATAAAGAGAAAGTCTTTTATAGCCTAAAATAAAAATACGCGCTTTTTATACCTTTGTCCTATAATCTCTAAGGTCTCCAAGAATACGTTCTACTCCATAACTAAGGACCTATCTCCTATACGCGCGCACTAGCCCTACTGCAATATTTATATATAGTTATAACCCTATTACTTAAATAGTATATTTTTACTATTTATTACTATATATTACTATATTATAGCTAATATAAACAATAAATAAAAAAAGCTAAAAGTTTTATTTTGTAATATTTTGTTTTTTTTATAATTATATTTTAAATAAAACTAATAATATTTTTGTTCTAATATTTTAATTATTTTGTATTAATTTTAATATATAATAATTAAAAATATATAAACTTTTTAAATTAAAACTATATAAAAAAAAATAATCCTATTTAAAATAACCTTAAATATATATAACTTTTTGTTTTTATTTTTTAGATTTTATAGCTAGTTTTTTTGTTTAATTAAATTTATTAGGTTAGTTTTTTAAAAAATATTAAATAAAAAATCTATAGTTAATATAAAATTTAATATTTTGTTAAGCAAAACTAATATTATTTTTTTTTTTTAGTTTTTTTAGTTTTAACTATAAAAAACTTAGCTATTTTTTTTAATAAAATATTAATTATTATTTTATTTTATTTTAATTAATATTAAAAAGTAATATTAAAGTTTAATAAAAAGTTAGCTTAATATATTTATTATATTAATAAAATTTATATTATTATTAAAAATTTATAATTTTAAATTAAGTAAGCTTATTTAATTAATATTATTATTTTAAAAAAATATTTTATAAATTTTTAAGTTATATTTTTTTATTATTATTAAATAATTTTTTTATTATATTATATAAAATATTTATTTTTATTTATATTAGTTAGCTAGGCCTAAAAAAGCTAAAATAAATATTTTATATATTAGTAATTTTATATATTTAAAAGCTTATTTTTATTTTAGTCCTATTATAAATAATTTTTTTTTTAATAATTAATTTAAAAAAATAGCAATTTTACTAATATAATAAATAAATATATAAATATAATTATAAAACTTTAAAAATAACTAGATTAATTTAGTACTTTTAAAATTATTAAAGTTCGAATTTAAAATTGTTTAAATTTTAATAAAATTAATTTTAATTTTAACTTTAGTTTTTATAACTATTTTTAAATAATTAATAATAAATATATTAAAACAAAAATTTTTAATATTTTTTTAATCTTTAGTTTAATATAAGTAATAAATTATTTGTTTATAATAAGTTTAGTACTATTTTTTAGTTTTAAAATAAATTAGAATATTATTTATATAAATATTTATAAATTTATATATTAATAAAAGCTTACTATTAAATAGATTTTATTTTTAAATTAAATAATAAAACTTTTTATTAAAATATTTTTTTATAATTAATAATAATTAATAAAAAGTTTTAATAATATTTAGTTTTATAAAATAAATAATATTATAATAATTAAATATAATATTATTAATATTTAAAACTAATATAATTTAATTTTTTAAATATATATTTTTTTATTAATAATTAATTATAAACTTATATTTAATTAATTTAAATTTAAATATAAATAAAACAAAAATAATATTTAAGTTTATATTTTATTTAATAAAATTTATAGCTAACAATTTAATTATAAATTTCTTTTTAAATAAAGTAAACTATAAATATTTAATATTAATAAAACTTAAAAATATATTTTTTATTATTAAGTTTTAGTATTATATTAAACTTTAGTTATAATAATAGTAAAATTTTAAATTTTTTTTTTAAAAAGAATTTTTTTAAATATAATAGCTATAAAAATAAAAAGCTTTATACTAACTTTATATATTTAACATTTTTTTTTTTAAAAAGAAAATTAGTTTATTATTAAAAACTTTTTATAATATTATTTAATTAATTTAAGTTTATTTTTTTTATAAAATATTAATTATTTTTAAGTTTTTTTTAAATAATTTAATATAATTATTTTTAATTATTATAAACTTAATTATAATAAGCTTTTTTGAAGTTTTTTTAGCTAGTTATTTTTATTTATTTTAATAAAAATAATTCTAAAAGTTTTATATAATTTTTTAATAATAGTTTATTTTATTTTTTTTAAAAATTACTATATAAACGTTTTTTGCTTTAGATTTAAAAAATTTAAATCTTTTTTAAGTTTTTTTAGTTTTAGTTATTTTTAAAATAATTATTTTATTTTTAAAAAATTGTTTTAATATTTAATAATATTTTTTTAACGTTTAATTATATTAATTAGTATTTTTTTATATTTTTAAGTTTATATTTTATTATTTATAGCTAAAAAGTTTAACTATAATTATTAGCAAAAATTAAATAAAAATAAATTATTTAGCTAAATTAATTATTATTTTTAGGTTTTTATTAAAATATTTTATTTTATTAATTATTTAATACTAATAATAATATTATAACTAAAATTAATAATTTAAAACATTTAGTTTTTAAATTATTAATTATTCATTTTTATAATATATATTAAATATTTATAAATTTTATTAATTATTTTGCTTTAATAGTTATAAAGCTTTTAAAGTTTAGCTAAATAAACTATTTTTATTTTTAACTATTATCTAACTTATTATATAAACTTATAATTAATTATTAAAAAAATATAAGCTTTAATATTATATAAAATTAAAGTTTTTATTTTAATATTATTAATTTATTTTAATTAAAATAAATAAAAAAACAAATAAAGAAATTTTGATTAGTTCTACTTATTTTTTAAATTAAATAAACTATTAAAATTATTTTTATTATAGCTTTTTTTTGCTAGTCAAATATTTAAAATTTTAAGCTTTTAATTAAAGCAAATAATATATTTTTTTTTTACAATTAATGCTTATTTTAACTATTTTAAAATAAATATTTTAAAACTTTTAAAGTTAGCTAAAAATTAATAAATAAGTTTACTGAAAGTTTAATTATTTAAATTAAATTTTTTTTTAATTAAACTAATAAGTTTAATTTATTTATAGTGTTTATAAGATTGTTTGATATTATATATTAATTTAATAACTTTATTAATAAATCATTTATAAAAAATATTTAAATTTATGAAAACTTTATAAAAATAAACTTTTTAATATTTTTATTAGCTTTATATATATAAACTTAAAATATTTTATAAATAATAATTATTAATTAAAGTTATAATAAACTATTAATAAAACTTAAATTATTTTAGTAATATTATTAAATAATTTTTTACTTAAATAAAAATATTTTTTTCTTAATTTTTTAATATATTTTTTTAATTAGCTTATAATATATTAAAATTAGCTATTTTTAGTTTAAAATATAATAATATTTTTATTTAATTTTTTTGTTAGTTTATAAACCTAGTTATTAAATAAAGCTTTATTTTGTATAAATTTGCTAAAATTAATTTTTTATATTTTAACTTTTTTAATATAAATAAGGTTTAAAGTATTAAAAAATAAACTAATAAAATAAAAAATAAATAAAATAATAAAACTAAAAAGTTTAAAATTAATATTTTTAAATATATTTTTTATTATTAAATTATAATTATTTTTTAAAAATACTAAAATAAATATATTAAAAAATTAATATTTTATTTCTTTTATTTATTAAAAAAGTTCTATTAAAACTAACAGAAAATTATAAACTTATATAGCTATAATATTTAATATATTATTTATTTTAAGTTATTTTAATTTTTGTTTAAATTTTGCTTTTTTAAATTTTAACTTTTTGTTTTTTTTAAATTTATTTTTAAATATTAGTTCGCTTAAAATATTTATAAAAAAGTTTAGTACTTAATTTTTTTTTTTATCACAAAAAAGATTTTAAAATTATCTAATAATAAAAAGCTAGCTATATTTAAAAATTAAAATTGTTTTAATTGTTTAAAAACTAAAAATAAAATAAAAATATTCAAAATTAAGTTTTTTATATATTATTAGTTTTTAAGTAATATAAAAATTAAAAGTTTTATTAAAGTTAGATTAAAATTAAATTTATATTATAAAATATATAACTAAAAAAAAAAGTTTATTTATATTTTACTAATTATAACAAAATAAAAAATATATATTTATTAAATATTTATTAATAAATAATTAATAAGCTTAAAGTAATATTATAACTAATTAAGTAAACTTTTTATAGCTAGTTTATTAATATTATAAACAAAAACTTTAAACTAAAAAAAAAAAAAAAAAAAAAAAAAAAAATCAAAGTTTACAAAGTAGGTAAATATAGATTTTGTATATATAGCTATAGAATTATAAATTACTCTATATATAAACTTTTTATTTTATTGCTATATAGGTCTAAAGTTTTTACAAGTTTTATTAAAACTATACTAACTATTATAATATTATTTTAATAAATTTTATAAAACTTTAAAATATATATAAAAATATATAGATTAGAACTTATATTTATATTTTTAGTTTTATTATTATTTTATTAATAATATTGTTATTTTTTTAAATATATTTAAAAAGCATATTTGTTACTTAAAAATAATATTTAGGTTTTTTTAAACTAAAAATATTATAATATTTCCAAAAAAATCTTTTATTAAATATCTTTTAATAAAACTTTTTAAATTTTATATTAATACTTTTAAAATATTTATAATAATAAAATATATTTAAATATTTAAACTATTTGTTTTTTTTTTTAATTTATAAGCTTTTAAACAATATTTAAGTATTAATAAATTTTTTCAAAACTTTTTACTATATTATACTAAGCCAGCAAAACTTTTATAAAAATATAAAACTATATTGCTTACTAAATGCTAAAAAAAAAGTAAAATAATTAATAATAATCTAAAAAAACATAAATATTATATTTATACTATATATTATAAAACAACTTTAACTAAAATAATATTTTTTAATATTATATAAAATGTTATTTATTTAAAAACTATTTTATATTACTATAACTCTAGTTATATATTATATATATAACTAAATAGATTGCTTAAAAAAATTTAAAATAATAATCTTTTATATTAAGTAAAGTTTTAAATAAAAACCAAAAATAATAATATTATTTATATAAATCAAACCTATAATATATTTAAACTAATATTTTGCTTAAACAAAAACTAAGTATAGTCTATCCGAATTAAAAATAGCTTGCTTAATATAAACAGCAAAAAAGTTTGGAACTATTATATACTTAAATCAGCAGCTTATAATAATATTTACTAATTATTTAGCTATTAAAAAAATAATAAATAAAACTATATTAAATATTGCTACTATAGATTATATAAATAAGTAATTAATTAATTTATTAGTATACTTTTTATAATATAAATTTTAAGTATATTATTTTCTAAGTTATTTAAATTATATATTTAATATATTAAGCTAGCTTAACGCTATATAAAACATATTAAATAAAAATAAAAAATTAGAATAATTAAACAAACTAGCTATTTTTAACTTAGTTTAAAATATAGTCGAGTATATAAGCAAAACTATTATAATAAATAAATAAAAATATAACTTTTAGTTAGCTTATAAAATAAATACTTAGTATAAAAAAATGCTTAATAAGATCATAAATAATAATTAGTTTAATAAAAATATTAAAAAAATTTTTAAAGCTAGCTACCTTTTTTATGTAATAAACAAACTAATTTATAATATATATATAAAAATTAAACATTTTTATATACTATACGCTATAATTAAATAAATATTTAAAATAATATATAATATAAAATATTATATAAAACTAAACTATATAATAAAAAACTTTAAATAATATTTAATATAATATAAGTTATAATTAATTAAAAAATATATAGAATATTACCTTAGGTATAACTTTAATTATATAAATTAATTAAAACTAATTAGTAGCTTTTGTTTAATTTAACTAAAAGATATTTTATTTGTATAAACTATTATAATTAATTTTATATTAGCGCTACTTCTAATAAAAATAGCTAATATATTCTAGTAACTAATTAAATATTTTTATTATAATATATATAATTATATAATAATTATATTTTGTTATATATTTAAACAAATATTATTATTTTTTAAAAATAAAAAATATATAATAAAATAATTATTATTAAGTAACTAAAGTATTTTTTAAAAAATTATTTTTAATTATAATTATAAATTTATATTAGATTTCTAAACAAAAATATAAAAAGCTTTAAATATAAAGTTTTTTATAACTATAGTATATTATTTATAAAAAAACTAAATAATAAAGCTTGCTATATATTTTTATAACTTTTTATAACTTAAATCTAATTAAATAAAGGTTATTTTTGCTTTATAATAAAATTTAAATATTATATATTTATAAGCTATATAATTTATATTATATAAGTAATTATTTAGTTTTAAGTTATGTAACCTTTTTAATATAATAACTAGCTAAACTAATAAATATATTTATAATTATTTAAAACAAAATACTAAGTTAGCTATAAACTTTATAACTATATAATCTAAACAATAATTTAATAAAAAATAAATTTTTTTTTTGCTTATATAATAAATATTACTTATTAAAATAGCTTTCAAAAAAATATTTATAATAATGCGCTAAGCTATAAACAATTAAACAACAAATCAAAAATTTAGTATATAAATTAGACTTTTTTTCCTATTTTTATATTTATTTTATTATTTTAATAATATATTTATAACTTATAAAAAATAAATATAATCTGTTCGATTATATAGTTTTACTACTTAAGCTAATAAAAGCTAATTAATATTCTAATAATAATAAAAAAAGCAAAACATATAAAATAAAAATTATTTTATAATATTAACTAAATTATTATAAAAATAAATTTAAGTATTTTATTAAATAAAAAAAATAAAACTATAAATATAATAAATAGTATTCCAAATATTATTTCTAATATTTATAAAAACTAATTAATAACTATTAAAAGTATTATAAACCTAAACCTAACTTATAAAAATTAAAAAAAACTAAACTTAAACAAAAAAATAAACTATTAAAAGCTTTTATATAAAATAAAATCAATAAGCCTATAAAAACTAATATAATAATAAATATTGCAAATATTACTATAAAAATTACTATAACGCCTACTATTTAAAATATTACTAATTCTATTATTAATAATCCTATTATTATTAACCCTACTATTATTATAATCAGTTAAGTAAAGCTTTTATAGCTAGTTTATTAATACTGCAGCAGGGCTGGTGCTAGCGGCCCGCTAGCAGCTGCGAATATGGCTGTACATTAATTGTTAGCCGTATTCGGGCCGCCTGCGGCCCGAACCGGCTGATCTTCGGCTGTATTCAGGCGTTCGAATAGCTATAAAAGCTTTCGAACTTCTCAGAACAACACTTACTTTATAAACATAGGATTTATACTAGTTTTTTAATAATAAGCGCTCTAGTTTATTTTTGTTGTTTTTAGTTATTTTTAGTGTTAAGTTGCTTTGTTTTTTTTTAATAGTATTCTTAGTAAAGCTATAATAAAGCAGTCCGCTATATAAATTTATATATAACAATGCTTGCACATGCTTATTATTTCTTGGAGCACAACCTATAATCAGAAACTAATGCTTGACGCCTTTCTATATAAATTATTATACAAATATATTTATTACTTATTAATAAACTTAATGCCAGCTCTACGCAAAAACTAACTTATAACTAACCTAGCTAGCCTATAAATAGCTAATTTTTTATACAAATATACCTACGAGCAGCCTCCTATACAAATCTATATATAAGTCTACTTATAGCTATATATTTTCTAGAAAGCCTAGTTTATTAGCTATATATAGCCTAGTCCGTATAACTAACTAAGCTAATTGTTATACTATTAATCAGCTTTGCTACTTTTGCTACTAGCTATATAATTAACCGCCGAGTTTTTTGCTAGAATATATATATAAACAACCCGTTATATAATTTAGTATATAAACTTGTTTATAATTATCTAAGTCTAGGGAAGCTTTTAAGTAGCTACTTTAGTTAGTTAGCTGAGCTATATATATATTAATTAGCTGATTTAGCTTAGTTTGTATTAATTAGTTAGTTTGTATGTTTATATATATGTTTAAATAGTTCGCTATATAAATTTGTATACAAACGCGCTTATACTTATATGCTATACATATAATATATTAATTAGTTAATTACTCTTGTTTTTTTAGCTTTATTAGCTTATTGCTAGTAATATATACTAATTAGCCCAATTAGCCTATTGCTTTGTTAGCTAGCTATACGTATTGCTAGGTTAGTTAGTTAGTTAGTTAGTCCTTTTATTAAGAAGTTGTTAGAGCAGACCTATATATATTTTGTATATAAATATGCTTATATACTTTTTAGTCCAAAAGAAGTTCTTTGTTTTAAGCTACTGATTAGTTAACTAGTTAGCTAGTTGATTAGCTAGTTGCTCTACAAGTTTTTTATCTAAATATATTTACGAGCCAAGTTTTATATAAGTTATTATATGAACTAGCTTACAAATATATAAACTTTTAGGGAAACCTTTGTTTTAAGTCTACAATTAGCTTATTGCTAGCTATACGTATTAATTAGTTAAATCTATATTTAAATATTTATATAAACAGGTTGCTATATAAGTTTATATATAAACCTGCTTGTATTTATATTGCTTATAAAAAGCTGTTGCTTTAAGTTTTTTGTTTAGTTAGCATTTTATTAATTAGCCGGATCCCCTATTATAAACAATCCTACAAATAGATTTTTATACAAATTATATATAAATATGCTTGTAGTGCTATAGCTTATAGGAAGGTTTGCTCTAAACTATATATTTGTTTTAAGCTTCCGTTAGCTATACATATACCTCCGTTTTTGTCAATTTTATTGTTTGGTATTTTTGGCATTTTCGGCGTTTTTAGCATTTTTAGCGTTTTTAGCATATTCGGCATTTTTGTTGTTTTTTTGTTATTTTTAGGCTTTTATACCGTTAATTAGCTAGTTCTCCTACCTAAGTTGCTGTACAAACAAATGCTTATATAGTTTATATAGGAGTTAGCTCAAATATGTATAGTTTAAAAGAAGCGCTGTTTAGATTTTGTTTTTGAAGCTTTGTTTTAGAAGCGTTGCTTTAGCGTTGTTTAGCTTTTGTTGCAGTGTTTAGCGCTATATATCGCCTATCGAGTTATTGTGTTATTAATTAGCTAGGCCTATTATGTTTAGTAGTGTATAAATATATTTGTAAGTTATAGAAAAGCGTTTATTTATAGCTTTAATTAACAAATTGCGTACTAATTAGCTAGTTCTTTATTTAACCCTTTGTTTTAATAGCTATACTATTTAGTTCTATATTTAATAGCTATACAAGCAGATCCCTATATAATTTATATATAAATATGCTTTTATACCTATGGTTTAAAAGAAGCTATTGTTTAGCCAGCTAATTAATAGACTGCTATATTACCGATTGGCTAATTTAGCTATATATATGTTAATTAGCTAGTTTAGCTATTATATAATTGATTAGCAACTTAGCTATTATATATATATATAAGCAACTATTCATACTAATTTATATATATATATGCTTATATTTATATATTATACCTTGTTTGCTATTAATTAGCGATTTTTAGCTCTTTTGTTATATATGCGTTAATTAGTAAGTTTACCTAGTTTTATATATATATAAGCAAGTCTACGTATTATTTTATATAAATAAATGTTCTTACTGATATTATGTTTGCTATTAATTAGCGATTTTTAGTTATATTTGCTGTTAATTAGTAAGTTTACTACGTTTTAATTGTGTATGAGCAGGTATATATATAGTTTTTTATGTAAACTTGCTTATATATTAATTATTTATACAAAGGCTTTTTGATTAGCCCTATACTATTTTGCGCTGTATATGTGGCAATACTAATTAGTTTATTTGTTTGCTATGCCGATTAATTAATATATTATATAAAAGATATAGGCGTACAAGCAATTGCTTATATAATTTATATAGCAATCTATTTATACCTATATAACTTATATGTTTTACGCTTTATATATATAGCAATACGTATATAGTGCTATAGATATATATAGCACTAACAAATTATTATTATTGCGCTAATTAATTTATTGTGTACAAGCAACTTTTTATATTATTTTGTATGGAAGCTTGCTTGTAGTATATATATTATATAGTTATTGTAGTACTGCTGATTAATTAATGCGTTATTGCTGCGCTAATTAATTAGTTATATTAGTATTACTATATTAACTAGTTAATTTATTATATATAAGCAACTTTTTATATTATTTTATATATAAACTTGTTTGTACTATATATGTTATATAGCTATTGTAGTACTACTAATTAGTTAATTTGTTATTATTACACTACTGATTTACGATTTTTTTTTTGCGTATAAGTAGCTACCTATACTAATTTGTATAAAAACGCGCTTGCACTTGCAATATTTAAAGTTATTTACAAAGTCTATTTATAAAGCTAATTAGGGCTTATTTTATAAACTTCAACTTATATATATACTATTAGAAAATATTACTGCAGTTATATAAAGATTTATATATATTAAAAGTAGTAAAAGCTATAGCATAACTTTTTATACGGAGATTTAGCTTAGGTTTAAAGTAGTAGCTAGCTCTTCGGAATAAAAACGTAGCACTTACCTAAGTTCTAACATAAAATACTAGTAAATACTGCTATATATGTTAGGTCTAGATAGAATTATATATGTTTTATATAAGAAAATATTAACAAAATATAAAAAAATGGGTTATTTGAAAAGCTAAAGGGTTATGCTAAGGGGTTATACTAGAGGGCATACAAACCAAAAAAAAAGCTATAGACTAAAAGAAGTCTAGTATAATATATAACTAGTTTAACAATCGGCTAATCAAAGGCTTAGTAGCCTAATAGGTTAAAGCTAGTTCTTTTTTTTTCTAGGCTATTAAAGCCTAGGGGTTCGAGTAGGTGTTATATTATGTTGTTTTTTTTTGGTATTTTGAGCCCTGCATTTTTAGATTCGAAGCTATCTAAAAAATAAAGCTCCAAATAAGAAAAGTTTGCAGCAGGGCTAGTGCTAGCGGCCCGCTAGCAGCTGCAAATATGGCTGTATGTTAATTGTTAGCTGTATTCAGGGGTTCGAATAGCTATAAAAGCTTTTGAACTTCTCAAAGCAACACTTACTTCATAAACATAGGATTTATACTAGTTTTCTAATACCAGGCGCTCTAGTTTGTTTTTGTTGTTTTTAGTTGTTTTTAGTGTCGAGTTGCCCCGTCCTTCTTTAATACTATAAACAAAGACTTTAAGCTAAAAAAAAAAAAAAAAAAAATTAGAGTTTATAAAATAAATAAATATAAACTCTATATATATAGTTATAAAATTATAAATTAGTTTATATATAAATTTCCTCTTTTATTGCTATATAGGTCTAAAGTTTTTATAAATCTTACTAAAACTAGACTAACTATTATACTACTTTTTTTAAAAACTAAAAATTTAAATATAATTTTAATTTAAAATTATTAATAATATTAAATTTATATAATTTTTTGATATTATACTACTTTATTATTATTTTTATAATTGTTTATAAATTTATTAGTTACTATTATATATATTTATTTTTATAAATTTTATAAAATTAATTAAGTTTACTTAATATATTTTTATAATTTTAAGTTATATATTAAATATTATTAAAATTATAGCTTTTTTAAACAACTTAATATTATAACTTTTTATTTTTTTTATATATTTTTAATTCTTTGATTTGTTTAATTTTAAATTTTGTTTTATTATTAATATTTTTAGCTAAAAATAATAATTAGACTTATTAAAATAAAGAATTATTATTTATTTTTTATAATTAGTTAATATAAAATAAGTTTTTTATTTTGTAAAAATTAAGCAAATCAAAAATATAGCTAAATTTTTATTTTTTTTAAATTTTAAAAGGTCTAACCAATTAAAAGTCTAATCTAATAGTTAGTATTTATATTATAAAGCTTTTTTTTTTTTTTAAAAACCTTATTTTTTATTTTAAAATTTATTAAATTTTTTTTTTATTAGCTTATAGCTTATATTATTTTTATATAAAAGTTGCTATATTATATATTATTTTTTAAATATTTTAAGTTTAATAAACTAGTTTAAATATTTATTATTTAGTATTAAAATTTATAATAATTTTATTAATATTTATTATTAAAAAGTTTTATATTTTAATTTTTATTATTATTTTTAGTAATAATATATTAATTAATAAATATTATAAAAAGTTATATATAAAATTTAAAATAAAAAAATAAATATTTTAATTATTTTAGTATTTATTAATATAAAAACAAAATTATTAGTCTAGTTTTTAATTAGTTAATTTTATTGGTTTTTAGGTTTAAAAATAGTAAATATTATTAAAGCAATACTTAGTATTTATAAAACTATTAATTATTACTATAAACTTAAAAATAAATAGTTCTATATTATTTAATATTTATATAAATTTTTATAGTATTATATACCTAATAATTTTGCAATATTTAGTTTTTTGCTAAATAAAATTATAATTAAATAGCTAAACTTATTTATAAATATTTATATATAGTTATAACTTTATTATTATATATTATTATATTATAGCTAGTATAAATAATAAATAAAAAAACTAAAAGTTTTGTTTTATAATATTTTGTTTTTTTATAATTATAATAATTATATATATATTATTTATAATTATATTTTAAATAAAATTAATAATATTTTTATTTTAATATTTTAATTATTTTATATTAATTTTAATATATAATAATTAAAAATATATAAGCTTTTTAAATTAAAACTATACAAAAAAGTTTTTTTATTTAAAATAATTTTAAATATATATAATTTTTTGTTTTTATTTTTTAAATCTTATAGTTAGTTTTTTTATTTAATTAGGTCTATTAAGTTAGCTTTTTAAAAATCATTAAATAAAAAATCTATAATTAATATAAAACTTAATATTTTATTAAGTAGGATTAATACTATTATTTTTTTAAAGCTTTTTTAGCTTTAATTATAAAAAACTTAATTATTTTTTTTAATAAAATATTAGTTATTATATTTTTTGGTTCTAGTTAATATTAAAAAATAATATTAAAGTTTAATAAAAAGTTAGCTTAATATATTTATTATATTAATAAAATCTATTTATTTAAAAAATATAATAAAATTTAATAATTAATTATTATAAAAAATTTAGTTTTAAAAAGCTTTAAGTAATAATATTTTAAAGTTTATATTATTATTAAAAATTTATAGTTTTAAATTAAATAAGCTTACTTAATTAGTATTATTATTTTTAAAAAATATTTTATAAGTTTTTAAGTTATATTTTTTTATTATTATTAAACAATTTTTTTTATTATATTATATAAAGTATTTATTTTTATTTATATTAGTTAGTTAAACTTAAAAAAAACTAAAATAAATATTTTATATATTAGTTGTTTTATATATTTAAAAGCTTATTTTTTTTTTAGTCCTATTATAAATAAATTTTTTTTTTAATAATTAATTTAAAAAAGCAATAATTTTACTAATATAATAAATAAATATATAAATATAATTATAAAACTTAAAAACTAACTAAATTAATTTAATATTTTTAAAATTATTAAAGTTTTAATTTAAAATTATTTAGATTTTTATAAAATTAATTTTTATTTTTATTTTAGTTTTTATAATTATTTTTAAATAATTAATAGTAAATATATTAAAACAAAACTTTTTAATATTTTTTTAATATTTAACTTAATATAAATAATAAATTATTTTTTTATAATACGTTTAATACTATTTTTTAGTTTTAAAATAAATTAAAATATTATTTATATAAATATTTATAAATTTATTTAAAAGTTTTTAAATTTATATATTAATAAAAACTTATTATTAAACAAGTTTTATTTTTAAACGAAATAATAAAACTTTTTATTAAAATATTTTTTTGTAAATTTAAAAAAAAAAAAAAAAATTTTATAATTAATAATAATTAATAAAAAGCTTTAATAATATTTAATTTTATAAAATAAATAATATTATAATAATTAAATATAATATTATTAATATTTAAAACAAATATAATTTAATTTTTTAAATATATATTTTTTTATTAATAATTAATTATAAATTTATATTTAATTAATTTAAATTTAAATATAAATATAAATAAAATAAAAATAATATTTAAGTTTATATTTTATTTAATAAAGTTTATAACTAATATTTTATTTATAAACTTTTTTTTAAATAAAATAAACTATATAAATATTTAATATTAATAAAGCTTAAAAATATATTTTTTATTATTAAGTTTTAGTATTATATTAAATTCTAGTTATAATAATAACAAAGTTTTAGATTTTTTTTTTAAAAAAAAATCTTTTTAAGTATAATAGTTAAAAAAGCAAAAAGGTTTATATTAATTTTATATATTTAAAAAAAAAGAATTTAAAAAAAAAAATTAATTTATTATTAAAAATCTTTTATAATACTATTTAATTAATTTAAGTTTATTTTTTTTATAAAATATTAATTGCTTTTAAATTTTTTTTAAATCGCTTAATATAATTATTTTTAATTATTATAAATTTAATTATAACAAGTTTTTTTAAAATCTTTTTTGCTAACTATTTTTATTTATTTTAATAAAAATAATTCTAAAAGTTTTATATAATTTTTTTAATAATAGATTAGTTTTTTTTTTTTTTTAAAAATTATTATATAAACCTTTTTTATTTTAGGTTTAGAGGTTTTATATTTTTTTTTCGTTTTTTTAGTTTTAGTTATCCTTAAAATAATTGTTTTAATATTTAATAATATTTTTTTAATATTTAATTATATTAATTAATATTTTTTTATATTTCTGAGTTTATATTTTATTATTTATAGCTAAAAAGTTTAACTATAATTATTAATAAAAATTAAACTAATAAAAATTAATTATTTAATATTAATAATAATATTATAACTAAAATTAATAACCTAAAATATTTAGTTTTCAAATTATTAATTATTAATTTTTATAATATATATTAAATATTTATAAATTTTATTAACTATTTTATTTTAATAGTTATAAAACTTTTAAAATTTAACTAAATAAATTATTTTTATTTTTAATTATTATTTAATTTATTATATAAACTTATACCTAATTATTAAAAAAATATAAGTTTTAATATTATATAAAACTAAAGTTTTTATTTTAATATTATTATTTTATAATTAAATAAATATTTTAAAAATAATTAATTTATTTTAGCTATATATTTTAGCTAAAATAAATAAAAAAACTAATAAAAAAACTTTTATTAGTTCTATTTATTTTTTAAATAAATAAACTACTAGAACTATTTTTATTATAGCTTTTTTTATTATTAATTAAATACTTAAAACTTTAAACTTTTAATTAAAATAATTAATTAATATATAGTTTTTTTTATTATAAATAAAACAAGTTTTATTATTTTAATAAACTTTTTTTTTTTTATAGTTAGTGCTTATTTTAATTATTTTGAAATTAATATTTTAAAACTTTTAAAATTAGCTAAAAATTAATAAACAAATTTACTAAAAACTTAATTATTTAAATTAGATTTTTATTTAATTAAACTAATAAGTTTAATTTATTAATAGTTTTTATAAGTTTATTTAGTATTATATATTAATTTTTTAATTTTATTAATAAATAATTTCTAAAAACTTTATATAAATTTTTTTTAAGTTTATATAAAAATAATTTTGTAATTTATATTTTTATTATAATGTAATAAATTAGTATTTTTAAACTAAATTATTAAATATAAAAATAAACTTATTAATATTTTTATTAGTTTTATATATATAAACTTAAAATACTTTATAAATAATAACTATTTAATTAAAATAATAATAAATTATTAATAAAACTTAAATTATTTTAATAATATTATTAAATAATTTTTTAATTAAATAAAAAAATATTTTTATTAATTTTTTAATATATTTTTTTAATTAGTTTATAATATATTAAAATTAGCTATTTTTAATTTAAAATATAATAATATTTTTTTTAACGTTTTTATTAATTTATAAATCTAATTATTAAATAAAGCTTTATTTTTTATAAACTTACTAAAATTAATTTTTTATATTTTAATTTTTTAGTATAAATAAAATTTAAAGTATTAAAAAATAAACTAATAAAATAAAAAGCAAATAAAGCAATAAAACTAAAAAGTTTAAAATTAATATTTTTAAATATATTTTTTATTATTAAATTATAATTATTTTTTAAAAATATTAAAATAAATATATTAAAAAACTAATATTTTATTTTTTTTATTTAATAAAAAAATTTTATTAAAACTAATATAAAATTATAAGCTTATATAACTATAATATTTATTAATATATGTTTAAATATATTAATTATTTAAGTTATCTTAGTTCTAATTTAAATTTTGCTTTTTTAAGTTTTAATTTTTTTAATTTTTTTAATTTTTTTTTTAAGTATTAGTTTGCTTAAAACGTTCATAAAAAAATTTAATGCTTAATTTTTTTTTTTTTCATAAAAAATTTTTTTTTTAAATTATTTAATAATAAAAAACTAACTATATTTAAAAATTAAAATTATTTTAATTGTTTAAAAACTAAAAATAAAATAAAAATATTTAAAGTTAGATTTTTTATAAATTATTAATTTTTAAATAATATAAAAATTAAAAATCTTATTAAAATTATATTAAAATTAAATTTATATTATAAAATATATAATTAAAAAAATTTTTTATTTATATTTTATTAATTATAACAAAATAAAAAATATATATTTGTTAAATATTTATTAATAAATAATTAGTAAGCTTAAAATAGTATTATAATTAATTAAATAAAATTTTTATAACTAATTTATTAATATTATAAACAAAGATTTTAAACTAAAAAAAAAAAAAAAAAAAAAAAAATCAAAGTTTATAAAATAAATAAATATAAACTTTATATATATAGCTATAAAGTTATAAGTTAGTCTATATATAGATTTTTTATTTTATTGCTATATAAGTCTAGAGTTCTTATAGGTCTTACTAAGACTATACTAACTATTATAATTATTATTAACTTTATTATTACTTTAGTAATTATTAATTATAAAATTACTAATTATAATATTATAAAAACTCTTATAGTTAATAATATAATATTTTTATAAAAAAAAAATATAGAACTAATATTTACGCAATATAGCTAACAATTAATAATAAACTAAAAAAAAAAAATATTAAAAAAAATAATAATAAGTTATTATTGCTATATATATATTGCTAACTACTAAAGTTAGCAAAAATTCTTTTCTATGCCTAGTATTTTAACAAAGCCCTATAAAGGGTCGAACTAGCAACCTCTATAAGTGGCCTATGTACCTACGGGTAGGACTATATACAGATATATTAGACCTTTTAATATTTTGCTACGCACCCACTCTTTTAAAATACTTCTGTTTTATTGTTATACTTATTAGTTCTTTTATCAAAGTTTTAGTTAAAATAATAACAAAAATAACAAAAATATTAAAAAAATTGCTAAACCTATTAATCTAGTATAAACAACCAAAAAAAATTTTAAAGTTTCTAAATTATACTATAAAAAAAAAGTTTTTGCTATAGCTAAAAAAACTACTAAACGTAATACTACTTCTATTAAAAATAGCACCTAAAAAAAAATATTATACTAAAAAAAATCTATTAAAATAAAAAAAACAATAAAATACTGAAAGCAATAAATCAAACGTTAAAAATAAAAAATAGCTAACTATTATTATTAGATCATCCAAAAATAATAATAATGATAATATTTCTAACTACTTATTTAACTTTAATAAAAACAAGTTTTATATAATATTATATAGCTATAAAAAATAAACATTATATAATAATAATAATTTAAAAAATAATATTTATAGCCAAAAAAAAACTAAAAGTAATAACTAATAAAGTATTTATAATAAGTGTAATAGTAGCTTAGTAATATTTAAAAAACTATGCAACAAAATAAATAAGTTTAACTTTTTTTATAACTTAATTATTAAAAAGCTTACTAAATTATTTAATAAAAATAATAAAAGGTTTTTTATAACTAATAGTTTTATATAAAGCTTTAAAATTAAATATATAAATATTACAAAAACTAAAAATTAAAAAAGAATATAAAAACTTTTATTTTTTAATAAAGCTAATATTTTAGTTTTTAGGTTTATATTTTTAAATAATAGTTTTGATTTAATAATTATAAAATAACTAGTAAAGCTTAGCTAAATAAACTTAATATAAATTATGTTTAATTATAAAAAAACTATAAATAATTTTAATAAATTTATTACTTAGCTTTATACTTATTTAAAAAAACGTATTAATAATTATAAAAAAAAATATTACAAAAAGATTAATTTAAATATTATATAAAACAAACTTAATAACTTAAAAGCTTAACTTAATACTTATAAAATTAACTTTAAACAATAAAACAAAGCTATTACTAAACTAGCTATTTAAATCAATAAGTTTAACTTTAATAATAATAAAATAACTAAAAAAATTAGCATTATTAAATTCTAACTATAAAAAGCTATACGTACTACTAAAACATATAAAAAAAAACACTAAAAACATTTTCAAACAAATAATAAAAGTGCTTAATAATTATAAAAGTATTTTTAACAAAATAAAACAAAGCTTTATTAAATTAAATAAAATTACAGAAATAATAAAAAAGTAAAAAAATTAAAAAAATTAAAAGAAAATAAGTACTATACGTTACATAATAAAAAAAAATAAAATTATAAAATTATAAAAAACATTTATAACCTTGGATAAATAGCTTTATTTAAGAAAAAGAGCACTTAATAAGTATAACTATAAATATATTAGCTATAGCTATAAATATATTTATTATGTTTATAAATAGGTAAACATCCTCATAATTTTATACTTAAAAAGAAAAAGATTATTTATTTATACTTTATATAATAATTGTTATTTTTAATAAATAATTGAATCGCTGTAATAATATTTTTATTAATTAAAATAAATAGTTTTATTTTTTTGGTTGTATTATATATAAATACCAAAGTAGTATTAATATAATCTAAAATTGGTTATTTAGAATTGTTTATTAAAAACTATTTTAATATTTTTTATTTTAGTAATATTTTTTCTAATAATAAGTAGGTTATTTATAGAGATTACTATAAAAATTCCTATTTTTTTATTTATAAAGATCTTATAATTTATTAGAAATAATTTAAATTTTTTTATTACTAAAAATTCTAACAATATTTTAAACCAGACTTTAAATATTTGCTTTAATCTATATAATACTTGTTTTAATTTATATATATAATTAATTTTATTTTTAAACTTATTAGGTTATTTAATATAAATATTTTCTTTTATTTTTTTATAAAAAACGTTATTTTTATATTTATTTATTTAATCTCTAGGTCCTATACTACTACTATTATAAATAATACTTTATAACTTATTAGTTTTACTATAAATATAAATATTTTAAAATAATTAATTTTTTTAATCTATTTAAAGCTTTTAATTATTTATTTAGCTTTATACTAAGTTATTTTATTATTTAGTTCTTATTTTAGTTTATAAAATTTTTTTTATAATATATATATATTTTTAGTTTATTTTATTATTATTTATATATTATTTTCTATAAATAATTAATATTTTATATTTATAGCTTTTATTTATTTATTTTTAATTATAATTTTTAAAAACTTTATTAATTATAAATAGCTTTATGTTCTTATATTAGGTTTTTAATATTATAGGTAGTACTAATATAATATAAAATATTTAAACTTTAGATTTTAAAATAAATTAATAGTTTTTAATTAAATATTATAGCTTTAGTTAACTAAATATTATATTATTAATAGCTAAGTTAAATAAGTTTTTAATTTAAAATAAGTTCTAAATAAATAAATTTAAAGCAATGTTTATTATAATGCTTTAGCTAAATATAATAGTGCTTTAGCGTTTTTTTTAGCTAATAAAAATATAGGTTTTTTTATTTCTAATATTTTTTTAAAATTATTAATCTATATATTAATAAACACTATTTCTAAAAAAGCTTTTTTAGAAGTAAGTTCTTTATTAAAATATATATTTTGTTTTATTATTTTAATTATTTTACTTTTTATAGTTTTAATTCTATAAATCAAATTGCTGCTATATTCTATTAAAATGTTAAATATTATTTTTAAATTTATTTTTTTATATTTTATACTTAGTAGCAAATATTATATTTTTATATTAAGTTATTTAATATAATTAATATATAGTTATTATTTATATACTATTTTAAATAAAATAATATTAAATATAATATATAAGCTTTTGTTCTAAAATAATTAATAATTATTATAACTTTAAGCTAATATTTTAATAAAATAACACTTTTTATTATTATTAAAAATAATTTATTTTATATAGTTATATTAAAATTTTTAGCTATTTTATTACTTTTATATTATTTTATTACAGCAAATTTAATTTTAATACTTTTTTATAATACTTATTGTTTGGCTTTTTTAGTAATAAACTTTCTAGCTTTATTTTTATATATTGTAATAGTTAGTATAGTTTTAGTAAAACTTGCAAAAACTCGAGACCTATATAGCAATAAAATAAAAAGTTTACCTACGGACTAACCTATAACTTTATAGCTATATATATAAAGTTTATATTTATTTATTTTATAAACTCTAACTTTTTTTTTTTTTTAGTTTAAAATTTTTGTTTATAGTATTAATAAACTAGCTATAAAAACTTTATTTAACTAATCGTAACATTACTTTAAGTTTACTAATTATTTATTAATAAATATTTAATAAGTATATATATTTTTTTATTATTATAATTAGCAAAATATAAATAAACTTTTTTTTTTAGTTGTATACTTAATATAAAAAATTATATATTTTATAATATAAACTTAACTTTAATAAAATTTTAATAAAATTTTTAATTTTTATACTATTTAAAAATTAATAACCTATAAAAAATCTAACTTTAAATACTTTTATTTTATTTCCGGTTTTTAAACAATTAAAATAACTTTAGTTTTTAAGTATAGCTAGCTTTTTATTATCAAATAATTTTATATTAGATTTTTTTGCAAATATTTTAAGCAAACTAATACTTAAAAGAAAATTTAAAAAAAAACAAAATCTAAACTAAAACTAAAATAACCTAAAATAAGTAATACTTTTAAAAATATATTAAAAAATATAAAAGCTATATAAGCTTATAATTTTATATTAGTTCTAATAAAACTTTTTTAATAAATAAAAAAAATAAAGCACTAATTTTTTGCTATGTTTATTTTAGTACTTTTAAAAAATAACTATAACTTAATAATAAAAAACGTATTTAAAAGTATTAATTTTAAACTTTTTAATTTTATTATTTTATTTGTTTTTTATTTTATTAGTTTATTTTTTAATACTTTAAACTTTATTTATATTAAAAAAACTAAAATATAGAAAATTAATTTTAGCAAGTTTATAAAAAACAAAGCTTTTTTTAATAACTAGGTTTATAAATTAGCAAAAAGATTAAATAAAAATATTATTATATTTTAAATTGAAAATAATTAATTTTAATATATTATAAACTAGTTAAAGAAATATATTTAAAAATTACTAAAAATATATTTTTATTTAATTAAAAAAGTATTTAGTAGTGTTACTAAAATAATTTAAGCTGTATTAATAATTTATTATAATTTTAATTAAATAAGTTTATAAAAACTATTAATAAACTAAATTTATAAATTTAACTAAATAAAAATCTAATTTAAATAAGTAAATTTTTAATAAATTTATTTATTAATTTTTAATAAACTTTAAAAGTTTTAAAATAAACATTGATTATAAAAAAAAATGTTTAATAAAATAATAAAATTTATTTTATTTCTAGTAAAAAAGAATATATATTAATTAATTATTTTAACTAAAAATTTAAAATCTTAAGTATTTAATTAATAAAAAAAACTTATAATAAGAATAGCTTTAGTAGTTTATTTAACTTAAAAAATAAATAAAACTAATAAAAAATTTTTTTTAGTTTTTTTATTTATGTTAATTAAAATATATAATTAAAACAAATTAATTATTTTTAAAATATTTATTTAATTATTAATTAATAATATTAAAATAAAAGTTTTAGTTTTATATAATATTAAAACTTATATTTTTTTAATAATTAGGTATAAATTAATATAATAAATTAAATAATAATTAAAAATAAAAATAGTTTATTTAATTAAACTTTAATAATTTTATAACTATTAAAATAAAATAATTAATAAAATTTATAAATATTTAATATATATAATAAAAATTAATAATTAATAATTTAAAAATTAAACATTTTAAATTATTAATTTTAGTTATATTCTTATTATTATTATTAAATAATTAATAAAAACTTAAAAATAATAATTAATTTAGCTAAATAATTTATTTTTATTAATAATTATAATTACACTTTTTAGTGATAAATAATAAAATATAAACTTAAAAATATAAAAAAAAAATAATTAATATAATTAAATATTAAAAAAATATTATCAAATTTTAAAACAATTATTTTAAGAATAACTAAAACTAAAAAAACGTAAAAAAAACTTAAAACTTTTAAACTTAAAATAAAAAAAGTTTATATAATAATTTCTAAAAAAAAAAAACTAAGCTATTATTAAAAAAATTATATAAAACTTTTAAAATTATTTTTATTAAAATAAATAAAAATAACTAGCTAAAAAAACTTTAAAAAAATAATTAATATTTTATAAAAAAAAAAAATTTAAATTAATTAAATAGTACTATAAAGATTTTTTAATAATAAACTAATTTTATTTTTTTAGCTATTATATTTAAAAAAGTTTTTTTTTAAAAAAAAATTTAAAATTTTGCTATTATTATAATTAAAATTTAATATAGTACTAAAATTTAATAATAAAAAATATACTTTTAAATTTTATTAAATAAAATATAAATTTAAATATTATTTTTATGTTATTTATATTTAAACTTAAATTAATTAAATATAAATTTATAATTAATTATTAAAAAAAATATATATATATATTTAAAAAATAAAATAATATTAGTTTTAAATATTAATAATATTATTTATTTTATAAAACTAAATATTATTAAAGTTTTTTATTAATTATTATTAATTATAAAATTATAATATTTTATTTTATTTTAAATTTTTAAAAAATATTTTAATAAAACTTGTTTAATAGTAAACTTTTAAATAAATTTATAAATATTTATATAAATAATGTTTTAATTTATTTTAAAATTCAAAAATAGTACTAAAGTTGTTATAAAAAAATAATTTATTGTTTATATTAAGCTAAATATTAAAAAAATATTATTTTAATATATTTATTATTAATTATTTAAAAATAATTATACAAACTAAAGTAAAAATTAAAATTAATTTTACTAAAATTTAAATAATTTTAAAAATATTAAATTAATTTAGTTATTTTTAAGCTTTATAATTATATTTATATATTTATTTATTATACTAATAAAATTACTACTTTTTAAATTAACTATTAAAAAAAAAAACTATTTACATATATAAAACTATTAATATATAAAATATTTATTTTAATTTTTTTTAAGTTTAGCTAACTAATATAAATAAAAATAAATATTTTATATAATATAATAATAAAAATTATTTAGTGATAATAAAAAAATATAACTTAAAAATTTATAAAATATTTTTTTAAAATAATAATACTAATTAAATAAATTTACTTAATTTAAAACTATAAACTTTTAATAATAATATAAACTTTAAAATATTATTATTTAAAGTTTTTTATAATAACTAATTATTAAACTTTATTATATTTTTTAAATAAATAAATTATATTAATATAATAAATATATTAAACTAACTTTTTATTAAACTTTAATATTATTTTTTAGTACTAACTAAAACAAAAAAATATAATAATTAATATTTTATTAAAAAAAATAATAAAGCTTTTTATAATAAAAACTAAAAAAACTAAAAAAAAAACAATAATATTAATTTTTTTTAATAAAATATGAAATTTTATATTAATTATAGATTTTTTATTTAATATTTTTTAAAAAGCTAACTTAATAAACTTAATTAAATAAAAAAACTAGTTATAAAATCTACAAAATAAAAATAAAAAGCTATATATATTTAAAATTATTTTAAACAAAAAAATTTCTTTTTGTATAGCTTTAATTTAAAAAACTTATATATTGCAGTAGGGCTAGTGCGCGCGTACAGGAGACAGGTCCTTAGTTATAGAATAGAACATATTCTTGGAGACCTCGGAAATTACGGGACAAAAGGTATAAAAAACGCGCGTTTTTATTCGAAGCTACAAAAGACTTCTTTTTTTAGCAGGCATAAATAAACAAATAATTAATATAGAATATTAGATAAGAGTTAGAGATTTGTTTTTATTAATTGATTATTACGTTTTTATTTATATTTATGTATTAGATCTTAACCTAATCTGTATAAAGATTTACGAGTTAGAAAATGTAGTCCGATACAAAAAGATTAGGTAGGTTTAGTTAGTTTTAGTGTGCGATACGCCGATTAGGAGCCCTGCTCTATTTTAATATTTATAATTACTATATATTAAAATTAATATAAAATAATTAAAATATTAAAATAAAAATATTATTAGTTTTATTTAAAATATAATTATAAATAATATATATATAATTATTATGATTATAAAAAAAATAAAATATTATAAAATAAAACTATTAGTTTTTTTTATTTATTATTTATACTAGCTATAATATAATAATATATAATAATAAATAATAAAAATATATTATTTAACTAATAAAATTATAACTTTATTTAATAAAAAAATAAATATTATAAAATTATTAGCTATATAATATTATAAAAGTTTATATAAATTTTTTAGTATATTAAATATATAAATATTAAATAATATAAAATTATTTATTTTTAAGTTTATAGTAATAATTAATAGTTTTATAAGTATTAAATATTATTTTTAAACTTAAAAAATAATAAAATTAACTAATTAAAAATTAAATTAATAATTTTGTTTTAAACTTTATATATAATTTTTTATAATATTTATTAATTAATATATTACTACTAAAAATAATAATAAAAATTAAAACATAAAATTTTCTAATAATAAATATTTAAATTAGTTTATTAAACTTAAAACGTTTAAAAAATAATATATAATATAATAACTTTTATATAAAAATAATATAAGTTATAAATTAATAATAAAAAACGTTTAATAAATTTTAAACTAAAAAATAAAGTTTTTTAAAAAAAAAAAGGTTTTATAATATAAGTACTAACTATTAAATTAAACTTTTAATTAGTTAGACTTTTTAAAATTTTTAAAAAATAAAAATTTAGCTATATTTTTGATTTGTTTAATTTTTACAAAATAAAAAACTTGTTTTATATTAACCGATTATAAAAAACAAGTAATAATTTTTTATTTTAATCAATCTAGTTATTATTTTTAGCTAAAAATATTAATAATAAAATAAAATTTAAAATTAAACAAATTAAATAATTAAAAATATATAAAAAAAATAAAAAACTATAGTATTAAATTATTTAAAAAAACTATAATCCTAATAATACTTAATATATAGCTTAAAATTTTAAAAATATACTAATTAAGCTTAATTAATTCTATAAAACTTATAAAAAAGTTTTTAAACTTTTTATAAAATTATAAAAATAAATATATATAGTAGTAGCTAATAAATTTATAAATAATTATAAAAATAATAATAAAACAATATAATATAAAAAAGCTATATAAACTTAGTATTATTAATAATTTTAAATTAAGATTATATTTAAATTTTTAGTTTTAAAAAAAAATAGTATAATAATTAATATAGTTTTAGCAAAACTTATAAAAACTTTAAACTTATATAGCAATAAAATAAAAAATCTACATATAAATTAACCTATAATTTTGCAGCTATATATATAAAATCTATATTTATTTATTTTATAAACTTTAATTTTTTTTTTCTTTTTTTTCTTTTTTAGCTTAGAGTCTTTGTCTATAGTATTAATAAACTAGCTATAGAAGCTTTACTTGATTGATAATAATAATAACTAATCTATTATAATTAATCTAATAATTTTTTTTTTAAATATTAATTATTTTATTAGTTATAACTTAAAATAAAAAAACTAAAAACTACTATTATAAATATTTTATATTATAAAATAATAGTTTTTAAAAGATCTAAATTAAAAAAAAATTATAGCTTTTTTAGTTCTTTTAACTTATTTAAAAAAAAATTTTTAATTTAATTAAACAGGCCGTTATAAATCTGATCTAATATGTTATTAGCTTATATTTTTTATTAGGTATAATAATATAATAGCTAGCTATTTATAGCTTAGTAAAAAAGTTTCCAGGCTTATAACCTAGTAAAATAATTAGTATATAAGTGTTACATTCAGCTTAACTATGTTATAACAGAAGATAAAAAGACCTTAATATATACACAAACAGTGCTAACCATGCCCTTCATGCCCTTGATCTTGTACAGTACATGAAGTGACTCCTTGACGTAGTTCACTTTCAACAGCACTGAAGGACTCACTCTTGACGACGGACTTCGATGAGCACACGCTATTAACACCAACACTCGCATCCCGTTTCTCACTAATACCATGGCGAGACAGAGGCCAAACATACTCTTCATTATGGCCGATGACCATGCCTCCAAAGCCATAAGCTGCTACGGAGCAGGCATCAATCATACGCCTAATATCGACCGTCTTGCGACGGAAGGTATGCGATTCAATCACTGCTATGTCACAAATTCGATCTGCACCCCATCACGTGCCGCGATCCTAACAGGGACTCACAATCACGTCAACGGTGTCATGACGCTGAACGATAGCATTAACAAATACATCCCCAATGTTGCAAAGCATCTAAGAACAGGCGGATACCGAACCGCCATGGTTGGTAAATGGCATCTGGGGGAGGGCCGTGCTCACGAGCCCAGCGGTTTTGACTATTGGTCTGTTCTCCCTGGCCAAGGCGATTACTGGGACCCGACATTTATTGAGGTGAAAGGCGAGAAGGTTGAAGCTGGGTACGTAACTGATATCATCACGGATAAGTGCCTCGACTGGATGACGGAGACAAGTACGAGTAATAAGCCATTCTTCATCATGTGCCATCACAAGGCGCCGCATCGATCGTGGGAATGTGACGATAAGCACAAGGAGTTGTATAAGGACCCGATCCGTGTTCCAGAGACGTATGATGACGATTACAAGAACCGCGCAAAGGCTGCCAAGATAGCCAAGATGAGGGTAGCAGAGGATCTTACGTACCAAGACCTAGGCCTCGTGCAGCCAGACGGCGGAGACAGCATCGGCGAGCGAGTTGTACAGGAAGCTGGCTCTGCTCAGCGCAAGATACCGACTAACGCAACAAAGTTGATCGACAAGGAAGACGGCACGGTATTCACCTTCACCAACGCCGACGACCTTGCCCAGTTCAAGTTCCAGCGGTACATGCAGCGCTACCTTCGGGTTATCCAATCCGTCGACGACAATGTCGGTCGCATGCTCGAATATCTAGAACGGAATGGGTTAGCCGAGAACACGATCGTCATTTACACATCAGACCAAGGTTTCTTCCTCGGAGAGCACGGTTGGTTCGACAAGCGCTTCATGTACGAGGAGTCGTTCCAGATGCCTTTTCTCATCCGGTACCCTGCCGCGATCCAGGCAGGAACGATATGCGACGATATCATCTGCAACGTGGATTTTGCGCCGACGTTTCTGGACTACGCCCAGTTACCGGTGCCAAGTTACATGCAGGGAGAATCCTTCCGGGCGCTATTGAACGGGAAGACGCCGCAGGACTGGCAGCAGATCGCATATCATCGATATTGGATGCACAATGACATTATTCATCACGCTTATGCTCACTACGGCGTCCGGGACCAGCGCTACAAGCTGATATACTGGTATAATGACGACATGGGCATCAAAGGTGCCCGGCCGGGAGGCGAAGAACATCGCGAATGGGAGTTATTCGACTGTCAGAAGGATCCGCTCGAACTGTTTAACGTCTATAATGACCCGGGGTACAGGAATGTCGTAGAGCATATGACGAAGTTATTGGAGCTGAAGATGATGCAGATTGGCGACACGCCAGTGCATCCGACTGCCGGGATGGAAAGTAAGCTGTAGATAGGGCCTAGAGGGTTAAAGAGGTATTATATTTGCCGCACCGGATTCTACGCAAAGCTGAACGATCCCTCTCCAGGTCATTGTGAAGACTTTCCTAAACGCGATGTTCTAAAATTCATGCTATCCTAGGTACTTTCAATTATAAGGTCAAACACCAGACAGCAGCGTTTCAGGCCTTCCAAGACCACATTCAATTCCCCTTTCCTCTTCTCCAACTCTCCGCATTAAGCCCCTCCTACATCCCGAACCCTAATTAGGTCCCATCAATTTGCGGGGTGTTTGAACAGTGGACCTGAACTGACGCCACTTTTTGTGTACGCGTAGAGGAAATACCTACGTTCATATACAGCAGGTTAGTGGATTATCCTGGAGTCTAGGCTTTTAAATCGAGCCCGGTTAAGGTGATAATCTCAGTATCGAAACGTCTCAGATAATGACAACTGAATGAGTGGATTTATTCTGTCTGGGTTTCTGGAAAACCGTGGTACTTGTGATAAATGGATCCTTTTCTGGGCTCATTTCAGACCGGCGTCGCACCCGATCATCGGGTCTGCAATGCCTGTAGATGGCGCAAGGTAAGAAACATATACCTACTGTATCCGTAAGTTCTCATTGGGCTGCGCTAACTAATGACGACTAGGTGCGCTGTACCGCTGTGGGCAAAGAGACCGCTTGTAATAGTTGCGAGAGACTTGGTCTAGCTTGTTCCCTTATTGGCCGCGAAGACGAGGGCAACGGGAATGTCCGTGGCCTTCTGAGCCCCCCTCCTCCCCAGCTCGGACGACCGCGTCGGCTCAGGGGTGTGAGAGCTTGCATTGCCTGTCGACGCAAGAAAGCGCGCTGTACAGGCACTTCTCCATGCTCCAGCTGTCAGCGCCATGATCGGTTGTGTGAATATTCCGAGTCTGGACGGCCGAAGCAGGTGACATCACCCCAGAGCGCCTCAATCGAGGGCGACGAAGACGCCGAGATTCTCAGACACCTCGTCGGCCTTGTCGACATCTATTTTGATGTGATCTACCCGCTGCCATCGCACGCTTTTCTACACCCTGCGAGCACAAAGGAGAGATGCCGTACTGGCAAAGTCGACCAGGCCTTGGCGCGTGCCATCTGCGCGCTAGCTACGTGGCATTCGCACCCAGATCAGCATTCTCGAGCCCGGGCCGAGTCCTGGAGCAAGATGGCCGAACATAGAATTCTACATCATCTAGAATTACCAACCATCTCCAGGCTTCAAGCGCTTTTACTCACCATTAGTTACCAGATGCAGGTCGGGTCATTCCAGCGCGCTTTCATGCTCATGGCTACAGCGGCGCGGTACGCAGCAGCCATGCGCCTGAATCATGAACGCCCAGATCTTGACCCTGTCACGCAGGAAGTACGACGACGGATCGTCTGGTCACTCAAAATTGTCGAACGATATTTCTCGGTCGGACTACCTGAGTTTGAAGCTTTCCCGATCGAGACTATCTATCTTCACTTTCCCTGTGCCGAGACCGAGTTTAGCTGCGACAACCTTGGCGGGGACAATGGTGCATATTCTTTGTTTGCACGGTTGGAACTAATCCGGCGTGATATAATGAAATTGACTAGAGCCGTTGCGCTGTGTCAGCAGCCTTATGGTCCTTTAACAAGACTAATCGCTGATCTGAAGGGGGACTTGGACAAGATTGGGCCGCGTCTATTCTCCAACACTGGCCGCACGCCAGTATCTAGTTCGATAGATGGAGATGCAAGCAATTTGTCGATACGGCAAGTCTTCGCGCGCATCTCTTTCCATCAGGCTAATTGCGATCTATATCGGATACTTCTGCAAGGTTACCCTGAAGCAGCTCCGCGCATCGTCTTGAGCGCAGTAGACGAAGCATACATAGAAGTGGCGCAGAATGAATGCCTGGAACACGCCTCCGCCATCGTCCAGACCTTGACAAACCTAAATCAAAATAGTAAGAGTCCACTATTGCTCGAGTTCGATACTGCTATCTGCACTTATCACGCGGTAAGGCTGATTCTGTTCATCGCTCGATCTGGACGAGGCGCGAACAGGCTGGCGCCAGAATTCGCAGCTAGCCGAGCTGATCTCTGTCTTGTTGCCATGAGGCGGTTCTTTTCCCACTCAGTATTAGTACAGCCAATTATCGACGACATGGAACGTTTGCGAAAGGGATTCGTCCCCCAAGAAGCCGTTGTGGGCGGTTTGACGTCCCCGCCGGAGTTCCAGGAAGGGCGTAGAAAGATGGAGCAGGAGCTCTCTGAAGCTGCTAAAGCGAGGCAAAGATTGGCAGTCCATAGTCTGTTGAGGCGGGCTGATTTTACAGACGAGGGCGAAGGAGACCTATATTCGCCTACGCCCCCCGAGCAATGACTACTGCCTGGCAAGGCAGGTAGTTTCCTTACAAATTGAGGCCAAAATTGATCGACATCACGTCATAGGGCCAGTGGTGAATGCATTGGGCCCGAATTCCCACAGCAATTCGTGCGTGGGCCTTCTTTTCTGACGATTGATAAATTTACGACTCTCATTATGTACTAATGACACATTTATAATTTCGTCCACTTACTTGTGAACGATCCCGTTCCTAGGATTTCGCCCATGGTTTGACTTTGCCTCGGTCTTGGGAGGATATTTTCATGCCAGAGTTATGTTTAAAGCAAGCAGGTCCTCCGCTCTGGAGCTGCTACCAACCCAGAAGTTGTACAGTCCTTTTTCAACATGCCACTCGGCATCGATGAAGTAGCCGAGTTCACGTATTGGAACCGCTAGAGACACTTGCTTTGACTCGCCAGGGGCAAGCTCTATCTTAGCGAAGCGAATCAGCTTCATTACTGGAAACTCAATTTCGGAGATAGCGGGGCGATAGTACAGCTGAACTACCTCTTTGCCGCTCATGTCGCCTGTATTAGCGACCGTGACTGTTGCTGCCACTGTGGTGTTGTCGTGCTTCGCTACTGTCGGCGCGGAGAACTCGAATGTCGTGTAACTCAGACCAAAGCCAAAGCGAAGCGGTGAGTATCTTGTCAGTTGCGGCCAGAACCAGTCGAAACGTCCAGTTCCTGAAAAGCCACCCTGCTCGTCCGACGGGAAGTAGTCGTAGGCCACGGGGAACGCCCCTTGCGCCTCAGGGAATGTCATGGTCAGCTTCCCACTAGGGTTCACGTCCCCGAATAATATCTCTGCCAGGGAATCACCGGTGAATTCACCATGGATCAGGGTGGTCAGAATCGCTCGCGAACGCTTGCTCGAGTCGTTCAGGAGGAAGGTCTGGGCACCGCTCAAGACCAGCACTGTTGGCACCCCCGTTTCCAGTACTGCGTCAAGGAGCTGCTGTTGCATGCCAGGGAAGCTAAGATCTGGGTGACTGAAGCCCTCGCCATCTGTCCGATTGACAGAAGCGGCGCTCGTATCTTGCGCACCCCATCCAGACCCGACTACGACGATAGCAACACCGGCCTCCTCGGCGGCGGAAACGGCGCTGGAGATCCCAGATGTGTCTTTGGAAGTGCTGAAGACCTCGACACCGGCTACGTACCGAACATTGTCGGTGCCGAGCCTCCGTTCTAAACTGCTGCGATTGGTCCCGCCGTACTTATCTTCTGAGGCGTTGTTCGCAGAATACGAACCGCTATTGAGCACATCTGCATAGGGCCCGAGAACAGCAATGCGTGCGGTGTTTGCCTGCAAGGGAAGAGTTCCATCGTTCTGTAGAAGGACTATAGACTCACGGGACACATTTCGGTTAATCTCGAGATGCCGATCCGACCTCAGGGTCTCATTTAATTCATTAACTGATGGCAGGGGAAGGTCAAACGTCCCAGTTGCGAACTTGATCTCAAGAAAAGCTCTTACGGCCTCATTGATCATATACGCGACGTCGGCGTCGTCCACGGAGTTAATTAGAGTAGGGAAGGCTGCAGTTCCGACTGGGTTGAGCTCGTGCTGGAGTCCTGCACGCAGAGCTTTGAGGCCCGCATCGGCGGTTGACTTTGCGACCCTAGATTGTGTGTATAGATGTGGGATAGCGATCGCATCCGACATTATCAAGCCTTTGAACCCCATTATACCTCGCAATATCTTCCGCAGCATGTACTTGTTCGCTGACATTGGGACCTGGTCCACGGTCGCATATGAGACCATTAAAGATAGAGGGTTAGCATCCTGGAATGCTCTGATATATGGAGCACCGAGTTCGTTAAAAATATGATTTAGACCCCCAGATATGCTCGCTGTGTTAACACCGCCGCTGCTCTGGCCGAACACGAAATGCTTGATTGTGGTCGCGACTTTAACATAGCCTCTCTCGTCTTTTTGTTGCATTGCTTTAATGTAGTGAGTGGCGAATTCGCCGACATGATATGAGTCCTCCCCGTACCTATTTATCTTCTAAGCAGCTTGTTCTCTATGCAGCTCGATTGCGATTAGGGAACTAACATCTCGCCATTTCGGCCATTTCTAGGATCGCGAGCCAAATCGACCTCGGGAGAAAGCACCCATTTGACGCCTAACGCAAGGTTCTCGTCTCTAATAGCAGCAACAGCTTTCTGGTAGAGAGGGATGTTCCAAGTTGCGCCCATGGCACAAGTACCCGGGAACAGGGTACCGCCAGCAGGGTAGATACCGTTTACAGAGTCCGTTACGGTAATGAAGGGGATACCAAGACGGGTATTTTTAATCTGCGCCGTTCGGACTTGATTTGCTAATGTCAACACCTCCGATGCATGGTTGAGCTGTGATCCAAAGCCTACACGTGAAATTAGTTATTGGAGTCTCGTAGGGCCTTTTTACATGGGCCGCAATAAAGCATTGTTTCATACCAATCTGGCCGTCCTGGGTTTCTAGCGTGATAGCCAAAGCCGTTTCATTGAACGATGGCTTGCCATTCACCCTATCAAACAATCGCCGTGCACCGCCGAGCTGACCGATCTTCTCCTCCCACGTCATTAACTTGAGCAGGTCCTCGGCACGCTCCTCGGGAGTGTAAGAAGGATTCAAGTATGGATGTTTGCTGTCGTGCTGTGCTACGGCAAGTGCGATGTAGAGCAACAAGTGCAATCCAACCATGATGGAGACGAGAATAGAATGGATGTTAGCCTAAATAGATATTGAAGCTTGATGCAAGTCCTTACATAGCAGGTCTACATCCGGGCAGCGCTACTAGTCCATGTTTCATCAATGTTCTAAAACTTCTCGATGCCATTCTTCTCTACATACGAGATGACTATGCCGTTGCCGTAAAGCTGACTGGTAGACACACCGCTATCGATTCGATTACAAGGTCCATTTTGACGCAGAGTACCGGCAGGAGAATCACAGGCTTTAGTTACTTCGGATATCGGTCGGAATACTAGTTAAGGCAGGGCGTCCAGTAACACGTATGAAGTAAATTAAATCGGAATGTGCAACGATTCCAATGGCGTGATTTTACCCCGGACTTCGCGACTTCACTTATCCACTTAGATGGATTGGTCTTATGGATTCATTCGGATCTGGAGAAAACCGCACAGCGACGACGCCTAGATAGGGGCGTGACCCCACGATCTAATTAGGTTCTCCCACTCCCGGCGACTATACCTTTTTGAGCGACCGGACCGACTACCGCAAGTTATCATGACTAAATATAACCCTACCAGGGAGTAAAGATACTGAGTCGCACAAATACTACAATTCCTCACCTTTCTAACCATCCTTTAAATTATAAAGAAGGTGTAAGTAGTATTGCAATTAATATTAAAGATTGACAATTTAGACCAAAAGATAGGATGCCCATTCCCTTTTTTTTTTTTTTTTTTTTTTTGAGCTATTGTTCCAACGTGGAGCATCTGGCACAAGCGAGATCTGACGCGAGATTCACCGACAACGCCGGGTGCATTGGAACCTAAGTAGGCCAGTGATCTGTCCTTGAATCCTTTCAAAATCTGGCAACGACGAAAAACTTGAGATCGTGCGAACAGTAGAAGTTGTTCTAATTCGAATCGGGGCGATGCTTGCGGCTTACTTTGCTACATGGATCCGATCCAAGAAAGTCTAACTCAACCGCTTAGTGCTGGGATCTATAGCACACTTTAGGGCACTCGGACGTGGGTTAAATAGTACGTATATTAGAGGAGCGTAAGCTTTATTAAGCGCGTCTATTAAACTATAGACGCACTTAAAACTGCTTAAACTAAAAACAAAAACTAAACATAAACTCAATAACCAATAATCTAAACAAAACTTTTAACAAGAGAAAGGGATAGCAGGCGGGTTGAAAACGTGATAATACTGCCGTAAGAGTGCCCCAAAAATATGATAGAGAAGGTAAATTGTGCGGTAGGTCCACCCTCAGGTCTGTAGAATCTAAAGTCTTTGCGTTAACTTCAGCTGAACTGATATGTTTAAGAAACTAAACTTTTGCTTGACTTATCTCGAAATCTATGCCCATGCCGCCCGGCATTTTGATTCCTTCTTAAGGTTTAGTGAAGAGAATAGTGCAGCTGCCGCACCGCGGAGTTGTTTTATGAGGGCAATTCTCAAGATCTGGGTTCGAACAATTTGATCCGCTGCTTCGGTATCCGCATTGACAGCAGGCGAAACCGATGGGCTGGTGGAGTGATGACATGATGCGTTAACTGTTAAAGTGCGACGGGCGAGCTTTAAATTTCTATTGGGCTTGCGGAGTTCGTGGGAAAGGATGTAGTGCGGCGAGAACTTGAGTCAGAGTCAAACTAGGACTTAAAGAGTTGTTCACGATTTATCTTGTAATGAGATGTCTGGTTGGAATATCGGAGAAAATGAACTGCCGCAGAAACTTGGAGATAAATACACAGTTTAAGAAATAACAATTAGCCTAGGCTACAAAGAATTATAAAACAAGCCTTTATTTATCGGTGATACTTCGATTAGTTTTGCTTTATTATTATTAATGTATTGATTCACCTCGTTTATCTACCTAAGCTATTAGTTCAATCTTAGAAACTATTCTAGTATTTTTAAAAAGCCCCTTAAAAAAAGGGGTAGAAAAATCTAAACATGCAACAAAGCAGATAAAGCCTCTGTATTTCTTACCAGCAATAATACACTAGAATATAGAAGGTCTATAGACTACGAATAGTAAACACCTAAGCTCACCGAGTTATATATGCTGCGGTCTGTTTTATTTGTTAACTAATGAGCTTGTATAACTAACCGCGAGCAACAAAGCTTCTTTCATGCACAACAATATCCGGTCTCTTCCCCTACCTTCCCACTAAAAAAACCGCTTCACTGGCATTTAGCCCTCCATACATTTCGCTTCCCTAGCTTTCCCTGGCCTATGTTCCTTAACAGAAACGGCGTCTCCTATATTTACTAATTTAAAGATGTACTAAAGTAACCTTCATTTTGTGCTTGTTATACCTTTACTGATTTTCCTAACCTAAACAAAGAAAAGCAGGGGCTATGCACTTCAAGGCTGCGAACTAGGTTCAAGGGGCCTACAAACTGTCAGATTTTATTATATAGAGCTGGTCATATATTCCTGATCCGATCAACTTGTTCATTCCGATCTATCCCTCCTCTAGTGAGGTACTTTTTATTACATAGATCTATGTTAGAGTTGCCTTTGCCACCGTTACTAAGCCATATTTGTTAAGCTATACAGCTTATGTAACCAAATAATCTTCCTGTTAGCCCCTAAAACTATACCAACTCTTTATTATTTGTATGCAATACTATAAAACAATGTCTTATGTGAATAGTTTCTTCTATGGTTGCATGAATTAAGCAATATTGAGCACTCGGCACGACGGGCTCTGCTGACTCATCGCGGTGGTAAGGTAAGCTCCAAAATCAGCGAACCTTTATCCCCATGATTGCCAGTCACTCATTCCACTTCATACAGGGCCTTGTGAGAGTAGATTATCTGGTCTCATGTCAAGGCATTCTAGTACATGGCGCCCTCAGGTGTAGGGGTAACCCGATTATCAATCTTGCAACTGCGCGTTTAGAATATTTAAACTCTGTCTTATGGACCGAAGTTGAGCTGATTGTCATGACATATGTTGCTGTGCACGGGAACCGATTGTTGACGGATCCCGAGAAGCTGCACATAAAACCTTGATATTATTTGAGATTTCAGCCGGATTCCTTCAACTTCCTTTAGATCTAGAAGATATTTACAAAAGAAAAGAAAATGGCGCAAGGACATTTTGAAGTATAGAAGCTGGCTTAGCTTAGAGGTTCCTGCGATTGTCTTACCCTTGATGCTTACTGTTACTTCTGCTGTAGATCTTGTAAATATAATAAGTGCGACTCGGGAGAGCGCATTCGCTGGTGTCCTGTTTGCAGCTGATATGATGGCCTTCACTTTTTAGATATAAACAGTGCCATATGAAATAAAGAACCACTAGTTATAAAACCCGGGCCTATATGCTTCAAAGTATATAAGTGAAGAAAAAAGCGAATACGTGATAACTAATATAAAACAATACACCTATTAATACAATCGATAACCGACTGAAACCAGTTGGCGCCGTTATCGAACCCACCCTTCCTTCCTCATCACCTCTCCAGTCGACTGCTCCAACCTCTCTGCAAGCATCCCATCCTTCGCTGCACCGCTCTGCCACCTCGGCTCTCCAAACCGCTGGAAAATTTCGAAATACGTGCCGCTCTGCTCCGCCTTCATATCCCCACTCGCCGCACAGAACAAACTGGTCCACGACCCCTTATCGGCAGGCCATATCAACCCAAGCATGTGTAAGACCGACAAAATACTCGTCAGCCCCGACCCGGACTCCCTCACCGATGTGGCGAGGTTCGTCCCAACTATGCCTGGATGCACGGACGAAACCCAGATCTCGCCCTCCCCGTTCCGCGCACTGGGAGAGCCGGGGCCGTACGTCTTGTGCAGAGTCTTGGTGTGCAGAATGTTGGCGAGCTTGCTCTGTCCGTACCGCGACCACGGGCCGCTATCCTTGAGCGATAGGTCCTTGAAATTGATGCCGCCCTTGGGTGCACCCAAGTGACCCGATGAAGTGAGGTTGACAATGCGCACGCTACCGGGAGGAAGCGTCTTAGCGGTCCGCAGCATCAGGGGAAGCAGGTGATCCGTCAACACCCAGTGCGCGAGGTAGTTGGTCTGCCACTGGGCTTCGTGGCCATCTTTGGTCATTTCGAAGGGCGTTGCCATGATGCCTGCGTTGTTGACCAGGCCGTGCAGGGCTGTTTCGAGGGTGAGGAAATGCTTGGCGGCCGCGACGACGCTGGTGAGGTCCATGAGGTCCATTTGAAGGAGGTCGATGTTGGCTGAGGGGTACATTTCCTTGATGGTGGCGATGGCTGCTGTGCCCTTCTCTGGGGATCGGGCGCACATGTAAACGTGGGCGCCGTGTTCTGCTAGGTGGGCTACAGTGTAGTAGCCTCTGTGGTTTGGTGAGATCGGCGATTCGGGCTTCGTAGCGAGAGGAGAGAAGGGAGACTTACATGCCGGAATTCCCACCTGTGACTATGAATACTTTGCCCTTGAGATCGGGGAGAGTGTCGGGATGGAAAGTCATGTTCAAAACGAGTACTTGAGTTGAGGTGTGAAGGGGTGATACTAAGAAACAGGTAATTCAATGTCTTGGATTGAGTCGTATATTTTTGATGATACGAAAAGATGTGTCGAAAGCAAGGCGTTTCTACGATCTTTATACTTCTCTTATTGAACAATGTCCGAGATGCCTGCATCTTGGATGTTGTTCCGAGCATCAGATATGGTGAGCAAGCTGCATGAGCCTTGGACCCTTCACGTCGCATCCAACTTGGACATAGACCAATAGGAGAATTCCGAGTGAGCGGGTGAGCCAGCTGCATGAAGTGAAAGTTCGTGATCCTGGTCCATAATGTGAGCAGGTTGCATGACGCTAGACCTGCTCAAGTTAGACACCGCTGTCTGTCTGCGCCTCAGCGGCGGAATAGTGTCAGACTCGTCATTGTGAGCAGGTCGCATAACCTGTAAGCATGTCATGCTGGAAGTCTTGGTTATTTTCATTCCTTACCAATTTCATCATCATCGCAATCCCAACGCCCGCTAGCATCATGATTAGTACGTATCAACCTGCAAATTCAACAGCACCACGCATCCAACTCGCGTCGATGCCGCAATTGGCCGAGGTACGTGCCAGGCTACCTGCAATCACCAAGACGACATGACTTGCTCACCGCGTACAGGCGATAAGCAGGGAAGACGACTGGACTGGAACGAAGGATGCCGCAGCACGCAGACGGGCACAGACTAGACTTAATACAAGGGCATACCGTAAGTAAGGCCTTGTTTTCTCTCTCTTCCAAATCAGGAGTCAGGGCCAGTTCGGTCGAGGGGTACCCAATTATCGGAACTAACAGTCCAGTAGGAAAACGCAAAGCCCTGGCAAAGAAAGCCGAAGCACCCAGTGCCGCAGCCGGGACACTGATCAAATCAGAAGCGCTGGTGGAATGCTGGGATATTGAGCAGCAATCCATTTCCATCGTTCCAGCGTCCCGTATTAAGCAACTATACGATGGAAGAAATCCCTTGCTGGCAGATAAACCTAGAAAGGAACAGTTTAAGATTGTGTTCCCGCTCTGCCCAGACCACCTCATTACACTTCTCCAATTCAATGCCCTCCGTGCCCTGGCCGTCAACCGCACTCTAATCTCGGGCATTCTCGCCACGCCGCTCGACTGTGGCGAGGAAGTTATTCATGTCATCCCCTACCCTACTAAGCCCGAACTACTCCCTTCAAAACTCCTGCCCACCGCCCTTCAACAAACAGTACCGCACGGCGACTGGATCGACCTGTTCCCGTCCCCCGAGGGACGAGACCGCCTGATCCGGGCCGCCGGCACCTTTGACGAGGACGAGCTGTGGGCCGACTGCATCGGCGGGTTGTACGAGGGCTTCCCCGACGACGAGGTCGAGCGACGCGGCATCATTGCGTGGTCGCCGCCCTGGGACATCACGGGGTGGGAGATGTCGGAAGGGTTTCTGAGGAAATGGGGATGGTTATTTAAGGGCTTGCCAGGGGCATTAGAGGCGACGAATCGGTGGCGGAGGGAGAGAGGCGAGGAGCCATTTCTTCATGATGACTGCACGGCACATGCAACTGTGTGACCTTTGTGTTGTCCGGCTATTCCTAGCTGCCAACTTGTTATGACCCCGCTCGCTCCTCTGTGAACTGAGCTCATCGAAGGGACCGAACTAAGTCGTTAGGTTTCCCGAAAGCGGTATGTATTCTTCTATCGACTAATTTATCTTGGTTTTTACGAGCTGTGTTCTATATGGTATTGACTACGATGTAGAATTTATGACGACTGAAGCATTTTAGACTGTTCCGGGAGTTGGTTTTTGTATATTGTTTTTTTTTTTTTTTTTTTTGCACAATCTTTTCTTGGGCGCTAAGGATAGATAGAAGTTTATTTCAAAAGAAAAAAAAACCTCCCTAGTTGTATTACTTTATTGCATTTTGAACCTTTGCTGGTTGCTTAATGCTCAAGGCAGACTTCCTAGTCTAGTTTCGCGTGAGGTGACTTCGTTGACTTTGTGTGTGAAGATAATATTTAAAAAAAAATAAAAAATAAAAACAATAGCGAAAAGGTGTATATTAAAAGAAACAACATCACCTAAAGTCGGTTGTGCCCTATATGCTCGAGTTGCCAATCGCAATTTATCGACACCAACGCTGCTGCACTCGTGGGCGTTCGCACAATCCTGAGCCCAATATAGTGCTGTCTCTTGGAATTGTCATCTCTGTCAAGATAAGTGGATATATATACAAGTAAGCAGAATGTCTTGTGTATTCAGGATAATCAAAAAAAAAAATCAAAGACCAAGGGTCCAGGGGAATCTAGTAATACATATAATTAAAAAATAGAGTATACTTAATTTCTACATTCTAATACTCCTATTTACTCTAAACTTATATATTGTTTTAATTGTTTAATATAATTATATAAAACATAACTTGTAAATACGGATAGCAGATATAGTATTTTAACGTTTTTAGAAAATTTTAAATATATTACTAGATTTTCCCTTTTTATAATTTGTAGTAAGTCCTTTTTATAGAAAGCTTTAACGTATTAGAGTTCTAAAAGCCTGCTAGTATTTCTAGTATTTCTTTTTTATCCTATCTAGAGTTCTTAGCACCGGCTAAACCTATAAAAAACCCCTATAAAGAAAAAAAATAAATAAATATAAGCTAGTTAGTAATAATATATAGATTACCTAGCTAAACATACGTAGTTTTTTAGTCTTAGGTTATTAGGGCCTAAATAAAAATAATTTTTTATAGCTACCTATTAACAAATTTATAGCATGCTATATAATAAATATAAATTTTGGCCGCTAAATATATTATTAGTATTGTACTATATTATAAACGTTTAGATTTTTTTAAAAATAAAATTTAAAAAAGTTTATTGTTTTTTTAAAGGATATTTTTAGTATATAATCTAGTTATTATATTCTAAATAGGGTTGTAGTTCTAAAATACTGCAGTTTTACCCCTAAATAGGTTGGCTATTATTGCTATAGCAAAAGCATGCTATTTTGCATCCTTTTATAGGTTTTTTATTAGTTGTTTAGTTAGAATATAAAAAAAACCTATCTAAGTTTTTTTGCTATTTTTTTAATAATTATAAAATATACTAAATATGTTCTAAGTATAAACATTAAGCATTGCATTACTAACTTTTTAATTTTTCTTTTTTTTTAAATAACTAAAAAATATTAATTTTAAATAAACATAAAGTATAGCTATAATTATAAAGTTATAGTATTATTTTAAATATTTAGCTAGTTAATTATTAATTAATTCTAAATATATTAATAGTTTTATAAAAAAACTAACTAGGTTTAATATAGATATATTTCTAGTAGCTAGTAATAAAAACTTTTATTTAGTATTGTTTTAAAATAAATAATAATAATAAAATTAAATAGTATAGTAACTAATAGCTTAATATTAATAAATAAAGTTATTTTAATAAATTTAAAGTTTTTATAATAGTATATAAATAGTAAGAAAAAAATCTTTTATAATAATAATTATATAACTATTTTATTATTTTTAGTTATAAAGCAGTTTTACTAATATATAGAATGTTTTATTAAAAGTAGTAGTAAATATTAATAAATTTAAAAGTTTTTTAAAATAAAACGCTTAAAAAAATAAAAGTTTTTAAAAACAAATTAAATAAGTTCTATATAAATAAATATCTTTATAGCTCTTTAAAATACAATATTATTAAGTATATAAAGTTTTGCTTAATCTTATTTTTATTTATTTTAAGCTTAGAATATTTTAAAAAACTAAAAACTTATTTTTTAGTAGTGCTTTAGTTAACCTATTTGCTACCTATTAGTTAATAAAAATATATTAAAGCTTAATATTACTATTAGCTTATTATTTATAAATAAACTTAAGCTAAATAATTATATATTTAGTATTAGTATAATATAAAAGGTTATTTGCTAAAGCAATAGCTTTTTAGTTATTTTTATAAATAATTATAATATTTATTTTTTAAATAGCGTTTAGCTTTTTTAGTAGTAACTTTAGCTAAATAGCTTTTTTAATAGTTTATATTTAACCAATATATTTAATTTTATAAAAGAACAAAAATATAGTAGCTTATTGCTTAGAACTCTAATTAAGTGCTCCGTTACTAATATAAAAAATATATCCTAAAGTAGACCTATAAGTATCTTGGTTACCGGCATAATTTATATTAGTATAGCTAACTAGGTCTTAGAATTCTTTATAATATACTAATTCTATATTTGTAGTTTTTTTTAAGTATTTAAAAATATAGCTAACCGCTAATCTATAAGCCTTATTAAGCCTTGCTATAAATTAACTATAAAAAAAAACAGCAAATATAATATTAGATTAAGTACTAAGTATAGTATATATTAATAACCCTATAGTACTTACGTACTAGGCTTTATTTTTAAGTATAGGTATATAATCTACTAGTAGTAGTTTAAAAGCTTTAATTTTTATAAGAATATTTTTAAGCTTTGCTTTTTAAAAATTAAAATTTTAAAAAACCTTTTCTATATAAACATTTTGCCTAAAATAAATTGCTTTATTAAGCTAGTTTTTTTTAATAGTTATTTCTAAGTAATATAAGCAAAATCTAAAATTTATTATATTAAACTTATTATATAAAGCAGATTTTATTTTATTAACTTTTTTTATAAAAAAAGTAGCAATTAAAAGGTTGTTTATATAAATAGCAATATAGATATGCTTTTTAACAAATATTTTAATATTAGCATTTAAAAAAATAAAGCTAAGTCTTTTTAGAAAAATAGCTAAAATTTTATACTAGATTTTAAATGTTTGCTTTAAACTATATAAAGCTTTCTATAATTTATATACTTTATTAGTACTATTTTTAAACTTAATTAGTTATTTAATATAGATCTTTTTATTTATTTTTTTATAAAAAAACGCTGTTTTAACGTTTATTTGTTCAAGCTTAAAATTAAAAGCTGCAGTAATAATAAAAATTGTTTTATAACTTATAAGTTTAATTACCGAAATAAAGATCTTGTTATAATTAAGGCCTTTTATTTGTTTAAAGCTTTTAACTACCTAGCAAGCTTTATAACAGGCAATCAACTTATTTAGTCCGTGCTTTAGCCTAAATATTTATTTTTTAAATAATATTTTATATTTTAATAAAAAATTATAAAATACCTAAGTCTTATTATTAATTAATAATTTATATTTGTTTTTTATACTTTTATACTAGTTATACTAATAAGCATTATTTTTAGCTTAGTTAACTATTTTTGGTTTGGTTACTTTTATTAAAAAAAAAACGTATATAATACTAATAAGTAATACTATTATTTAAAATAGGTTAATATTAATTTAATTTATTACTGCTTTATATACTAGATTTAACGCTAGTAGTTAGAGCTATTTAAGTTATTTTACTTTAGAGCATAGGTTAAAATAGTTTTTTTGAACTTCTAGAAGTAGTATTACTATAATATAGTTTTATAGTATTAATAATTTATTATTAAAGTTATTAAAAGTTTATATAAGGAAGTTTTACCTAAAGTTATTTTTATTAGCTGTTCTAGAACTAATGTTTAGTTTGGGCATAAAAAAAAAACCTTAACTATAAATAGTTCTATTAAACTTAAATAATATAATATTTTCTAAAGATTTTTTAAATATATGTTTATATATATATTTTTAAATATATAAAGGAATACTTCCTTTTAAAATAAATAATTTAGCGTTTTTGTTAGTTATATTACTTATATTATTTTTTAGTTTATTAAAGATCTAGAATCTAATATATTTAATATTAGTTTTTTGTTTAATAGTATTTCTAGTTTTTATTATTATAGTTGTTTTACTAGCGCTTAAGGCAGGGTATACTATTCTATATATAGGAAACCAGTTTTTAATAAAAGCGTAGATTTAATATTTTTTAAACCTAACATTGTTTATATAAATTATTTAACTAAAGTTTAAAAAAATAAAATAATTTGTAGTGCTTTTTTTTTAATATTTTAGTATAATACAAAGTTTTGTTTTTTTATTAAAAATAAAAGCTCTACTTTTTAAAAAATAAAAGCTTGAACTTTTAATAGTTCAAAAATATACTAGGTTTAATAAAATACTATACTATATTTTATAAAATATTTTTTTTTTTAGTTTATTAATTAGATATAGATTTTTTAAGTATGCAATAATACAGACTAGCACTAACTAGTAGCAGAAATTAATACTAAACAAAGTAGCTATAATTAGTAGTTATTAAATAATATCTTTTAGCACTTCTATAGCTTTTTTAGTAATACTATTTTGCTAATGCTAATTAGTAGCTAAAAAGTATAGTGCTATATTTTTATTACAACATAATACTTCGAAGGCATTTTTTATAAACGTAAGTTTTTGATCTAAAGTAATAATATAATATTTTTGCTTTAGCTATTCTTTTTAGTTAAAAAAGGTTTAAAACAATTTTAAAAATTCTAAAGTTAATTTTATAAAATATATCTAAGTTATTTTAGTAAAATTATTTCTAATAATTATTTATTAGGTTAACCCGTTATGCCTTATAATTTGGTTTACTTTAGTTAATATATCTGCAAAATCTATATATAATAATTCTAGTTTTTATATTCTTTTTTATAAGGACTTTATATAAGGGGTTTTTTTTATTTGTCCTTTAATATAGGTTTTATAAAAATAATATTTTTAAATAAAAAATATTCTAGTTAAACAATCTATTAAATCTTTTAAGCTTTAGTTGCTTAAATATTCTAGTTATTTATACTAGATTTATATTCTAAGGTTAGATAAAAAATAAACATAAAAGCTAATATTTAGGGCTATAATATTAGTATTATTATTAGAAATATTAACTAAATATAAGCTGCTAATAGTCCTAGCTATTATAAAACAGTTTTTTTTTTTAGCGCTAAAAGCTTTGTTATAACAAAAAAAAAATTTAGCTTTTTTTTTAAAAAGCTAAAAAATAAAAATCAGATTTACCCCGCTTTTAAAAAAATAAATAGCGTTATAAAAAATTGTTCGCTTTTTTTAATTATTTATTATTAAAGTAACTATATAATTTTTTATCTTTTTAAATATTACTATTTTTCTTTTTATCCCTAATGTTCCTAAACTAATATACTTTTTTATATTAAAAAAACTACTATAGTTATAAAAAAAGTACTAATTATAACCTATATTTAAAGTAATAATAAATTTTAGTTTTTTAGCAAAAAAACTGCTTATTATATTACTAAAATTAATAAAGCCAAACTCTAAAAAAACGTTAGTTATATAAGATTTTTTTAAAACGCTATAAAACAGTTTAAATATATTAGAAATAATAGTTAATATAGTTTTAGTTAAAAAAAAAATAGTAGTATTTATATTAATACTAAACATTTTAATAAAAAAACTTAGTTCTAGGATTATAGTTGGAGCTATATTAGTAGCAAAGCTAAAATTAATAAAAATAAAATCAAAAAATTTAAAACTATTAGTAGCAAAAAAAAAAAGATTATAACTAATAGAATTATTATTATTATTATTTTTGCTTTTTTTACGCTTTTATTTATTATTTTTTTTTTTTTTTTTTGCTATTTTTTAAAAACTAGCTAAAAAAACTTAATAAAACATTTTTATAAAAAATAAATTCTTTTATAGTAAGTACACTTAAATTTTTTGCTAAAAGCTAATAAGTTTATATTGCTTTTTTTTAATTTTACTATTTTTGCTTAGCAGCTATAATAGTTTTATTAAAAATAATAGCTTTTTTTATAATTATATTATTTTTGTCCTGTTTAAATATAATATTATAATACTAAAAAAACGTAATAAAAAATATATTAAAAAAAAATTTAAAAAAATTAAAAAACTTATTAATAAAAATTAGTTCTATAATAATATAAGTACTATTTAGCTTTATTAATTTGTTTTAAATAATTTAAAATTCTAAAGCTAGCTTAGTTACGTTATTTTTATAAAACTCTAAAGTAGTATTGTTTTATTTATATATTAGTAATTAAAAAATAGCACTACTACAAAGTTTAAATCTTTTAATAATCTTTATTTATATAAAAGCAATAATATTATAAAGAACTATATTAGTATGCTTAACTACTATTTGGATATTAGATCTAAACTAACTCTAAATCGCTACGCAAACTTTATTTTATTTGTTTTTCTAATCTTTAACTCTTTTTTAATAAATAGCAATATTTTTATTAGCTTGTTAAGCAAGAATTAAAGCCTAAATTTTCCTAAATAAAAGTTATTTATATTTTACTATTAATAAGTATTTAAATATCTTTTTAACAAACTTAATATAATCTATAAAAAAATCTATTATAAAAACAGACCTTAAATTTATTAATTTAATTTTGTTTATTACAACTATTTTGCTAAACTATTTTTAAATAAATCTTAAAAACTAAAGCTTTAATATTAAAATTAAAAACAAAAATAGTAGTTTTTTGTTTAAACTTTTATATAGCAAGTAGTAAGCTTAGTAGCGCCTAAAAATATATTATTAAAAATATATAAAAAACAAATAAAAGTACTAGTATTAATATATAATTAGCTGGTCTAAATACTATTAAACATATAAAAACAAATATAAATACTATTAATTATATAAAAATAACTAGTATAAGTACTACTATATATATAAGTAGTACTAAAGTTAGAAATAAAAAAATAAAAGAATTTTTTTAAATAATAATTTTAAAACTAAAAAAGTCTAATTTATTTAGAAATAAAAAAAGTAATAATATAAGTCATAAACTTAGCAATAGATCGCAAAACAAAATATTATTAAATAAAAAAAATTTGCTTTTAGATTTATTTACAAATAAATTAAATAAAACAATAATTAATTTAGTAATAAAATATAAAAAATTATTTTTATTAAAAAGTCTAAAAATAAAAAAACAAAAGAATAGCTTTAATTTAAAAAAATATTATTTAGTATTTAAAAATATTATACTTTTAGTTCTACTTAAATAAATAGATTATAAATATTTAAAAATAAAAAGTTAAATGTTTTAAAATACCTAAAAAACAAAATAGCTAGCAACAAGAACTTTTTTTGCTAAGCTTAGCATTAATAAAGTTTTATAATTAAAATATCTAATAAATAATTAAAACTAAAAATTTAGTAGTTAAATTATACTATAATATTTTAAGTTAACTTTAGTTTATAAAAGCAATAAAAAAAATAAATAATATTAGAATTTTTATTTATTTTAGTTTTAAAAAAAAAGTTCTATTTGTTTGTTATATTAAAAATTATACAAATTAAATAAAATATTTATATGTTATATAACGTTTATAAAACAAGTAAAACAAATTAGCTTTTATTTAAAATTAATATTTCTGTTTAATATTAAAACGTTTTAGAAAGTTTTATTATAGCAAAAAATCGGAAGAACGTTTATAAAAAGTTATAGGTCCGCTAGCGTTTAGATCAAGCAAAACTATTAAATAACGTTTATATTAAAAACAATATAAATAAACTGTTTTAGGCTTATAACCTATTAAAATAAATAGATATATATATAAGTAAACAGAATGTTTTGTATATTTAGGATAATTAGAAAGAAGAATTAAGGACTAAAGGTCCGGGGGAATCTAGTAATACATATAGTTAGAGGATAGAGTGTATCTAATCTCCACATTCTAACAATCTCCGTTGTATTCAGGGGTATAATGAGCAAAATGCTCCATCAGGAATTTTATTTCTACGGCTCATAAGTATTTGAGCGAGTGACAGTTGTCCCAGGAATACTAGAGTGATAAGATGGTCTGAGATAGAAATGGCAAAACTTCAAACGGCTTGTTCTTGTCGGAAGGTAATGCTGATAATGCGTTGGTTGTGCTGTGGGGGGAGATTGTGAAGGCGCACCTGCAATAGCTTCATAGACGGCTCAGCGAGCCTCGGGAGACGACCTGCTCAGATCACGGGAAAATAAACTCAAAGAAATATCCCCCCTACCCCAGCTATTCCCCAAGATCAGCGTAATTCGCTGCTGCTTTCGAAGCCCTGCTCTCCACTCATTCATGGCAAAGTTGACCTCTCATTCCCTCATAAGAGCTCGGCTACAAAGAAATTTCCAATATGTTGGAAACACCCCGTAGTGTTTGTCGCTCGCAGTACCACTAGCGTAAGGCGTTCCAAATATAATAGTTACCACGTCATCCTATTCAATAATCCCTGGCCCATATCCATATCTTCCCGTTTTAGTAATGGAGAACTTACAACTGACAGCTTCGTGTGCTCACGACATAAACTGATCACGGATGATCTTGCTGGGGGAATGAAACATCAGAGAAACTTAAATAGCAGGGGCACTACGCCGTGAATAATGACAGTATTTCCGCCGTCCGCCCTTTCCCATAAAGGCCTGCTTTATAAATACTAGCATGCAGGACCCTCATCCCTTCTGAAGAACAATAACCGTCCGCGGTCATCTGGTTCTAGCATTAAGACCATGTCCTCAGCCTGTTCATTTAACGCATTTTGGGTAGCCTTTTGCGTCAGGTGCAAATCGGATTCGTGTCCTGCGTCATCCCTTATAGAAGTTGAAAGATATGCCAGAACACTATCTTTCAGGAGCGGTTCTTTCGAGGTAATAATGACCGAAAGAGTAAATAGAAGCGTAATCAGGGTTGTTTCCAGTAGGGGCACTAGTATCCAGATCCATCGAACTTGTATATATGCCTCGTTGTAGAATGCCTTTCCCGGGATATTAATGACTTTTGAGTTCTCGTCTAAATGGGTGCTGCGAATGATATTTGTTATGGTACTGGCCAGGCTGCTCGTCATTCTCCCGAGATCCTCTTGGTATAGAAGCCTTCCCACAGATAGAACCGGACTAACACCATCCCCAACTGGATCAAAAATCTGATTAAAAGCCTGAGTGGTCAATACATCGTGTAGGTACGGAGTGAGAGCTTCGTAGGCCAGCCCATCAATACTATAGTTCAAACCAGTCGACTCCGTGAAATAGGTATAGGTATAGTCTATCTCGGTGCTTCCGGTTGGGTCGCGAGATGAAAAGACAAGAGGCTCTGAAGATGCACCCTCGAATTCGACCTCTTGCGACTTCACCGTTATTCCCTGAAAGTTCTGCGAACACCACCAAAAGCTAGCATAAAACGCTTCGGCCACAGGTGGTTTGAAATATTCCTGGGACGTGAACACCGTAGTGATATCTGGGGCTTTGAGTGCATAGAACTCGCCGAATTCTGTTTGCGTTTTATATGGTCCTGGTATAAAACGGGAATCCAAGACTTTATTGCCGGAGTTAACGTCTACCGTTGGAATTCTGAAAGTAAGATTAACTTGTACTGGATATAATGCGCCGGAAAGGGCAGCATTTCCACTTTGCTGATTCGACAGTGTGTAATTGCAGTCAGCATAGGTGGCATTCCCCCCCACTCCCGGTGCATGAGCGATAATCATATCGCAACCATCACTTGCAATTTGAGCTCTGGTCCAGGAGCTGCAGATGCCCAACGTCGTAAGGCTATCCCAAACGCATCTTGTTGCCTGCTGGGGGCAAGCATAATACGACTCGAAGGCAGAACCCCGTAGGGAATTAACCAGCGCGTACTGAAGCGGGATGAGTTTCGCGCTCAGATCTGGCACATGTTATTATTTAGCTATTAAATATCCCAACGGAATTCATTAGGGTAGGTACTTTGATTTTGGAATGTTATACTATTGCTCTTTGAAACATATTCAATTGCAGTTCCCATTACGATCTGCCCAGTATTGATTTCCGTCTCTTTAACCGGGAAGGCTAGTATCTGCTGAGCAGATGCATCGATGCCGAGAGTTAGTATCGTCAGAACAGCAAATCCCATAGCCATCAACGCGGTACGTGGATTGGATAATTGAGATAAAAAGGCCATTGAGCCCCAAGGACCTCTGCTAGCCGCGTCGAAGAGTTGGAGGTCGACGAGTCTCCGCGGTTGCTTTGAGAAGTAGCGCCATTTCAATTGGCTTAGGCAAGAAGCTGCTGGTACCAACATGGCAGTCTTATTGATAGTCGTTAAGACGGAAATGACGGAATTAGGTTGAACGGGAAGAGACCATTGCTGAAGAGGTGTGTTGTTGATGAGCTTGAGAAGTACGATTAGGCCCAGAGTTGATCCGATGCAGATGACCAAAGCCATAATTTCCCACCACCACCAGGATTGGAAACTGAGAAAGGACCTTTGTGTCGATCGCCAGTGTGGCTTGGTCTCCGAATCGGGAACCCTCAGCCCAGTTCTCTCGCAGCCTGGCTCTCAATTAATAACTAGACAAGGTAATATATGGCGCCGTGATTATCCATACCACGCATTCCATCCGAAACACCGACAACTTCGAACGTAGGGATAGACGGTAAAGGCTTGGCAGATAAAAGTCTAATAGAAGTTAATATTTAATTCAAACCTCCACTAACATTTAGACCAACCTTGACATGATCGCGAACAAAGACACGATACATAAAATAGCGTCTTTTTGGAGAGGGGTTTTAACGTGATAGTTTTCATATCACTCCTGCAAAGGTCAAGTGGCGGGGAGCGTTGCATTTTAAACTTTCGCAGCTGCCTTATAATGTAGTACATGCAATTGTATTTTAAGAAACAGGCGATGGGGGCCGAAATGATCGAGGTAAGTACAGCCTATAGTAGAGCTGGTTTGCCTGTGACAGCCTATTGCCCAGCCTGTGGCTGGAACTGCGCCTCAGCCAGTATGTCAAAGTGGTGATCTGGCCGCGTAACACGTTGAACAAGCCTATGGTGGCCGGCGGTTTTCTGCATTATGTAGTAATAAAACAGAAAACCTAACGTTATGCTTGGATGGAATAAATAAAATAAAGATGAAATATAGCTTATCCCCGCGATTGGTGGTGGTGGTTTGGGGGGTGTGGATCCTGAATGGGCACTGGGAAACAGCCCTTGGTACCAACCCACACATATTACTGGGATCAATACCTCGAACCCCAGTCAAATACCCTAGTTAGCTTCCTTCAACAACCATACTCAATACAGACCTTCAGATTAGACCTAGTGCACTTACGTGACTGGATCTGTAGAGGGACCGTATTGGAGGCACAGGGGGGGGTTCCCTTTGCATATGCGGATTAATGTAACGAACTATTAAAATAAAGTACAAAAGTGGTACGAAACTCTCGTTAAAACCCCCAATCTACCACAAATCTTCCTCCTAGATCGCTCAAAATACACTCGAGCAAAGCAAGAAACATCATTTCTTCAGCTAGATGAGACACAAAAGCCACTCTTACGCAAGCTAATTTTCATCACCATTATTAACCTTGAACATGCTTCCCTTTGCTTAAGGCCAGAAGAGTCCGAAAAAGCTCCCAACAAAGTTGATGTGGTTGTCTTTAACGCGTGGAAATCTAACGTCGCTCTCCCCCTTCGGTATCTGGGCCCATCCTTAAATGCGACCAAAGAGCGATCTAGCAGATAGCCTCAAGGGCCTCTCAGGTATGTCTTGTATTTACTGGTTCATTGGCTTCTGTTTGTAACATGATGCACAGAACCCACAGCGCCTGAAGCCCTCGTGTAGGGCCCTGTTGAGGCGTTCAAAAACGGATATGACCAATCTAAGCTTGCGGTTGTGAAATCCTCGATATAGGACACGATCAAAGCGGCCGTCTTGTTCGTGTCACTCAAATTGGAGGTCCCACTCAGGGGGGCTAGGTCTCGGCTATTGTGACGATTGTAAGAGCAATCGGTTGATATAGGTGTAGAGATTCTGTCTGATTTTATTGTGAATTAAGTTCGCGACGGAATCGGTCTTTACAACCCCAGCCATCCAAGCCTGCAACCCTGTGGTGAGCTTGTTGAAGCGCTGCGAGAAGTTAGTGGCGTTGGGCGTACGCTGCCGCTAAAGCCATGGGTCAAGCAGCTCCTCGGTATCCATAACCTCGACCCAAATGAGAAAATAGAAATGCCAGCATTAACCCTCTTGGACTGTTATAAGGGGTACGGGGGTAGGAACACTAGTCTAAAAGACGGATTTGGCTTTGAAGGATTCGCAGATTTTAGGTCTGGCTTTGGATAAGGAGATTTTGAAGATTCGGCTCAGTGGATGACCTCTATGACGTGTCAATCGCCCTATGCCATCTACTTTACGGCCCTAAGCATAAGCCCTACTTCCAAGCCCCTGACAAGCTGTAAGTAATACCTAGCATCCCTCGCATGGATGAAAAGCTTTTGCAGACGAGCAAAGGCACCTTCATCTAGTACAAGGGAGGAAGTTAGGGAGACTTTCATTCTGTGAATTGGTCAGGCATGAGTGCGACGCTATATAGACTTTTGAACCTTCACTATACTTTATTCATGTAATGGTGAAGCACTTCCATATCCCGCAATACGCAATGCAACATCTTTTCAGTGTCTTTTCCCCGCGTAAACGCCTCGAATCAATGTAGCAGCCTTCTGTCGCCATTCATCTCTAGTATAATTGCCCTGAAACACCCCGATTGCGCCGCAATTCCTATCATGTATCTACCTCGTGTGTCCACCATGTTTGTGATTGCTCTCGGTAACTAATCAGATTTTTGCGATGAGCTCTATTGTTTTCTCCCTTTAATGGGCCATTGACACCATCCCCTTCTATTTGTTGAGCAACCTCCCTATTTAGATCATGTTTGCGTCGTAATCATTCGCTTCTGATCGTTGTCAGTGTGTGTGCTTCATAGGAGTCTCGCATGAATGTTCAGGGTTGCGCCGCCTCATTTTTGGCCTTTCGGCACACCTCTCGCATTCGGGATATACACGTGGTCATCTGCGAAGCTACGAGCCGCTTCCAAATCTTTCCGGTATTTCGAAATCTTGTCGTTTCGCTTCTCAGAACGGGGGCTTGGTTGAGCATGCGAGGATCCAGACACAGCGCGATTGCGAGCGTCTCCCGGGATCGATGCCTGGCCTTGCGTCGTAGCCTCAGGTTGCTGGGGAGCAGTACCAGATTCCTTTTATTTACAAATTAGTATTGGCTAGATTATCGCTTGTTCATGCCGTTACGGTAAACCCCTTACATTCTGGCTGAAATTCTGTACTCCTTGGTTGTAACTCATAGCTACCTGTCTGGAATTTCGGTATTGCTGTTGGTGTCCGCCATGGAGTGGTGCAGGCTGAAGGATACTAGGAATGCCCACTAGGTGCGGCATCTGGTACATCGGTTGGTACCCGCCAAATGAAGTTGCAGGATAAGGAGGAAGTTGCACCACTGTCATCATAGCCGGTTGTTGGTATTGCTGTCCGTAATGCCCTGGCGTCGGTGGGATCTGCGTTACGGGGTGGATGCTAGTTTGGCTCCAACCTCCTCCTCGGCCGCTTTTACCATGGACGCTCAATCCAGGAGGCGGTCCGCGGTATTGTCCCTGTCCCTGTGAATTTGACCAGTTCTGCCCTTGCTGACATTGCTGTGTCTGCTGTTCTGTAGGGCGATTATGGCCAAACCCATTCGCCTTGGGGTTGAGCGATGAGTTAGATTTTGACGATGACCCTCGTTCATGACGGTGTTTTTTAGCCTCTGTATTCCCCCCAAGGTTTCCCATTGTAACTAAGCTAGAGGGAACTCGTGGAAACTATTTTGTATTAGTTGAAGCCGAGAATATATCCAGAGAGTTAACAAGGATGAGATATTAGGCGTTAGTTAGAAAAAGTGGTACATATGCTTGAGATGTCCGTTCTAACCTAGCCTGAAGAAGAGCATGAAAGTAACCAAGTTTGCAGATATTCGGGCTGAACAAAGAAGATTCGTGAACTAACTTGTAGAGATGATTATAATGGGCTTTTTGCAATGAATCAGTATGTCGGCTGTGGTTATGTCACCCAGCAGGTGGCGTTAGCTTGGTAGTAGCTGGTAGAAGTTGTATAGCTGCACACTTCTATTAGGAAATTTAGTTGCCTATCTTCATAGAGAGAGGACGATGTATGGAACTCAAAGGACTCTTATATATACTTTCCAAGTAGTGAAGAAGTGTTGACCGAGGGCTGTTGTTCGGGTCATGCGACCGAAACAGACTTGTTTGTGGTTTTGATATCAATGGACGCTAGGGGAGTATCAAGGAGAGCGAGGGGGGTGAGGGTCATTGTTTCAGGGAAAAATGAAAAATGTCAGGCAAACAATCTGCTAGTGTGTCTAGAAGTGGGGTTGACATAATAGGAGCCGGATATTTGTGCCTGAGGCACATTTTTTCTACTGTTTCAATGGTAGATGGAAACAGTTGTGGGGGTAAGTAATGCATAGAGTGGCATCCATTAAGCACGGGTCTGAGGTGAATAGGCTCTACCAGAATGGGTAGGCAGTTGGCAATATTCACTAAGTTCGCTTTCATTTGCGGCTTTATGTATATCTTTTCAATGGAACTTGAGAGCCAAGGTTTCGAATGAGGTGCAGAATGGGTATGTTGTTTGTTTCAAAGGGAAGAAGAGTTTATGTTTGGTAAAGGAATTGACCTGATCTCAGTTCTTCGGGTAAAATTGAGAATCTTAGGTTCTCATGTAAGGTGCGGAACTGAACCCGTCGTCGTTAGTGAAGTTATAGTTTTCTTTAGGCAGTAAGCGAACCTGCTGGAATAGATCCGCACCGGAGAGCGAAGACAATGCAATGAAAAAAGAACAACGGATTCGACGCAATGATGTATCAAGAATATTAAGGGACACAATAAATGGTTGCTACACAGGAGCTCTATATTCTCCTAAAACAAAAGTATAGGCTTAACTATGAACAAAGCATCATAAATCTCCCACTCCGAGACGTCTATAGTAATAGAGCAGTGTCCACTGCAAGATTGGAAGATTGGTAGGCGGTATTCTCGGAAGGCTATATCGAGGTATGGTCTAAACAACTGGGCATGGGTGAATTAGTGGGAGGTTTTCATAAGAGAAAAATGTTTTTTTGGGATCCAGGCATATGGAATGAGGGAATTGGCAAAACGGCACACTGACATAGACTAAGAATCGACGTGATGCCACTATTTTATCCCCTACGGTGCATATTGAAGTGGTGTGAGTGGATTACATAAGTGAGCACATGCTCAAGCCACATGGTGGCTATGCTAGCATGGGAGGAATAAAACACCATAGGGGATTACTCTCGATACTAGCTAGAAAATCATCAGCATCGCATGCACAAAATAAAATAAAATTGATTTCCTTATTCCTATACGCTTGATCAACAGATCCCCCCAAAAAATATAGTGATTACTATACTAGGAAGTGTAGGTTCGGCCTATCTCCTAGTATAAGGGCACTACTATATTGAGACCAACCGAGAGTAGTTATTTACAGGTGTCCACTTCAATATAAGGATGGTAAAAGTACGGGAGATTCCGACATACAACAAGACTGAATAGCTATTATCGAACTGATTACCGAATTTTTAGATGTAGGTAAATGAAGATAAGCTTACGATATGTGAAGCCAAGGGGTAACAATAGAATGGGGTTGTGGAGATGTGATTAGAGTTTGACACAGAGCCTCATATCATTGAGTGGGTAGAAAACAATAAGATAACAAGGAGACGTGGAAAGGGATAATTGAGAAAGGTGTGTTATAGGCTAGAAAGATCACTTTAAGTAGTGTGAAGTGAATCCAATGTAAGCAAGAGGGGGCGAAAAGAACAAGAGGTTACTAAAGTAGGTTTGTTATGATATAATTAGCGAAATGGCATGGAAGGAGAAAAGAAAGGGAACAGAGAGATAACAAACTAATATGTGATACAGCAGCGAACCGAAAAAAGGGGTGAAGATGGGTAGGCAATATTGAACACTTGGTACGGAGTGCTCTGCTGACTCATCGTGGTGGTGCAGCGGTCCCCCCTCTCGCGCTAGCAGTCGCAAATCTATAGTATACCTAAGCAGCTAGGTCTAACACTTTCCTATTCAGGCCATAGGAATTTTGCAGCGAAATTTCCGGACCAAGGAAGCCTTCGTTCCACTCATTCATACCTTCTTCTCTATAAACGAAGGCACTCAGCAAAGATACCCTGTTGGCTGCGGAAAAAAGTTGGAGCTATGGTGATCAAGTGGCTACGTACTGGAAGGCCATCGAGAAATACCAGTGCCGGAGCGTCGAGCGATTGGTTGAACACGAGAAAGGCCTACTTGACGAGCTACACCAGGATCTAAACAGCCCAAAGACGTGCTTGCTTAGCAGACCGCAGCACGGCGACGAGACGCCCACCCTCCTGTTTCTCCGACAGAACGTGGATCCTTTCCAGCGGCTCGTGAAGGAACAGAGGTCCAGCTTCGAGCTTGGCTTTGTATCTTGGGGGGTTGTTAGGATGGACTTCCTGAATGCCTGTTTCAACCGGCTCCCAAAACCCCCGAAAGCTCAGCCCTAGGGTTCAGGGAGCTTTGGGTCGCTACTGAGATGGACAAGACTGGCCCCTGGAAGAAGTTAGAGCCGCGGGTGAGAATTGTTGGTCGCGAGATCGACAAAGATGGCTAGAACATCCGCCATTTTTATACCACGCAGCCCCCAGAGTGGTCTTCGCAGACCACTATAGCAGGGCGCTGTCGCAAAGTAAACCGCCAACTGCTCTCGTATGGCCGCCGATGTGGCGGGCAGCCAGTCCCGAGAGCAATATCTGTGAGGATGGGCTAGAAGTTAACTTTGAAGCTACGTTCGAACACATGCACTAGAGAAAAGCCTCGTAATTTGAGATAACGAGATTCATGAGACTCATGTTCATCGAAAGTAGCTGTACCTACCGAAAATCGCCGCAACAAAGGCATCAAGTGCCTTCGTTCCGACCATCCTTTCCCACCAAGAGACTTCGGATTGTCAAACTTGGAAGTAACAGTGGGAAATACGGGGCTTTCGGAGCTAGATGACCCTACTCCGGTCACCTCTATCGTTGTCTGAAGACCCCAGCATCGAAGTTTTGGTGCTTGAGGCCGGCGGGGACTTATCCCTCGACCCCCGGGTCAATATCCCAGCCCTATGGACTTCTCTCATGGGCTCTGATGCCGACTGGCAGTACAAGTCTTTGCCACAACAGGGACTAGAGGGACGATCTATTCGACAGCCCCTGGGCAAAGTCCTCGGTGGATCCTCCGCCATCAACGGCCAAGCATTCATCGCTCCTGGCCAGGCCGAAATTGATGCCTGGGCCAAGCTGGGAAACCCAGGTTGGGACTGGGCCAGCTTGGTGCCTTCGTATAGGAAATCATACACTCTGATCCCACCATCCGACGAGGCCACGCTCCAACACCTCGGCATTGATTGGATCGATGACAAGTATCGCGGTCCCTCGGGTCCTATCAAGGTTTCCTTCCCGGGAGTTCTTCAGAATCCTCTGTGTAAAGCATGGATTGACACTTTCCAGGATTTGGACATGATTACGAGTGCCGGTAAGTCAATTCTATCAAAAGGAGATATATATCGCACATGGACGGCCGCCCTAGACTGTGTGTCTGTGTGTAATGGTTATATACATTGAATAACTCAATCTTTCATATCAGATCCGTTCTCAGGTAGCTCGATCGGTGGCTACAGCAACACGGCGACGGTCGACCCAGAAGCTAAGGTTCGAAGCTATGCTGGCTCGGCCTATGGCAGTCCTACTCGCCAGAGATCCAATGTGTGCATCATCACAGGGGCCCAGGTCCAGAGGATTACGTTTACCAAGACGGACTCTGGTGCCGTTAAGGCTACGGGCGTACAGGCTTTAATAAAAGGCAAAACAGAAACATTTACAACTGTGAAAGAAGTCGTACTTGCAGCCGGTGTATATAATACGCCCAAACTCCTTGAGCTTTCAGGTATTGGCGATAAGAAACTACTTAATCACCATGGAATTGCAGTCCACGTAGATCTCCCAGGAGTGGGCGAAAACCTCCAAGATCATCTAATGACAGGACTAAGCTACGAGGTAGTGGATGGTGTCATGACAGGAGATCCCCTGATGCGCCAGGAGCCGGAAGCACTAGCCCTGGCCCAAAAGCTCTATGTTGAAAACAAGGCCGGACCTTTTACCATCGGTGGTATGCAGTCCCACGCCTTCGCGGCAACTCCTGACACCTCGGTACTTCTTGACAAGTTTCCCCGGTCGCAGAAGTCGACGGACTCCGAGTACTATGATACAGTCCAGGAAATTATCGAGACCCCAGGTGCGAGCTCGGGTGCATGGCTTATGTTTCTGGCCCAGACAAACCTCCACGAGGGTGGCAAGAGCTTCGTCGGTACGCAACTTCTTGCCGAGAATTTCCTCAGCCTGGGCTGTATACAGTCGCACCCTTTCTCGCGAGGTACAACACACATCTCTTCTGCTGACATTAATGCCGTACCCGATATCAACCCGGGCTACTTCTCGCACCCGGCCGACCTGGAAATTATGGCCCGCCACCTACAAGCCCTCGACACGAAACTGCGGCCCTCAGAGCATCTAGCGCGTTTTTTAAAGCCGGATGGCAAGCGTAACCACCCGGATGCCTTCCAGGTGGGAGACCTGGAAGGGGCTAAAAGGTACGTGCTCGATACAGCTACTAGCGCGTACCATAGCTGCGGATCGGCTGCGATGATGCCCAAGGAAAAAGGGGGAGTAGTAGATCCGAAGCTAGTCGTGTATGGCACGGAGAATCTTCGCGTTGTCGATGCTAGTATTTTCCCCCTGATCCCGCGCGGCAACATTCTGTCTTCAGTGTGTGCTGTGGCAGAGAAGGCGGCGGATATTATTAAGGATCATTGATTTAGAGAGTTATCTTACGGAGGTGTAGTGCCGATGATCACGTAATTGGAAGATGAACCAGTGCCTTCTGCAGAAGGGATCTCAAGATGTGTTTTCAGATAATCTAAAGGTCCAAGTTCTAGATATTGAAGTGGGCAACTGTGAATAGCTGTTCACGACTTGTTGAAATATGATAGCGCCCCTACTAGGAAATAGGCCGAACCTACACTTCCTAGCAGAGTACTTACTTTAATCTTTTGGGGAATCGATTGATCAAGATATAAGATAAGAAAATTTAATTTAGTGCAGTTGTTGCTGTGTTGTTTTTTTTGTTCTTTAGACTGTTATGAAAAATAACGCCTATGGTATTTTTATCCTATATGAGCAAAGCTACTAAGTAGCTTAAGCATGTACTAGCCCTTGTGATGTACTTATACCACTTCAATATGAGTAGAGGTTAGAAGATGAACTAGTTATGTGGCGATCGGTTGGACAGTTGTTAGACCGATCTCTACGTTGTATCGGGCTCTGATATTATTAGTGGTAAGTTGTGTATCTAGGAATAAGCTATAAACATTTTTGCTTTTTTTTTTTTTTTTTTTTTTTTAAATTTATACTTGTTAAAGTTTAGTTTTACAAGCTGTGATAGTAGGACTTAGGCCGAGAGGAGGGATCACGAAGGCCTGAGCTCTTCGATGGGAATTTATTAGAGATTTTAGCATTAGGAATCTGCTCTAGTCTTCCTTTCCTCTTTTGCCGAGTATCGTTAAGTCAGTGGGTGTACATTAATTAGAATGACTTGACTCTTTAATTGTGCCTGTCCTGACAGGCCCCCCAATCTTTTTATGGCTTTTATTCTAAAACAGGAATTGCGTGAGTTATTATAAGGGTTCACGAATATAAAAAGAAAAGTTACGTTTGAAAAGGTTATGTAGTCGAGATACCATGAATATTGAAAGCCAAATTCCCTCCATTTGATGTTTCTTAATGACTGTTTTGTAGATATTGCTATTCCTAACTCTGTAATTAGTAAAGGCCCGTATTCTGCTTCTTTAGATTGGGTTTCGATTCAATTTCCTTCTCTGGCTGATATAGTTTTGCTGCTCCCGCCTATGCGAAAGGGGTTGCCCCAAAGTTCACCTTCACTTTACCTGCTCCGTCTAAGCGGCTGATGCAAGGGTACAACTTCCGGTATATCATAGTTGCTGAATTGTGGGCGGCATTGTAATTGTTAGCACGCGCTTCAATTAGAAATAGAATAAATTCGACATGGCTTGAACAGGCGAGGTTTTTGATGGAGATAAAATGTTCGCGAGACCTACAGATGACTTCACCATTCATGGCGAAGATATATCCTCCCGCACTATAATAGTCAACGCTGCAACCTACTGTATCGCCCAGCCCATAGATCTAATCAGTACCGTCACTCCCTGACGGATTATTATCGTAAATTTGACCATCATTGCCATAATACCCAACGGCCCACACGTGCCACTCCGGGTTCGCTTCAAATTGGTCGCAAAAGAAGTGCCGCCGCCAATAATGACGTAGTCAGGGGCGCGTTCGGGAGCCATGAGGGGAATAGAGTATTGCAGGAATGTCAGTGGTTTAGAGACGAGTCGAGAGTTGGAGGAATGGCCAAGAGCAGCCCTTGAACAAAAACAATGGGACAAGAAGAAAGGGTGCAAACCGCGAAGCGGGATAGTACGAAGGCAGGTCTTCCAAAGGAGGACAGAACATGTGAAGAGAGGGCCCAGCAATACAACATGGCAGGTACCTACCGTAGTGGGAAAATGTGGGGGGAAAGAACCGCGCGCCATACTATATAGCCCCTGTTGGCTGTTGGCTAGCTATCTCACAGTATACGTGGACATCCAACATGTAACATTCATTTTCTCTCAGTAGATCAACAAATCCAAGATGCACTGCGATGTTTCAAGTCAGGGCTTATTGCTCTTACTGTTAATTAATATCCACCGAGGCTCCGGCGGTCCAAGGTTTGTTAGCTGAGGTTGACATATAAGACAAACTGCCGTTTTCTCGCAAGTTCGTGACACCTGTACACCAGTAATCTCCTGGCCATCGAAATTCTCTTTATATTCTAAATGACAGTATGATCTGTATTTATTACCTCTTTGCCTTCAGCATCGCTGTTGTTCTAGCGGCTGTTCCCACTTCTACCAAGTCAAATGTGCCCAATGACGACTTAAACCTTGTCTCTAATTCCGTCGATACCCCCTCCTTGGGCTCAGCCAGAGAAAAAGCCTTCTTCACTAAGATGTCGCTGCTATCCAGGGGAAGAATGTTGGCCCTCTGCCTCAGTCTGGGATGCTTTCAACGCAACCATCGGCGGCCTTCTCATAGCCACTACACCACTTGCTGCACCTTGTCACGAGAGCGCTTATGGTTTATACAACGCTACTGAGTGCGCCGAATTACAAGCTACTTGGTTCACACCCAATCTACATGTCAATTCGCCCTCGTCCATTATGGCACCTTACTTCGCCAACAACAGTTGCAACCCTTTTCTGCCTAAGGCTTCTCTCTGCGCTATAGGAACCTATGCGAGCTACTCAGTCAACATTTCACAGCCAATGGACATCGCACGCACCTTGTGGTTTGCAACTTACTTCAATATCCGTGTTGTGATAAAGAATACAGGCCATGATTACAATGGCAAGTCTACAGGTGCTGGAGCTATTAGCCTTTGGACTCACAACCTTAAGAGGATCGAGATCATTGATTACAAATCTGTTAATTACACTGGGAAGGCTATTAAGGTTGGCGCTGGTGTTCAAGTCGAAGAGGCATATACCGCGGCCAGTGTTCGGGGTCTAACAGTTGTGGGCGGTGAATGCCCAACAGTGGGGTATGCAGGCGGTTACACTCAAGGTGGCGGCCATTCAGCCTTCTCCTCAATGTACGGTCTCGCTGCGGATCAGGTACTGGAATGGGAGGTCGTCGACGGACGGGGACGGCTGTTGAAAGCTAATCCTTCTGTCAACCCAGACCTTTACTGGGCACTTTGCGAAGCTTCGGTGTCGTCACATCTATGACGAGTAAAGCCTACAGAGATGTTTCTGTCACAGGGGCAAATATCTCCTTCACCAACGCTGGTATATCCCAGGATCAATTTTATGATGTGGTGGAGGTTTATCTGAAATCGCTACCCGCGATTGTGGACGCGGGAGCTGTGACCGTGTCGTTTCTGAGTCGTGACACATTTGCAATATCACCACTGACCGCACCCGGCCTGTCGCCAAAAGAAGTAAACCGGCTACTTTCGCCACTGACCGGTCACTTAAAGAAGTATAATATATCCTATAGTAAGCTTCTCCCCCCCCCTCCCAACCCCAGCTACTCGTCAACGTATCCCATGGTGCCCTGGTTCTTATAACAATGCATTTTCGAGCTCATATTTCTGAAAACAGGCTACAATGTTGAATCGTTCCAAGGATACCTCCATCAATTCAATGCCCAAAGAGCATGTCCCGACGTTGGCACGGGCTTATACGGAGGACGTTTCATTCCGCGATCCGTTGTAGAAGAACAGACCGCCCACCTAATCGCAGCATATCGCTACATTAACGCCCACGGCGGTTCTTTAGCAATTATAGGCTTGAAAACTTCGCGCAGCGTCACCGGCCCTACCTGGAATGCGGTTAACGAGGCATGGCGAGAGACACTTATTGAGACCGTAATACAAACGTCAGTTCCCAGAGGCCAATGGGGTATTAAGAAACATTGAGTTGCTAAACAAGGTGCTGAAATATAGGAACTATAACCAGACTGCTTCGATCGGAGATGATAAAAAAGTACAAGACCAGATCACTTACGATTTCGTACCCCAACTCGAACGTTTAACGCCAGGAGGTGGAGCATACATGAACGAAGGCGACTTCTAGCAACCGGGGTGGCAGCAAGTGTTCTATGGTGATAATTACAAGCAGCTGCTAGATATCAAAGGACGCTATGACCCATTTCATTTATTATATGCCACGATGGCAGTAGGAAGCGAGTATTGGACACCCCAAATAGACGGACAACTTTGCAAAGCATAAGTGCAAGGATTGAAGTAGTGCGAGTGGATCTCACCATAGAATTACTTAATTCTAAAGACATAAGTTACTGTTGATTGCCTTCGTTTTAACAAATGTAATAAGTATAAAACGAAAGGCTTTCTTATCGGTAAAAAAAAAAGGTCAAAAAGGTTTCCATACGCCTAAATAGGCAATCCCTGGCACTAAGCTATACCTATTTGGGACACCACGGCAATTTCGGCAATTTCGGCTTACATCGTATGCACACGGCTATACACGGCTCCGAGCCCGAGAGACTGACCTAGCCCACCATCCATATGAACCAAGCCACCCAGAGAGACTGACATACCTAGCCATGTTTGCTGACTAAGCCATATTGGCTGACCTAGCCACCCATACTGTCAGATTTAGCACTAGCGATCTCGCCACGTATTGCCCGCAGAAGGTCTGTTGTATTGTTATTGTTGTAGGTCTGTATGTATATATTCTACACCCTACATACATATATATCCCTCATACAGTTAGGTGTAGATCCACTCATTCAGCTATATAACGCTCTATTTGCTAAGGGCATACCCCCTATAAAAGCACCTCTCACTAGCCACTCTATAGCTCATATCACTACCTAGCCACCACTTAATCTAACACACCCCTTTAAGTAAAGCTACTCTAGTGGCCTTGCTTACCTATATAACTATATTTAGAAGTGGCATATAAGTATATATTGGTCCATATATATATAGTGATTTTGGTATTCGGTATTAATACGCTTGTTTTAATAATTTTAGTCTTTAGTAATAATATGTTTAGTTCGACGATCTTTATATTTAGCGTTAATACGCTTGCATTAGTTAAAAGTAATATTTATAGGTCTGCTAATATAGCTATTCCTATTTTTAGTCTGTAGTGCTATTTTTTTAGTGCGATTTTTTAATTATAATATATAAGGCTTGATATATAATTTTAATAATCTATAATTGCGTTAATCTTTTGATTAGAATATATAAAGCTTAAATATATAACTATAGGCTAATTTTATAAACTATTAGTATAATAGTAAATATATTATTAATATTTATTATAAATAGTAGTAAGTTTTTAAAAAACATTTCTTTTTATATTAGTTGTTTTATAAAGCTTTTAATAGTTTATAGTAGCTATAATAGCTTATAATAAATTTAATAGCACTTTTAATAATATTTTATAGCTATAGCAAATATATAATAAGCTTTTTAAAGGCTTTTTTATATATTTATATATTATATATTAAAAGCTTTTTAAAAACTTTTCTTTTTTTTTATAATGCTTTTAATAGTACTTAACTATTATAATAAGTTATAGTAGGTCTAGCAATATACTTAATAATATGTAATATTTATAATATATATATAGTAAGCTTTTTTAGAAGCTTTTCCTTTTATTATTATAAAGCTTTTAATAATATTTAATAGCTATAATTAAGTATAAAGTAGTACTACAAATACTTATATATCGCATATAGTAAGCTTTTTAAAAACTTTTTTTTTTTTACTTAAGCAAGCTTTTATGTGTACTTTAGTATTATAAGTAGTAAGCTTTATAAAAATTCTTTTTTTTTGTTATAATAGAGCTTTTAATAAGATTTAATAGCTATAATTAGTTATATAACGGTTTAATATAGAACATACTTATATATTATATATAATAAGCTTTATAAAAACGTTTCTTTTTTTACTAGCAAAGCTTTTAATAAGATTTAATAGCTATAATTAAATATATAGCAATTAATAAGCTCTTTAAAAGCTTTTTTTTTTTGCTAACAAAGCAATATTATAAACCGTACTTATATATAATATATAATAAGCTCTATAAAAACGTCTCTTTTTTTGCTATAGCAAAACTTTTATTAGGATTTAATAGTTATAATTAGATATAAAATAATACTTTTAGCAAAATAGATCTTATTAGTGCTTTATAAAGTGATTGCTACCTTTTTAGCTAATAAATACTAAGTACTAGGTACCCTTAGCAAAATAAATCTTGTTAGTACTTTATAAAATAATTACTACCCCTTTAGCTAATAAATGCTAAGTATTAGGTACCCTTAACAAAATAGATCTTATTAATACTTTATAAAATAATCGCCACCTTTTTAGCTAATAAATATTAAGTATTAAGTACTTTTAGCAAAATAGATCTTATTAATACTTTACAAAATAATCGCTACTTTTTTAGCACAAATCTAATTATTTCTATACTCTTTTAAAAGTACGTTGGACACTTTTATTGCGCTTTATTTGCTAGCTAGCTAGTTGCTTAGTTATAGGGTTAAAAACTTATTTATTAGGTCTAAGCTTTAAAAAAATATACTAGTAGCGTACTTTTAAATAATAGCTATAATAAAACATATAATCTATTATATTAAAGTTCTTTCTTTTGGCCTAAATATATATGTTAGTACAAAAGCACTTAATAAAAATATATCTAGAGCTTTTTTTATTACTACTAAGCTGCTATTTATTACTTTTAAATAAATAATCGAATTTAAAATAATTAGTAGGCTTGCCACTCTTATTATCGCTCTTATTATTATTGCTATTAGTACTAAATTTTTTAGACTTTTTAGGCTTTTCGGCTAGCTTTTTAGCTAGCTTTTCGGTAGGCTTTTCGCCTAGCTTTTTAGCTAGGTCTTTGGTAGGCTTTTTGCCTAGCTTTTCGGCTAGGTTACCTTTAGCAATAAATATTAACTAGGCACTCTTTTTAGCAGTTCTTAAAAAGTTCTATATATTAGTTTTTTAGTATAGCTCAAAAGTTATAATTTAATATTTTAAAATATTATTTATTATAGTAGTATAATATATAAACTTAAATAATATAGTTTAGTCTAAATAAAACTTTTAAAAAGTTTTTTTTAAGTTAGTAATAAGCTTAAAAATATTTATTTTAAACTTTTTAATATAAACTTTAATAACTTTATTTAGCTATATATTAGTCTATTTAATAAAATCTATAATATATTTTTTAGTTAATATATTAATAAATATTATATATTTATATTTATATTTAAACTTTAGAACTACTTATATTATATTATTAAGTTTTTTTAAGTTATTATATTACTAATTAATAGTTTAGATCGCTTTTATATAAGTTAATTAATAGTTAGAATAAACCATTTTCTATATTTATTTAGTAAGCTTAGTAACTTTAGTACAATAAATATTATAGCATTTAAAAGCTATATTGTAGCGCTATTTAATATATTAATATAAGTATTTTCTAGTAATAGTAAGATCTATGTATATAGTAATAAAAAGATTAATATTTAGGTTTGAAAAAAAATTTATTAATTACTAGCGCTTTTAGTGCTATAAGCTATAAAGCTTGATTTATAAGTATTATATAATCCTATAAATTATAGCTATTGTAGTAGGGCTGGTGCGTGCGTATAAGAGATAGGTCCTTAGTAATGGAGTAGAATGCATTTTTGGAGACCTCGGAGATTATAGGGACAAGAGGTATAAGAAACGCGCGTTTTTATTTAAAGCTACAAAAGATTTTTTTTTCTAGTAGCAAACAACGGATAATTATTACAAAATACTAAATAGAAGTTAGAAATTTGTTTTTATTAATTAATTATTACATTTTTATTTATAATTATAAATTAGATTTTGATTTAATACATATAAAAATCTGCAAGCTAAAAAATATAGTCTAATATAAAAAGATTAAATAAGTTTAATTAGTTTAAATATATAATATGCTAATTAGGAGCTTTGTTCTATTTTATTAGTATTTTTAATAAAGTAACAAAAATTAATATTACTTAATATTTTTTAAAGCACAACTTATAATTAAAAACTAATATTTTTAGTTAATATACCTAATATATAAAAACTAACTACCGATTATACTAATTAGTTATATTTCTTTTAATAAATCTTTATATAAAGCTGGACTTTTAATATAATTTAATAATATAATATAAAAATAATAAAGAACTAACTATAATAAAAATTAAATAAATATAAAGTATTAATAAAACTATTATTTTTAAAACAATTAACTATAAAAATACTAATAGTACTATACTACTTTTATTAAATCTATAAAAAAAATATAAAACTTAACTATAGTTATATTAAAAAAATTAATATATTTACTAAACTTAAATATATATAAGCTTTTAATAAAAAACTTATAAAAGCACTACACTAATTATATATGTTTATATAGCAGTAAGAACTATAAAATATTAAATAAAAAAATATTATTAAAACTTAAAAACTATTATTTTATTATTTTTATATACTAATAGTTCTAATTAGTAATTTAAAATAAACAACCCAAACATTCTAAAGCAACTATAAAACTTTAAGCTTTTTTTAATAAGGTTTACCCCAAATATTTTAATTATAAATATACTTATTTCTAATACTATACTAACTAATAATTAGACTAATAAATATTAACTAGCTAAGCTTTTAATATTTATATAATTAATTTTTAAAAATACTATAGTTCTATATATTGTTAGTTTATTTATTTTTAATTTTATGTTCTACTTTTAGAACTAATTTAATAAAAAAAAATATAATTAAATAGTTTTATAAAATAAAAAGACTTTTTAAATTATATAAATTTTTGCAAACTAAATAAGTTAATTAGTTATTATACTAAACAAAAACTATAATTAAAAAATATATAATCTAATATATTATTAATTTTTGTACTAATTAGGATTAAACTATTATAAGCTTAAAACAAAAATATAAAACAATTAATCTTAAATAAACCTAATTATAAAAAAAACAATTTATTAAACTTTTCTTAAGTACTAAAACAATTTTTTAAAATTATACTTAATTTTTTTTTAAATATGTAGCTTTAGTTAATAAACTTAGCTAAAAAATCTTTTTAATACCTAAAAAGTTTTATTTATATAACTTAATCAAATTAATTTTTTTAATTACTTTAAAAGCATTTTTAACAAATATAAAATTATTAAAAATAATTTACAATAAAAAAAATATATTAATACTATAAATATTTTTAAATAATAAACTAACTTAAAATTTTCTTTTTAGCTATAAATAGCAATATTAAGTTTTTTAAACAGTACTACTAGCCTAGAACTATTGCTAAATATACCTCTTTACTTTATTTAGCAAGCTATACAAATATAACTATTTTAAGCTTTATTAGTTGTTTTTTTAACCTAGCTACCTATAACTACCCTTTTTATTATACCCCTAATAGTCCATACATATATAAACCTAATAATCAAATAATTAACAACCGAAATAAAAAGCTTTTCTATTTATAATACTTAAATAACTAAAGCAATAATTAAAATAATATAATTACTAACTAACTAGAATTAATACTATATTTTCTTTAATTAAACGTTCTACTAAAAGATTAGCTAGCAAAGCAGGCAGTAATACAAAAATAGCTAATTTAAAGCTTTTGCTACCTAAACATAATAATTAAACCTTTAAAAATATAACTAATTAAATAGCTAGAATAATTTTAGAAGCACTAATAATAATCTATATAAATACTAGTTTTATAAAACGAAAAATTATATATAATAAAGCTATAAATTAAAAAAAAAAAAATTTTTAAAGCTTTATATATAAAATATAACTTTAAAGCTTAGTATATTAGTTTATTATATATACTTTAGTATATTTGCTTACTTATAATTAACCTAAATAAAAAATAAAAAATAAAAAAATTAGATTTATACCCCTAGTCTTAATATAAATTTATTGCAACTGCTTTAATAAATATTTTTTAGTAGTTCTAGTAACTTATAAAACCTTACGTAAATTTAATTATGTTTTAAAAATCTAAATTTTAAAAATAAAACTTAATTATAAAACTTAAAACTTAGCAAAAACAAAAATACTTCGAACAACCTAGCCTAATTACCCGTTTTAATATTTAAATAACTAACTATAATTAATTAACCTAACTTTAAAATAAAATTTTAAACTAATTTAGTTTTTATAAAACAATAAAAGCTTAATATTCTAGCTAAAAAAAACTACCTAAAATTCTAATATAATAAATAGCAAAAATACTAAAATAAGCAAAAGTTTATAGTATTAAAAGCAATTAATTAAATTGCTTTTTTAAACAACTTATTAGTACTTATAATTCTAGACCTTATTAATATATTTAATATGCAAGCTTATATAAAAGCTATAATAACAAAAAAAAAACGCTTAAATAAAAAAGACAATATTATACCTAAAACTTATAATATTACTTAATTTTATAAAATAATTAGTGCTATAATAAATATAAGCACTAATTAACAAATACTTTTATTTATCTTAGGAATTAAAAAACGCTAGATATTTTTTAATAAAATTAATAATTTGTTTAAAGCTAAAATAAAGTTAACTTAGGGAAAGCTACTAAGTTTATTTTTTAATACGTTAGAATTATTTATAGCATAAGCCTTTAAAATAGAACAAATATTAAGCAAAAAAACAATTAGATTAAATTAATTAAATAAACCTAAGTTTAAAACAAATAATTAATAAATACTAAATATACTTATTTTAAAAATTAATAATATATATATAACGCTGCAAAAATCTATAAAAAAGGGTTATAAAACTTTTTAAATAGGTATACTTTTATAGAATATAAAAAACTATATAAAAACTATACTTAAAATTATAGTAAAAATTAAAAAATTATTAAAAAGCTTACTAATTATTAGACTTTTTAATACTAGCGCTTAATTATATATTTTAATAAAAAGTTATATTAAAAATAACTAATTTTTTATAATTAATATTTAAATAATTTAAAATAAATATTTTATTAAACTAGAAATATTTTTATAATTATATAAAAAAATTATTATTTAGCTAGTATAAATTGCTAAAAAATATATATAAATTATTTTTATATATATAGTTCTAAATAAAAAAGTAGCTGTTTTTTTGTTTTTAGGAATAAATTTCCTAAGGATTATAAACTATATTTTCTATTTTAAGAATTTAGTTCTAATAGCTATATTTATTTTTAATAATATATATATTATTATTTTTACAACTTTACTTATTTAATTATATTTTTATAACAAATTAGCAATTAGAGCTATAAAAAACTAATAGCTATTTATGTATAAAAAACTGCTATAAATAGCTATAATTAATTTTTAATTAATATTTAAATTTTACTTTTATTATATACTACTAAAATAACTTTTAATTTAATATTAAACTTAAATAATAAAATTATATAAAAATATTTTTATAATATTAATTAGCTACCTATAAACTATATAGACTAAATACTAGAACTAAATAATAATTTTTTTTTATAAATATTTTGTTAAATAATAAATTTTTAATAATTTTTAAAACTATTATCTATAAAGCTATAAAAAAAGCAAAAAAAGCAAAAGTTTTAAAAGCTAAATAAACAGCATTTTTATTTTTTTTTATTTTAATATTTATAATATATAAGCCCAAATTAAAAAAAGTTTACTTAGTTAATAATATAAAATATAATAGTTCTATATTTTTAGGGTTAATTAATTAAAAAAAAAAAGCTTTAGTAAAAATATATAATTAGTATAAATTAGATAAAACGTTTAAAAAAAAAGGATTTATTTAAATATTTACTTATGTTTTGGTATATAACTTCAAAAAACTTAATTAACTAAAGAATACTTTTAAAAAATCAAAAAAATATAGAAATATTAAAACTTACTAATTAAAAAAAATAACTTTTAATTAAAATATTATATAAATATAAAATAGTTTTAGTTTAAGATTTTAGTAAAATTAAAAAAATATATAATAAAATTATACTATTATATAAAATCTAAATAATATTATATAAAGTTTAGCAAGCAAAAAGAATCTTTATTTTTATACTACTATAAAAAAAAGTATTAAATATATTTAAAACTTAATTTATAAATAATATATTAAAAAAAATATATAATATATATTAAAACATATAGTTTATAATAATAATAAAAAATAAAAAGCTTAAATTAATTAATTTTGCTATTAAACTAAATATAATTATAATTTAAAATATTTTTTTATTAAAAAGCTGCAATAAATTTGCTAAAGAATTTACTATATATAAAATCTTATTAGTAATTATTTTTTTTTTAAAAATAATTAAATATTTTTGTTTTTTTTTTAGTTATACATTAATAGTTTTTTTTATATTACTTGGAATTTTATAAATAACAATATTTTTTTAAAGCATAATAAATTTAGTAGCTTATTTTTTTAAAATAATTAATTAAATATTATATAATATTATATTTAAAAAATATAAACTATTTTTTAATAATATAAAAATTAAAAAGTTTATTATTTGTTATAATAATTAAAAAGTTGTTTTTAGTATATAGTAATTTATTTTTAAATATATTAAAAATATTAATATAGTTTTATTAAATTTTAAATTAATAAATATTACTATAAATAGTATTAAAAATAAATAATATAAACTAATAATAATATTGGTTGGATATTTTTATAAAACTAATAGTTATAAACTTATAAAAACTAAAATATTTAAAATTTTAAAATAAATAGCATATAGCAATATTATAAAAATAAAAACTTTTTTAAAAATAAATAATTATTATTAAACATAAATAAAAATATATATTATAATAGTATTTTTATTAATTATGCTTTTTTAGTATAATATTAAGTTTATTTAAAAAAATAATTAAAAACAAATAATAATAATATTATAATAAGCTTTAATAATTATTTTTTGCTTAATTACTTTAGATTATAAAGCTAAAAAAATCTAACTAAAAATTAATGCTTTAAAAAAAAAATAAAGTATTATATTTTATTAACTAATTAAAAATAAAATATATTTATTTAAATATAAATTAAGAACTTAAAAAAAACCTAAATTAAATTATAATATAATAAAAAAGGAGTATTTAAGGGTTATTAAAGCTTTTTATTAACTATAAAACTATTTATATAAGATTAGATTTTATTTAAAAATAAATATAAAAATATTAATTATTTAGCTAAACAATAGATTTTTTATATTATTTAGTGCAGTTCTAACCTAATAAGTTATTTTTAAAAAAAAATATATAATAGTAGATAAATTATTATATAAACTAAAAAAACTATTAAATAAATTAAATAATTAATAAAAAAAATATAAAAAATTTTATTAATTTTTAATTTTATATTATAATAGTTAAACTAATAATTGCTTTAAATACTACTGTTTTTTTTAAACTAAAGCAAAAATAATTAATATATTTATAAAAGCTAGCAATATATTTTATTACTAAAAGTCTGCTTAATTGTTTTATAATAACAATATAAAAAAAATTTATAAAAATTAAACTTTTTAATTTTTTGTTTATAAAAATTGTTTTTAAAAAAAAACAAAACTATTATATTAGATCTAACGTTATATTAATAATTTTAATAATTAAAAATATATTTTTTAAAAAAACTATATATAACTAGAATATTAAAACTAGAACTTTATATATTATAAAATTACTGCTTAATACTATTAAAAAAACCTATATAAAAATATTAAAAATATTTTAAAAAGCTATAAGCTATATTAGCAAATATAAAATAAATAATCTAAAAAAAAATACTATTATAATAAAGCTAAAAATATACTTATAAGCTAAATTTTTAATATTTAATTTATGTTTAATAATAATAAGTTTAAAATAATTATTAAAGCTAAATATAAAACATTAGCTTATTTTAAAACAATACTACTTTAATTAGCTAATTTTAAAAGTATTACTTAATTTATTAAACAATATATTATTTATTAGTATAATATTTTTATTAATATTAAATATAATAATAGTTCTAAAAATAAAAAAAAAGTTATAATAGTTAAAATATAATTTAGATTTATAATAACTTATAGTGTAATATATTATTTCTAAAGCTAAAAACTTATTAAGTTAAGCTATAAAGTAGTTATTAGTAGCTTTAAAAAAATAACTTAAAAAATAAAAAAAAACTAAATTAAATAATTTAATAAAATAATCTAAGCTAATAGAACTATTATTAAATACTATAGTTATAATATATATAAAATAGTTTATAGCTAATTATTAGTTTTATTAATTAAAAATATTATTTTAATATAGCAGATTATTAATTAGTAAAATATTTTTAATTATATATTTTTTTTAATATATAAAGTATAGCAATTTAAAAAAAAAGAAAAAAATATAACTAAAGTTTAACGTATTATTACTAAAAAAAAATGCTAAGCTATAAAATAAGCTAATTAGCAATATGCTTATAAGGTCTGCTTTATAGCTTTAAAAAAAAAATTTTATTTTTATGTTTAATATTTTATTAAATAACAATAAATTTTAAAGCACTAAACTTTTATATAAATAAAAAGGCTTATTTTTTATAACATTTAAAAAAAAAATATAAAATATAAAATAAAAAAGCTAAAAAAATATATAAAAATAAAAATTTATATATTAAATAGTTTATAATTATTTATTAAAAATAAAACTAAATATTAAAAACTAGTTAATTTTATTACTAATAAATAAACAATAAATTTATTAAAAAATAATTATTATAAAAAAAATATAAATATAGCTAAAATAGTTTTAATTAAAGCTATAATATAACTAAACAAAAATTAAACAAAACTTAAAATATAGCTAGATATAGCAAAAATATAACTAAAATAAGCTTAAATATATTTAAATATAACTTAAAATATAATTAAATATAACTAAAATATAGCTTAAATAAACTATAATATAGCTTAAATAAATTAAAAATATTAAAATATAAATAAAATAGTTAAAAAAAATTAAAAAATTATTAGTAATAAAGCTTTATTATATTAAATTAAAATTTTAATTAAGATAAGCGTAAAAACTAAATATTTAAGCTTTAATAATTTATAATTAAAAAAAAAATCTATTAATTAGCAAGCAATATTTTTTTAAATTTAAAAACTAAAAAAATAAATATAACTAAAATCTATAGATCTAGCACTATATACTATAACAATATTATTTTAATTAGCTTAAATTTATTATAAAGCAATACTTGCTATTTATATTTTTGTTTTTTTTTATTATTTTTGCGTTACTTTTTTATTCTTAGGAACTTATTCCAAAATAATAACTTTACTGCTGCTTTATAAGCAGATTAACTAAAAATATATATAAAATAATATATAATAATTTTTATTTAATTAGTTTAAATTAAGAATTTTTTTGGGCTGTTCTGCTTATTTAAATTTTTATTTTTATTTTTTGGGTTACTGCTATATATAAATAGGTATATTTAATATTATTTATATAATACTTATAGTTCGGCTAGCTAACTAAATAAATATAATTATTACAAACATTAAATTATAAAAAATTTGTTAATTTATACCTAAAAAATAGCTATATTCTAAAGCAACTATTATTTTTAGATTTTTAAAATTAATAAATATATAACTAATAAAAAATAAGATTAAAAGTTTTAATTAATTAAATAATAAATATTATTATTTATACTAAGCAATTAAGCATTATAAAAAAATATTTATTAAATAGACTATTATAGCATAGCTTAATATAAAAAAATATAAGCTTGCTAATAAATATTATAAAAAATAAAAAATAAATATTTTAATATATATATTAACTAGTAGTATAACTATTTAAAGCTTTAATAATAAAATAATAAAAAATTTAGTAATTATTATTAAATATTTTTGCTAGCTATATATAAAAGTTAAAAAAAAAATATGAAGCTTATTTATTTATACTAATTAAAAAAGCTATAATATTTATTTTAATTATATTTAAAAGCTTTTTTTTAAATAATATATAGCTTTATTAGCTTGCGAAAATTTTTTAATAATACTATATATTTTAAAACTATAGCTCTAAAAAAATATATATTTAAAAAAAGTATAGCTAGAATTATTAAAACTATACTAGATTTTAATTAGAAATATATAATATATTACAATTTAGTACTAAATAATAATAAAAACAATATAATAGTTGTTTTAAAAATATAATTTATATACTAATTAGCTTAATTAAAATATTTATTAGTTCTAATATATATTATTTTAATTAGTATTTAACTACTAAAGTTTTTTTTATAATTTATTTTTTTTTAATTAATTATAATAAAAAATTAAGATTATATAGGCTAACTTAAAACAAAAAATCTTTATAATTAAAAAAAAAAAATAATTAAACGTTTAGCTTACTAGTAGTAAAGTAGTATAGCTAAAAATAATATATAAAATTTAATATATATAATAGCAGATTAGTTAGTATAAAAATTTTAAATATATTTTAATTAGTAATATTTGCTTTTTTTTGGATTGTTTAAACTTTTAGATTAACTTATAAAATAATTAAAGCTTAAAGCTTTAATTACTTATTAGCAATCTAACTAAATATAAATATATTTATATAGTACTTAGTATAACTAATATAAAAATAATAATTATATAGCAAATAAAAATAACTAAAAAAAGCTAGCATATGTTTTTTATTTTAAAACAACTAATTACTAAATATTATAAAAAATAATAAAAAATAAAAATATATATTATAATATATTATATATAGACTAATTACTATAAATCAAATAAATAAAATTAAAAGTATAAAAAAGTATAAATATAAATATAATCTATATAAAAAAATAAATAAATAAGTTAAAAAAAAATAGCTAATCTATATAAAACTAATAAATATTACTTTTTATAAAATAATATAAATAGGGAAGCTTTAATTAGCACTTTTTTTTAATAATAACTTATATTAAGAAAAAATTAATAAAGTTCTTATAAAAAAATAATATAAACTAACTAAACTTATACTAGCTTAGTAGACCTTATATTCAGTTTTTAATTATTTATTTTTTAGCTAATATATTTTATATTACTAGTTCTTAGATTTTATTTATATTTTTAATTATTAATAAATAGAACTAATATTTTGCTTTAATATTAAAGTTATTATATAATTAGCTTATTTTAGCGTTATTACTTCAAATTACTATACTTAAAATGTTTTAATTAACCTATCTAAAATATTATTAAAAAGATCTAAAAAATATATATGCTTTTTTTAATAATATTATTACTGTTATACTATCTAAGCTAGTATAATATATATTACTAAATAAACTACTATATATAAGTTACTATAATAAAAAACTATTATTTTATTTTTGCTAAAAATATAAAAATGCTTTATATAACTACAAAACTTTTTTAAGCATTATAACTTAAGCTTTTTATAACTTGTTTAGACCTAAACTAATTAATATATTTTAAAAAATATAATAGTATTAATAACTAAATATATTAAAAATTAATGCATTAATTACTATAGCAATCAGTTATTTCGAACTATAGGTAATATTTAAAGGTATTTTTATATAGATATTTTTTTAAGCTTAAAACGGAAGCTTTAATAAAAATTACTTTACTTTTTAATTTTTTAAAAAGCAGGATAGATCTACTAATTTTGTAATATTTAAAACAATTAAAGCAACTAAAGCTAGGCATGCTCTTAATTATTAGTTTATTATAATTTACAATATTAAATAAAAAATATTATATATTATAGATTTTATTAATAATAATATAATAATTAACGCTTATTAAAAAGTTTTTATTATTTTTAATTATGTTTAAAAATTATTATTTAATAGTTACCTATTTAGACCTAAGCTTATAGTATTAATTTCTAGTATTTAATAAAATAATAGCTAGCGCTATAGTTATTTTTATAAAACTTATATATTTTTAGCTTTTTATAAGCTAAAGTTTTAAAAAAAAATAATAAATATTATAAATAAAAAACCCTATAATTTAAACAAAAATATATAAAATAATTTAATAAAATATTATAAAAATTATATTATAATTTATATAAAAAAACTAGTCCTAGATTTCTAGTTATAAACTTAACTAATCTAGCTAGCCTAGCTAATTTTTTAATAAAATTAATTAATTTTTTAGCTAATTATTTTATTTATTAATTTCTAACTTATAAAACTTTACTTAAAGCATTATAAATACTTGCAAGATTTAATTACAAAAATATATAGTTAGTATAACCTAAAATATAAAAATATTTTTTTATTATTATAGTATTTAGCAGCTAGTAAAATTAAGATTTTTATTAATATGCTTTTTTATAATAATTATTAATATATAAATAATAAATTTTTTAAAAAATAACCGATCTTTTTTTTTATTTTTAAAAATATTTAAATAACTAATAGTTTTAGTACTTAAATTATTAATATAATAATTAAATAAAAACAATATGCTTAAACTAATATTATAAATATTAAAATATAATTTGCTATTTAGCTCTATAAATTAAATATAAAAATAGCTTATAAATAATTATTTAAACTATTTAATTATTTTATAGCTTAATTTATAAAATTTAATAAAAAAATAGTTATAATTATATTAATTTTTAAAGTTAAATAAATAATACTTAATAAGCTTAAGCTTTTTAAAGCAAGTAAGAACTAATTAAATTATTTTTTTATTATAATTATTAATAAATAAGAGCGAACTGCTTATTTTATTAATTTAGTTCTTAAGCAAAATAAAAAATACTAATAATTTGTTTATAATTACTAAATATAAACTTTTAAAAATATTATTAATTAATAAACTTTAAAGCTATTTTTTAATATATTTTTTTTGTTTTATATATATAACTTTTTTATATATACTTAAAATAATTAGTAGAACTATAGTTTAATATATATTATTTATATAATATTCTTTTTTAAATACTTAAATATTTTTTTTAAAAATTTATAACTTAATAGCTAAAAGTTAATACTTAATAACCTAGTAATAAGTATTAAAGTTATAAAAAATTACTTAAATATTATTAAAAAAATAAAATTATATATTAGGATTATAGTTATTAAAATAAAGCTTTTTTTTTAATTAATATTATATAAAACAAAAAGATAATTAGTAATTATTTTATTTTATAAAACTAATTAATTAATAAATAATAATATAAATATATAAAGTATATTTTATAGATTTTTTTTAAAATTAAGTTAGATTTTTTTATAATAAATATTTTTGTTTTTTAGTTTATTTATAAAAAAACAATGATTGTTAGATCGCTTAAAAAGTTAATATAAAATTAATTAAAAAGTGCTCTAGTAGCTATACTTAAGTTTAAAAGATTTAGTTAAAAACGTAAATATTTTAATATATTTAATTTTAGTAAGCAATACTAACTTTTTTTTAATAATAAAAAAGCTTAAGCTATAATTTATAAAAAATTTGTTTGTTAGTAGATTTTTTTTATATTTTAAAAAAATAATATATATAGTAGTATAAAAAATTGTTTTATATTAAACTTTTTTACTAAGTAAAAGTTCTAAAAAAAATATAATTCGTAAATATGTATAGTTAATTAAACAAATGCTAAAAAACCTAAAAATTAAAAAGCTGCTTAAAAAGTACTAAGTATACAAAAAAAATAAAAAGTTAAATTATTAAAAATAAATATAAAAACTAAAAAAGCTTAGCAATAAAGATCTAAAAAAAATAAATAACTAATTAGTTATAGTTTAGATTAGTTATTATAGTTTAAAAATAAAAACCTAATAATTTAGGAAGTTTATAGTAGGGCTAGTGCGCATATATAGAAAATAAGTCTTTAGTAATAAAATAGAACATATTTTTAAAAACTTTAGAAATTATAGAAATAAAAAGTATAAAAAGCATACGTTTTTATTTAAAGCTATAAAGAACTTTTTTTTTTAGTAGCAAACAACGGACAATTATTATAAAATACTAAATAAAAGTTAAAATTTTGTTTTTATTAATTAATTATTATGTTTTTATTTATAATTACAAATTAGATTTTAACTTAATATATATAAAGATCTGCAAGCCAAAAGACGTAGTCTAATATAAAAAGATTAGGTAGGTTTGGTTAGTTTAAGTGTGCAATACGCTGATTAGGAGCCCTGCTCCATTTTACTATAAGTACTAGTAATAAAGTCTTCCTTTTATAATAAGAAGTTGTTAGGTAAGTTAAAAATAGTTATTACAGCTATTATAACAAGCTATTTAGCTAGGTCTAATAGGATCGCTAGGTCTATAAGAGCGCTTGCTATTATATATATAGCGCTTGCCGGTTATTTATATATATATATTATATGTTTAGATTGTTTGTAATAAAAAAAGCGCTTATTATTAGTATTTGTAGCGCTTGCATTAAAATATTTCGTAAAAAGATTAATAGTACTTCGTTATATAGCTTAAAAAGCTCGCTATTGCTATGTTTAGTACTTATAATAAGATATTTCGAATAGATCGCCAGCAAATATATATATATTAGTAAAAAGCTCGCTAGCGCTATATATATAGCGCTTGCGGTAAAATATAAAGTATTAATAAAACTTTTAATTGTTAGATTTAGCACTAGCGATCTCGCCACATATTGCCCGCAGAAGGTCTGTTATATTGTTATTGTTGTAGGTCTATATGTATATATTCTACACCTTACATACATATATATCCCTCATATAGTTAGGTGTGGATCCACTCATTCAGCTATATAACGCTCTATTTGCTAAGGGCATACCCCCTATAAGGGCACCTCTCACTAGCCACTCTATGGCTCACATCACCACCTAGCCACCACTTAATCCGACACATACCGACCTAGCCACCCATACAAACCAAGCCACCTATACCGACTGACCCAGCCATAGTGGCCGACCTGTGGGAAGGTACGGGGGAGTGCCCATATAAAACCCCTCACAGTGAATGGATGCCTGTCAATTAGTCTCCATCTCTCCTACATCTTCGCTATCCACCTTGCAATACAACATACCCATACTGACTGACCGAGCCATACTGACCGACCTAGCAACCTTTTTTTTTCTACCTTTTTAAGTTCTTGGAAGGGTTCTACTTATTCCTTAGTTAAAAAATATTTCGCACTTATCTTTGCTTTACCTAAGCCTCACAAGCTTTGCCTAACTTACAACACATACTTTCCGGAACGTCCGTCCACCGAAATATTAAGTAACAAAGCTATTAGAAAAGCTACCCATAGCGCTCTTCTCCCCGGGGTACCTCGGTTCCTAGGATTACGTTTAGTTTTTGCGCTTTTTAAAAACCGCAATAAAAATTTCTTTATATACAAAAAAGTTATTTTAGCTATTATACTAGCTATTAATACTACTTTTATATTGCTAGTTTTTATAGTACTAGTATATAAAAAATAAACTAAAAAAGTTTTTAAAGCTTTTTTTATAGTTTTTATTAAACTTGCAAAAAAAAATATAACTAATAAATGTTTTGCTCCCTTTTTCTTTCTAACTAATATACTTTTTTATAAAAAAGTTATAATTATATAAATATATATATATATTAAACTTATAATATAGCAAACATATATAAACATTATTGCTTAACCGGCTTAAAAAAAACACTAGAACTTTTAAAATAATATAGCAAGTATTTCTATAAAAAAAACCAATAATAATAGCCTATCAATAATACGCTTATATTTATATTTTAAGTCTAAATTACGCATACGTTTATATATTTCTACCTTAAGTAATAATTAAGCAAAAAGCTACTTTAACAAATTTAATTAAACAATAATAAAAAGCCGCCCTAAGCAAAAAAATAAAATAACCCGCTTAAGCAATAGTTTTAAAGTACTATTATATATTTTAAAAAGCTTTAAGTTTAAAAGTTTTAATAAAGCTAAGTTTTAGATTAAATTATATATTTTTATAAAATATAGCTTAGCTTTTTATTTTATAGCTATATTTATTGCTATAAGTTAGTTTATTTGCTATACTAATAATAATATAGCAATTAACCTTTTTAAAACTAGCTTTAAGCTTGCTAAATAAAATATTATTTTAAAAATAAACAAAGCTTAGTTTATTTATATTATTTTAAATATATTTATTTTTTTTATTTTTAAAAGCTAAACTATTATTAACTTTATAACTAAAAAAGTTATTATAAAAACTAGATAATAACCTAATTATATTTTTTATTTCTAATACAATACTAACAATTAAGTTATTTTTTTGCTTAAGCTTATTAAGTACAACTTTATACTATTTAGTTCCTGCCTTTTTTAGCTTATTTTTAAAACAGCTAGCATTAGCTAATATAATAACTATTAAAGTTTTTACAACTTTAGAACTTGCACTAAAAAAAAAATATATATTATTTATAGCTATATATATATACCTAGGGCATATAATAGCATAGAACGCTATATTAACTGCTATAACTTATACCTCGCTTTTTTATTTGCCTACTTTGCTAAGCCTATTATTAAAAAAAAAAAAGTTATACAACTTACTAAAAATTAGCTATAATACTTTAGAACCTTAAATAACTATAACTATAGATCCTATAAAAAAGCAATAAATATATTTTAAATATATAAAAAAACCCTAATTTTATTATTAATTATTCTTTATTAACTTTTATTTCTAAACAATAATATTGCTAAATAGGCTATTTTTACTATAAAAATAAATATAGACCTATATATAGAAAACAAAAATATATTTAAAATAAAAATTGCTAAACTAAGCATCCCGGAATATTTTCTTATTTTTAAGTTATTTTTTTAGCAAAAAAAACATTCTATATATAAGCGTATTTTTATAGTATATTTTAATATAAAAAATAGAAAATCTTTGTTTATAAGACTTTTAGCTTTATAATTTGCTTTTTATAGCTTTAAAAGCTCTAGAAATGCTCCTATAGCCCCTGCTATATAACTAGCTATTAAAAAACAACAATTTTTTTTTTTCTTTTTTACTAGCCTGGCTTAGGAGCTAGAGCAACAAAAAAAAATAAACCCTAACAATAATAAATCCGAATTAGGATCGGATATCTAAGAAACGCTTGCTTTTGTTTCTACTAAGCAAAAATATATAAAAAGCGTTTAATATTATATAAGCAAACATTAACCAATTTTTAGGAGTATATAATATATTTTTAATAGTTAGTAATAATATTAAAGCTAATATTATCTTAGTTTAAAAACCCTAAGTATATACTAAAGATAACAAATATATATATAAAAGATACCTTATATATTAATGCTATATTTTTAGGAAAGATTAAGTTTTTACTCCCCTAGGGGTAATAATTTATATATATAAACGCTAGAACATATATATATACGCTTTAATAAAATTTATCTACTTATATATTATATATATTTATATTTATAGACTTACTGTTTATAATATTTATTACCTCCCCTGCTACCCTACTAAAGACCCTATATTTATTAGCTTTAAAAATCTACTTATTTCTAAAAATACTTTTGTAGCGGGCGATTTTAATGCAATATATTAGATATAAGTACTAGAAATGCAAAACAGCTATAATAAAGCTTTTAAGTAAAAAATAGTAAACTGGGCTACTAACAAGGGCTTTAATTAGCTTATTATAGGTACTTCTATATATAAATAAGGCAAGATTTTTGATCTAGCTATAAACAATATTTTAGGCTTAGCTTTATAAGTTAATAATAACTTTTATATTTTTTTTAATTACTTTATTATTAGAACTATTATATTTTTAAAAAAAAAAAAACCCTGCTCTTCCAGATATAGCATCTTATTTAATAACCTTAAACTTTAAGAGAAAGCTATAAAGCAACAAATCTTTACTATAAAGGTCCTATATAAAATAGCTAGTATTAAAGCTATAAAAAACTTTTGTACTACTATTAACTAGGCGTTCTATAATACTTATTATATTATATTAGTTCTAACAAGAAATAGCTAAAATAAAACTTTTTAATAAATACTAGAGCTAGCTACTATATAAAAAAAGATCTTTTAGAGCTAAAAGAATAGCATACTTACTAAAAAAAAATATATATAACTATTAAAAAAACGCTAGAGCTATAAAAAAGGCTTACTAAAAAGACTGCATTAATTTATCGGACAATATTTCAAAGCTATTTAAAATAGCTAGCTAGCGCAAGCCTTTTAATATTTTTAGCGCTTTTTTTTTTAAATACAACAGAAAAATATATATTAAACCTACCGAAAAAATAGAACTACTAGCCTTATAAATATTATCCGTAAAGGCAGCTAGAGATAATATTTTTAACTTTTTTTTAATACGCAGCTTTATTTTTTTTAGCTACTATAAGCTTTTTTTTATTAATATAAAAGTTATAAAAAACAAAGCAAAATAAGCTTGCTATAATATTTTTATTACTACGCCTAACATAAATAAAATTAACGTACTTTTTTTTAGCTAGGCTTAGTAATATATTACTTAAGCTATTATAACTTTATATAATGCTTACTTTTTATTAGAGTACTATCTTATTATGTTTTGTTCGGCTAAAGTAGTTTTTTTATTTAAACTTAATAAAAAGAACTATATACTAGTTAAATTATAGCAACTTATTTTTTTTTTGCTCTGTTTTAATAAAGGTTTAAAAAAACTATTTGTTTGCTATATTTTTATTATAATTATTTAACGCTTTATTTTATTAACTTAATACTTTGGAGCTTTACTTAATAAAAAAATACTAAATTTTGTTTTTATATTTGTTTATAATATAAAAAAATATATATTTACTAAAGGAAAAGTTTTTATTTTTTTTATTTTAGATATAGCAGGCATTTTTAATATTATTTTTTATAACTAATTTATTTAAAAAATATTGGACTAGAGCTAAAATATTAAGATAGCCCAATAGGTTTAGTTCTTTATAACTAATTATATTACTTTTTTAAGACTTAAGTCTTTTAGTATATTTCTTAAACTTTTAGACTATAGAGTTCTTTAGAGATTTTTTATTTTTTTAATACTTTTTATGCTATTTATAGCCTTTTTATTTAAAGGCGTTATAGGCTTTCTAATAAATAACTTTAGCTATACTAATAATATTACTATAGTAAAGCATAATAGGAACTCTACAAATAATATAGCAAAGCTTAGCTTAAAAGCTTACTAGGCTATATAATAAAACAAAAAAAACGCTATAGCTTTTAAACTTTTTAAATATAAGCTTATTTATATTAATAGTTTTAATAAACTATACAAAGATTTTATAATTATTAAAAATATAACAATTATATTATTAATAAAGCTAGTTTATTAACTAAAGGTTTATTTTAATAAACAATTATACTTTTATTATTATATAGACGTTTAAGCAAAAAAAGCTATATATATAAAAACTTTCTTTTGATTTTTTAGCAATACTACTAGAGGGCCCCCTATTAGGGTTATATCTGCAGTTACTAAGGCTATAATTATACTTACTACTATATATAGTAGTTTGGTTTAGTACTCTAGCCTAGAAAAGTAGTCCTTTTAATATTAATATATATAAATAAGCTCTAGTATTACGGGGCATATTTATAAAATATATAGCGCTCTAGGTATAACTACTAGGTTGATTATATTTATATAAAGGACTATTCTATATATTGCTGCTTTTTAAAAGGCAGGCCTTCTAGCTAAAGGCTTATATTTAAACTAGATCTAGCTTACAATTATAGTCCGTTTTGCTTAGCTAGACCGCTTTTACTTTTTTATTTCTTATACTTAAAAGCCTAAAAAATACCGCTTAATAATGCTTTAAATTATTTTAGCTTTATTTCTAGAGCTATATTGCACTACTTTTAACTTTTTTTTTTTTTATATTATTTGCTTATTTTTAAAAAAAAAAAAAAAAAAAGCTAAACTATATAAAAAATAGTTTAATAATACTTTTTAAGCTTAAGTTCTTAGAACTAACATTATTATTATTTATTTTAATAATTTTAAAAATATTTTAATATTTTAAAGCTTTATTATATATTTTTTTAGCTTTTTTATTTTATTATATATTAAAGCGGGCTAGCTAGACTATAAAAAAGTATTTAATACTAAATGCTTAAATATACTATAAGTACTAAAGTAGTTTTATTTTTGCTATACTTACATTTTATATTTTTTATACTTTTGTTTTAATAATATTTTAGTATTTAAAAGCTTTTTTAATAGCTTTTTAATTAGTTCGAACTATAGATTTAAAAAGTTTTACAATTCTTTAGTTAGTATTTAAAACAAAGTTTATTTTTGCTAGTTTTTTAAATACTACGGGATCCTAGGCAATAAAAAGGCTAATAAAGTAGCCGGCCTTTTATTATATTAGCTACTTTTTTTTATATATTTTTTTTAAAACAATAAACCTTTATATATATATATTAAGCGCTTAGCCTAAAAAAAAGCGGATTAGTATAACTAGATATAATAGTTTACTAACTAACCAGATTTATATAAAGTTTTAGGCTTTAACTAGCCTAAACGTCCTAAAAATATAAAAAAGTTCAACTTTTTTTATAAATCCTACTGCAAACTTATTGCTAAAAGAACTAGCTATAAATATTTTGCTACTTATTATAAAAAATTTGAATACTTTTTTAATAAAATAAAAATTTACTTTTATAGCAAAGAAATAGACTAGGGTTACATGTTTAACTGTAATTTCTAACGCAACAGACTGCCGAACCGCCTGCGTTCGGCGCCGGTCGCAGCAGTTAAACGAGCCCTCTTCGGTGTAGAAGCAGCTAAAGAACACTACAACTTCTAGAAGCAGTGTAATACCTCTGTAGACCTAGCTTAGAACGCTACCTAACTTTTTTTTTAGTTATTTTATTTGTTAGCGAACGCGGGACCCCGCCGTTTATCCGAACATAAATCTAATAAGGTTACGTGAGGGACTAGTACCGACTAGGAGCACGGGCCTAGCGCTTAAGTCGCTGTAAATTAGTGTTAGCTCCCTAGGATAGACGTTAATACACTCTCTCTCTCTCTCTCTCTCTGACCGACCTAGCCATATTCGTTGACCTAGCCATACAGACTGACCCAGCCAAGTTGGTTGACCTATGTAGCCACACATACTGACCTAGCCACCCATACGAACCAAGCCACCTTATACAGACTAACCTAGCCATACGGACTGACCTACCGGACCAACAGACCTTCCGGGCAATGAGTGGCGAGATCGCTAAGTGTTAAATCCGACATAAACCCTGTAGAGCATATTAGTATGGGTATAGAGGCGCCTCCTTATCTGTCATGTGCGGAGATGATACGACCGCTATCAGTGCACAACGAATCATACTTCGGGCCCATATCAACAGATTGTCGGCACCAAGTGCCCGTACAGGAAGCATGTCAGATTCGCGTGGGGTTGGCATCGCGAAACGCCAAATCAACATTCCTACGATCCGCCCTCGAGGTTATTCGAGGCGGTGTAACCTGTCTAAGGACTATGGGATTGGCTCTCGATTTATCTTTAAACAAGAGCTAACTAATCGTATCTTATAAAATTGATTTTTTTTTTTGTAGGAAATTTGATTCAAATAATAACCCAACTAACTGTTAGGGCTGTAGGTAGGTATTAGTGAAGGCCTCACAAAAAAAACCTCTAGGCCGCAATGTCAGCGACAGCCGCCGTACAGAGCGCCAGCGAGATCGACGAGTCGCCAGTTCCAGGCACCGTCCATCTCGTCGACCTGCAACACGCCATGGCGACGCGCCACGCCGCGAGTCAGGAGGACATCGTGCTGGTGCCGACGCCGTCCTCGGACCCGGAAGACCCGCTGAACTGGAGTCCGAACCGCAAGTACCTGGCGCTCGCCTGCGCGCTGCTGTACACTTGGTTCAACGGCATCGCCCTCTCGGTCGTGTACTCGGTCATCGTGCCTCTGTCGTCGGCTCTCGACGTCACCGTCGCCGGCCTCAACGCCGGCACGGGCTACATGTTCCTCCTGCTCGGCTGGGGCCTGCTCTTCTGGCAGCCCTTCGCCCTCCAGTACGGCAAGCGCCTCACTTATCTCGTCTCGCTCGCGGCCCTGACGGCCGTCACGGTCTGGGGTCCCTATGCGCGCGGCAACGGCCAGTGGATTGCGAAATCGATCCTGACGGGCTTCTTCGCCGCACCGATCGAGGCCCTGCCCGAGACCACCATCGCCGACTTGTTCTTCGCGCACGAGCGGGGCACGTATCTGGGCTGGTACGCCTGGACGCTCGCCGGCAGCAATTTCTTCGCGCCCGTCATCTGCGGCTTCATCAATGACGGGGTAGGCTACGAATGGGTCTTCTACATCCCGGCCATCTTCTGCGCGGTGACGTTCGTGTTCCTGTTCTTCTTCATGGAAGAGACGAATTATGACCGCAAGACCGTCGGCGTTGTCGCTATTACCGCAGGGAGTCGGAGCAGTGTCGAGAAAGAAGTGGCAGTGGATGGAGGTGAAGAAAAGAGAGTGTCGAATGATGGTCTCGAGGATCGGCTTGCAGTACCGGCAGGCGTGGCAACACCGCCCGAAGGAACGCCTGCCAAGACCTTTTGGCAAAAGCTCTCTCTCATTGACAAGCCGAGACCCTTTGTGATGCACTACCGGGCCTGGCAGTCCCTGAAGCTCCTCTCGTGGCCGGTGGTCTTCTACTCTGGTTTCAGCTACGGTACCTACCTCATCTATTTCAACATTCTCAATGCAACGGCCTCGCTTATCTTAAGCGGGCCGCCTTATAATTTCCAGCCCGCCATGGTTGGTCTTACCTACATATCCTGCCTCATAGGTGTCACTGGCGCGTAAGTCCATTTCAGACACTACAGTTGTCAAAGCAATGGGGCTCGTTGCTCACAATCTTTAGATCCGCCTTCACGGGTGTATTCTCTGACCGATTCGTCATTCGATTAGCCCGTAAGAACAACGGCATTTCTGAGCCTGAGCACCGTCTCTGGCTGTTCTCCATCTCCACCATCGTGATCCCCTCATCTTTAATCCTTTGGGGCGTCGGCGCTGCTCACGGCGTCCACTGGTTCGGCCTCGTCTTCGCGATGGGCACGACAGCGTTCGCCAATACAATGGGCATCACCTTATCGGTGGCGTACCTCATCGACACGTACCGCGACATCTCAGGCGATTCCCTGACGACCTGCATTATCATACGGAACACGATGAGCTTTGCTATCGGGTACGGCATCACACCCTGGGTCGAGGATCTGGGGTACCAGGACTGCTTCATTAGCGCCGCTTTTGTGGGCTTGGCTATCTGCAGTGTCTTCCTCATTATGGTGCGCTGGGGCAAGATGCTCAGGGAAAAGAAAAGGGTGCAGTACTGGCGCGAGGTAAAGAAGAGAATGGATGCCGGACTTGTCCATTAGGTATGACGTGCTCTCTCGGTGGCTGCATGTTACAGAATTCTCTCAGGTGGGTAACACATATCCCCTGGGGTTAATTTTCTTCTCCTAGAGGAAGTACATAGGCAATCTATGTACCTTCTACGACATCAATATCATGAAGCTTCAAACATACCTACAAGGTTGTTCAGCACATAAATGAAGCCCATTAGGTATTTCGTGATCCACATACATACAGCCACATGCCACGGCCCACTTGAGGTTTTTCTTCACCTGACCGGCAGCACTCCAGGTTTAGGCAGACTGTTGAAGCCTAACCTTCAGATACGACCAGGGCTCCAGTGATCGATCCTAGAAGAGCTATCCAATGGAAGACACTCGTCTTCAGATATGTCAATACATTGTGCATATTGCAACAGTCAGATATCTCACTTTGAGCCACCGCTGGGGTGATAATAAGTCCGTTGTTCTTACCTCAAGCAAGCTGGAACAGTTCTTGAAACGGGTTCCGCTCGACGGCCCAGAATCCAACCGAACCTTCATCGATGCCATGAAAGTAACTACGGATCTCGACCACAGTTATATTTGGATCGACAGCCTCTGCATAATTCAGAACGACACTTCGGAGTGGGAGGCCGAATGTCCCAGGATGGGATTCCTTTACTTCAACGGTGACTGCAATCTTTCCGCTAATGGAGTGCTGGGGACCAATAACGCCATCATGTGTGATAGAGATCCAATTATTCATACTCCAGCGCTCATTACGGTGCGGGGTGTGGGGTCTCGATATGTTGTTCACATTCCAGGGGACGAACAATCATCCCAGATGCATTCGAAGCTGATATACGAACCTCCACTGTTCCAGCGCGGGTGGATCGTCCAAGAGCAAGTCGTGGCACCAAGATCTCCCCATTTCATGGAAGATAAGCTTGCCTGGGTGTGTTCGCAATTCTATGGAACTGAGCTGTGGCCTTCAGGAGCCCCTCAAGGGTGGATAGACTGGGCCCATAGGAAATGGAAAGAACCTTGTTCGAAGATTACTTGCCTTCGATGATAAAACGGCAATCTCGATTCCTGCGCCTCCGTTAGACCAGGTAGTGCAATGGGGCTCGCTCCCCCTGCCGCCGAGACTCTCGAGAGCTGCAATTATGCCCTAATCTATTCGAGCCTCATCAGATAGGATAGTTTATCTTGAGCTGGTATCGGCATATTGCAGGTCCTTGCACGGCCACACAGCTTACAAAATCAAGCAACGTATTGCCTTCTCTTTCGGGCATGGCCACTATTTTCCAGAGGAAGCTTGGCTGTCGCTATTATGCCGGCCACTGGGAGAGCGGCCTATTGCAGTCCTTGTTGTGGCATATGAATACTGATGGGAGCACGAACACGGGGCTAGAATTGCCGCCGAAGCCGGAACAAAGTCAAGATACCCGTTCCTATGTCGCACCTACATGGTCCTGGGCGTTTAGAAAGCTTAATTCAACATCCAAGTTAGACTTCCCTTTTTTGGAACCAGCACAACATCGAGCATATAGCCCTGTCTCTGACGTGGTGGATGTTTTGGTCATGCCTACTACCTCCGATCTACTAGGAGCCGTAAGAGGTGGTTGCATTGTTATACGTGGTCCTGTATCCAACTTGGTCGTTGACGACGAGGATCACCTAGGATACTATGATATCCGACGCTTCAATAAGTTTCCAACCAGGATCAAAATATACGCCGACGACCGGTCGTATCTCTCATACATACTCAAGACTTATTACCCACCGCAACGGACGAGGTCGTTTCCACCAAGCATCCCCCGGAGCTGTGAGATATTCTTGCTGCCATTGACCTGGACACCACAGATCCAAGAGGTACATGGCCTTCTATTACTGCGAGATCACTGGGGAGCGAATAGTTATATGCGTGCTGGCGAAGTACTTATCTTTGTTGATCAGTCTCCTCCGGAGCACTATAGCACATTCACCCAAGTTGAGTCATGGTGGGCAAATAAGCCACAATACTTGATGCGGTTACTTTGATGAGGATCAAATAAAATACCTGTCTAAAGAAGCCCAAGTCCACTTGAAGCCGACTACTCGAATGAAAGCACAGATTGATTTAGTTAAGAACTTGCTACTATCAAGGGTTTTGTACCGAACTAGGAGGATTGCTCCTCTCGATACCTATGATTGAATGGACGTAGAACCGAAGCAATGGAAGCACAATATGCCATAAAGAGCCAAAAGGGAACAGCAGCAATATGTATGTGTTTACTTACCTCATGTATTATTCACATACCAAAGCTGAGATTATCGGCGTAATAACATATCGACAGTTAGAGAACGGTTCCATGGTTCGTTCATATGCACAGTAACGGGACACCAGCATCTACTCATCCAGTTATTGGTAGGCTTGCTGGTCTTGGTTGGGGGCGGATCAGAAACACGTAGGGGCATTTTACAGGTCCCAGGGAGACTCTGCCCGTCGACCAGTCAAGGGCACACCCCCGTCCTCGGTCACCAGGATGGGATCCTCTAACCTGACACCGAAGCCACTGCTCTTCCCAAGCCGTGTCGCTTGCTCGTTGGTCACATAAATTCCCTAGATGATCATCGTGATTGTGTAAGTCACCAAGTTTTAGGCAGAGAACAGGAGGGATTCAAAGACCAACAACGTACCGGTTCATTCGTGACGACTACGCCGGCCCGCAACTTTTCGTAATTAGCTCCGTTCAAATAAGGGTGCTCGTGCGTCTCCAGCCCCAACCCATGTCCCAGACGATGCGTATAGTACGGGCCGTACCCGGCCTCCTCGACAGGGACCCTCGACGCGGCGTCAGCATCGCGACAGGTCTCGTCGGGCCGCATTTTCTCGAACGCGGCCGTCTGGGAGCGCCGCACAGTCTGCCAGATGGCCATCAACTCGTCGCTCACGACGCCACCAGGCGGGAGCATGGTGCGCGTGACGTCGCTCCCGTACCCATGCAAGGTGCTCCCGATATCCACGAGGACAAACTCGCCGTCCTGCAAGACGGCGCCGCTCTTGCCTCCATGGGGATACGCGGCTTGCGAACCGAACAGCGCGAGGGCCCAGTATCCGTCGCCAACGCCAGCGCGCGTGAACAGCGCTCGGCCAGCGGCGACCACGTCCTCCTGCGTGATGCCGAGGCGCAAGCACCCCTGTAGGGCGCGCACGAGCTGCCGCGTGAAGGCATTGATGCCCTTCATGATGGCGATCTCCGCCTCGGTCTTGACGGCGCGCAGCTGCTTGACGTCGTCGCTCATGGGGATGACGTCGACGCCGACGGCCTGCAGCCCGGCGGCGATCATGTGGCGCGTGTGCTCGTCAATCATGACCGTTCTCTTTCTCTTTCCCTCTCCCTCCCCCTCTCCCCACCCAAGGCGACCGCTCTCGAGAAGCACGGTGTAGGGGTCCCGCTCCTCGCGCCAGGGGATGGCGGCAGCGGCGGCGTCGCCCTCGAAGACCATGTGCTGCGACGCCGGGTTGAGGCGGCCGGTCTCGAACTGCGGGACGAGGTACGAGAAGCGCGCGGCGCTGTCGAGGACCATGAGGTACGGGCGCTCCGAGAGGCCGAACCGCGCCGAGATGTTGGCGTAGTATGTGGACGAGGCCGATGGTTCGGCGATGAAGGCGTCGACGCCGGCGGCGCGCAGGGCGCTTGCGAGGACGCTCTGGCGCGCGAGGAAGTCGGAGCGGCTGATGGGCGGGACGTCGAGGAGGGAGACGTGCGGCTCGAGGGCTTGCCACGCGCATGTTTCGAGGGCGGAGGATGCGGCTTGGTTGGGGGGTGGAACGGTAGGGACGAAGATACCGGGCACGTCGATGGCGCCCGAGAAGAGCAAGACGAGGGCGAGGGCGGATGTAGCGCAGATCAGAGGCCACCGAAACGGCGGGCGCCGCGAGCGATTGGGAGGCGCCTGCGCCGGCTGGGGTTTCAGCATCGTAGCGGCCTTCGCGTTGTCCATTGTCGATTGTCCTCCCCGAATGCGAGGCTATTGAGTGAGGGGGCGTCGGCTTGTTAGCTACCTAGGTACTTAGGTATCTAGCGTTTGAAGCGGGCCATTTTCGGCTCATCCGAGGATGGACAGGACGGGCGGGTGGGGTACCTCGGCTTGACAGCAGCGGCAAGCGCATTGATAGTAACTTCGGGCTTCCATATTTTTGAACTACCTAGGTAGGTAGCCAACAATCTCGTCGTTTTTGTGACAGCAAATAGGATGAGTCATGTATGTCGCCTTGTCGCTACAGCCTAGAGCTACAAAGCCGATTATACCGTGTTTAAGGGTGATGTCGAATCAGATCCTAGGATTCTTATATTTAAGTATACTGAGCCTGCTTCCATTTATCAGACAAGGTATTCAACTTGTAAGCTGTTACTTTAGCATCTAGTTTAGCGCTGAGTAGTTTAACGGCATGGAAATCGTGGGACACCTTCAGGGGGTAATCATATGAGCTGGAAAACATAGGTCACATAGAACAGCCAGAGTGCGGGCTTAGGTCCTCGTATGTATAAGTTTGATGTGTATGTCGAGGTTCCTCACTCAACCCCCGGCCGTAAGCGTCTCCAAACTCGATGCTGGGTCCTATCCATTCCGCCATGCGGGTCGTGCATATGTCGTTGACGACCCCCTTGCCGGCGGGAATCCGACAGCCCATGTAGAGCTAAATCATCTAGAATAATTCATTATAAGTCAGTGTCAACTCTATTAGTAATTTGCATGTCGAGGTTAGTTATCCTTCCGTCACCTGGTTGGTCCTCTTGGTTGCGACGCCGTCTTATGCAGTTGAATTTTTCTACAGCTACATTGGACAGTTATCACCCAGGTCGAGCATGAGAGCATGAACACCTTTAGTGGCACTTGGAAATCCGGGGTATTCTGATATACATTCAAACGATATTGAACTAAAAGTTGGGATTGGGTATTCTTGAATTTATAGGGTTACAATAGGATAACGCAACGAGGCTTGTCACACATAGCACGCCTATTTTGCATAGAAATTCACTTGAGTGTGCTGGTCAAGTCTTTCCTATTATCAGCTAACAGAAAGCTAGCATGCCAGAATGGTTTTATCAAGATCTGGTCGGTTTCGTGTTGATATTTTTCATAGAGCGTACTATACTAAATAGTGCGACTTGGCAGAGGAATATACCATAAATGGAAATAAACATGCCCCCTAACCCCATCGAGCGGTTGGTTTTAACCAGGGTTACCATGCCCTCTATGCTTAGTGACTAAGCTAGTAACTGTACGCAGTATCTATCTTAGTCTAAAAGTTTAAAAAATAAGAAGTTGCAATCATTAGTAAAAGTTCGCACAGATCACTAGCTGGAACAAGACATAAAAGACTCTCATTATCCCCATGACTACGCGTAAGATAGCCTATGGGAGACAAATACGATGAAAAACTAAATGACGACAAGGAAAAAAGAAAATTCAACAGAATGTACAACACCAAGGATTCGCTGGTCGTCACCGACCCAACTACTAATTTGGCCCTCTCCGGCTTATCTATGGGAGAGCGGACGGGATCCCGAGTTTTCCAGAGGGTATGGTCGTACATGGAAGACATGTTTCTTGTCTGAGGTTTTATCTGAGTTGTACAACGAGAAAATAAGTGAAAATCTATGAAAAATGTATTCAGTGATTGAATCATATATGCTATCTAAACCTCCGGCATTTCGCATAAAATCACATTCTTAGTATAATGACAAAATCTTACCATCTCTTGGGTGAGGATGTAGATGAACTTTTCTTTATTCCATAGGACAACAAGATTATCTTTGTGGAAACAAGTTTTCTTGACGTGGCAGCGGCCAGGCCTCTAGAGCGCGGTGTATGTGTTAGCTACGCGTCTTGCTTCAATATTTGGTCTTTGACATCCCAATTAGTTAATATCCAACTTCCCGAGGTGGTTGTGGCTGAAATTTTTCCGAACCCTTGTCGTTCATCCTTCTTCTAGTCTAACTATCACGGGACAGGACTGGGCCATCTTAAGAGAACATCATACGTGATATGATGCCTGGTTATGCCTCTAGTTCTGTATTGAGAACACCTTTTCTCGCCCTTGTTTAGTCTTAGTTCTGATAATCTAGATTAACCACTACACCGAATAACCAAACGATTGGCTGCTTTGCTTATTATTTAGTGCCTTTTTCATTTCCTTGTATCTGACACCTCTCTCTGCCTTTGGCGACTATTAGCCTTGTCTTTGTTAATACCACCCTCACTATCCGATCGACTCAATTGAGCAAGACTTCCGCGGGAACACCTTAGCTGCATCGGTAGGTTCCAGGGGCTATCTATTTGTTAATCAATTCGACCTGTATGCCAGTGAGGCTCCTGAGTCTCCCTTGCCGCAACCGTTGGAGTACTTGCTACTTAATTGGTTAATTAATTTATACCTTCAATACTATAAATCAGCAATTTGAATTCTTGATTGAGCTCTAGAGAGGATAGCGAAAGTCTTTCCAACCAACATCCCTGTTTCTCTCCATTCCTTATTCCGTAAAATAATGACGTATAAATGATTTTTTTTTCTCAGTTTAAGTGCGCTCTTCCGACCAACTTCTCCAGCAAACACGCATATAACGCGGTATACTAAATGACGGTTATGATTTGATGTTAAGCATGCGTTCCAGCAAGCTCAATGTCGACGTCGAGACAAAATGAAATAACTTTTGAGAAATGTGTAAAGATCCCTTCAACGCTTCTCGTCAGGGGTGACAGACACACGTAGTGCATCCATCAGATTAGCTGGGCGAATGGGTTGATCGTCATCAACCTTCAATCCTCGGAGAATGCGCGCCAGCATACAATAGGCCCCAATGATAATCAAAACCTCCACCAACTCCTCGTTGCTGAGAACTGTGAGAGCCTCCTCGATGGTCTCGTTGGTGTTGGTGAAGGTTGCCAGCTGCTCGTCAACGATGCGGAGGATGAGGGTGTCTCGCTTGGTCCACGGCCCCTCTCCTTTCACTATGCTCTCACTGCTGCTGCCAATGGCTTCGACCTTGAGGGGATCCATCTCATAAAGCTCGCATACTGGCAGATTGACATCGTACATGTACTTGGCGCCAACTTTGGTGGAAACGCGAAGAACAATCAGTTGCTAGAAGCGGAAGATAGTTAGCCGTGATCTACATAAGGCCAGACAGGGAAACTGATGTACCCAGTCCAGTAGAGGAATAGTTCGTATTTTTCCGCTGAAACAACCACCAATGAGTCCCATCACATTTGGGAAAAGGCCGTGCGAATGAGCGAGTACAAGGAAGATATTCCTTCGGAAGTCGTGCACTCTCAACTTGCTGGCAATTTCTTCGGGGGCCTCGTTGGGATCCACGTAGGGGACCAGGCAGGTGTGCCGGTAAGGGTCATTGTACGTCTTTGAAGCCATAGCTACGGTGTGGTGCAAAGCTAATCAGTTGTGTCTAGAAAAATGTATTGAAGGGAAATGTAGTGAAGGGAGTTGTGGTGAACACTGGAGAGATGCACAACCTGATCCGACAGTCATGACTTGAGTATTTATACAAAAGAGCCCTACCTTCGCGCAACACCATTTCAATCATATCGCATTCAATAAGCATATTGAGTGGGGAATTATTAGAGTTCCCTCAACTCCAGTGTCAGAGTAAAAGGCGTTGTGTTCGTTGGCGTTCTGTACGCTGCAAATCTTACGGAGTAACTCAACTCCGCTCGTTTGCAGGCGGGTATGCGGGGGGAGCGCGCAGCTCATGCCGGTAAGAATCCCGATTGCAAAGAGCAATATGCAGTAAATACAACCTGGGGCGCATTGAAACACCAATAGCGCTCAGGCTAAGATTACTTAGAAATGCATCGCGCAAGAGCGCCCCAGTGTCCTGATTCTAAGCTTTACTCTGGTAAGCTATCCATCCTCTGAGCTGGTCCCAAGAAGCGTAATGCATTCAACCCCAACATTCTTCCTTTAGGGTAGTTCGGCGGGAGAAATTCATATGCTCCGATACTATCGATAGTATCAATCACAATTATGTAGAGTAATCCATGGTTTAGGTGCAGCTGCCCCTATTCTTCCGATGTTCTTGTTGTTTTGATACAGAGCCACATTCTTGACTTAGCATCAGATGCACTAGGCAGCTAGGTAATACAGGTTGTTTTTTTACAACTGAGATGCACGATGGCCCTTCATTTCAGAGTATGCCCTTCGACTTGCGTGAGGTCTCTCAATACCAGCAAAAGGCCATCAGCATTCAAATAAACCCAGATTGCTCCTCTCTAAATTGCAGTCTTGATATCATTGACTACACTCAGCAGCTTGACTTTGTTTAAATTAGACAATATTATCCAGACAATATACAAACATCATTCCACTATTAGCCCAATCGAATCATCGACGGCAAAATGGGTCTCAACTCAAAGTACATTCAAAATTTTCCATCGCACCATGACATCAAAGGATATCCTAAACCAACCCTGGTGCACTCACTCTTTGAGACTCAGGTGACTCGAAGTCCCGATTCAGTCGCAGTTGAGTTCGAACAAACCTCCCACGTAACATATCACGAATTAAACGAGCTTTCGAACAATGTGGCCCGGCAGCTGGTATGCGGACGAGGCTCCATCGTTCCGATCCTTATGGAACGATCGATCAACATGATTATTTCCCTACTGGCTGTCATGAAAACAGGTGCGGCGTATGTTTTAGTCTCTCCGGAAGCGCCTATCCAAAGGGTTCGATTCATCGCCGAGGACACGAAGGCACCATTCGTCCTTGTCGACAACACAATGCAAAGGAAATCCGGAACGCCTAATGAGATCAACATTGAGAACATCTTAGCGGAAGTGAAAAATACCCATAAAGACGATACTGGCAATCTTCATGTCTACCAGTCTCCTTCAGATATTGCTTACGTGATCTATACCTCTGGGAGCACCGGCCGGCCGAAGGGTGTCTTGCTATCACACAAAGCAGCTGTTGCTGGCCTCACAGCCCTGCCACGCTCAGACAAACGGGACCAAATGAGAATGCTCCTTTCGCACTCTCCAGCGTTTAGTGCAGCGCAGCGATCGATACTGGGAACTCTGTCACGTGGCGGTGTGTTGTGCCTTGCAAGTAAAGAAAACATCACATCTTGGCTTTTTCAAACGATCAAAAATGCGAACGTCAGTAGTTTGGAAATCACTCCAAGCATGCTGCAGCTTCTGGACCCCGCACAGCTTCCATCGTCTATCACGAGGATAACTCTCGGAGGAGAGCCTGCTGGACCGGCACTGGTCAGCAAATGGGCGGGAAAAGTTGAACTCTACAGCGGCTATGGGATTAGCGAATGCACTCAGGTCAGTTGTACAACAATTCACGTTTTCTGCCGTTGCTAACCCAGTGAAATAGCTTAATATGAGGTCTCGTATCCTTGTAGATGAACAGCAACACTTACTTGGAAAGCCTTCTGACAGTGAGTATTGCCCATTTTTAAACCCGCGTGTTTCGGAGTTGTAGTTGCTGATGCTCCTCTTAGGCACACACTGTTACATTCTGCGTCCCGGTACTCTAATCCCTGTTTCTGTCAATGAGCCTGGGGAACTCTGTCTTTGTGGTGACCAACTAGCCAATGGTTATCTTAACTTGCCACAAGAAACAGAAAATGCATTCATCCCGAACATCTTTGGCAGCGGCCGTCTCTTTCGAACTGGAGACCTCGCTTCTCTCCGGGAAGATGGCTCCATGGTGTTAATAGGCAGAGTTGACCATCAATTCAAGGTTGACGGGCAACGTGTCGATCCCAATGAGTCGAACTACCTCATTCAATTGCAGCCACATGTCGTCAAGTCGTGCGTTGTAGCAGGTACGGTCCGGGGTCGCAAGAGTCTTGTTGCCGCGATTGTTCCCGACGACAAAATCAGCTGGGCGGACCTCGTCAAGAACATACGAAAGGCTGCCCGGGATGAGCTACAAGATTATGCCATTCCGCGTTACTGGGTACAGATGGAAACTCTTCCTGTTAACCCTAATGGCAAGACAGACATAAAGAGACTGGTTGAAGAGATAGAGTTAATGGACGACGACATGTTCAAGGTAGTAAATTCGAATTTGGCCAATGGCGAATCGGTCCAGCTGGATTCCGACGTTCGAGAAATTCTGGAACAAGTTCTGCGAGTCCCGGCAGATGCACTCAATCCTGCCGCTACCTTTCAGGAGATGGGCGGATCATCTCTAGACGCCATCGTGTTGGCTACAAGAGTTCGCTCAATAGGTCTGAACCTAGCTGTTTCCGACATCTTACGAGAAGATCCTCTCTATCAAGTTTTTCTCAATCGCCGCGGGCCCGTACAGGTCATGACCAAACCCCCCAAGCCATTCTCGCTTCTCCCGCAGGGGGCAAAGATTCCCACAGCGTCCGAGTTGGAAGATGCATACCCCGTGACGCCTATGCAAGAAGGCATCCTGGCCGACAGCCTTCTTGGAAATGCGAATTATGTGTACCAGCGCGTATATAAGATCCATCCAGAAATAAGCGTAAGCCAGATCAAGAATGCCCTGGAAGTTGTGGTGCAAAAGAATCAAATACTTCGCACCTCCTTCAAGCCATGGAAGAAATCATTTTTGCAGATGGTTCACAAGTCTGTGGAAGTTCCTTGGACAACACTAGCCAAGGGAGACCTAGCCACAATATTAGAGCAGCTTCGCAGCAGACACATGGAGCTGAGCGGACCAATGATACGTGCAACGACTCTCGCCGAACAGTATATCATTCTTGAGATGCACCACAGCCTTTTTGACTACTGGTCGAGTCAGTTTGTCTTTGTCGATATGGTGGCATTACTGCAAACCCAAAGCTCTATCGACCGCGTGCCGTTTAGTGCCTACGTCTCTTTTCAGCAAACTCGCGCTAAACATATCGACACACAAAATTACTGGAAGAAATACCTAGCTTCAGCACAGGAGACCATCGTCGAATTCCCCGAAGGTCAGACGGACTCAACCCGGCTTCAGCTAACAGCCGATCTCGGCGAAACCCTGAGCGAGTACTGCCATTCAAACAGAGTGACGTTGGGGACAGCTGTCCATCAAGCCTGGGCTTATACCCTTGCGAGACATTTGTCAAGCAGCGACGTTATGTTCCTGACCGCAGCTTCAGGGAGGGATGCCGAGACGGAAGGCATTCTGTCTCTCGGTGGTCCAACACTCTGTACAGTGCCATTCCGCACCAATCTTGAATCCAAACTGGACACTCAGGCATCCTCTCATGGCAGAGAGGTACAGGACAATTTATGGAGTATCGCAAGACATGGCCACATTGGCTTCCGCGATGCCACGTCCACTGCCCAGCTTAAGACGGCTGCTCTCAATACGATGGTCAATGTGATCACCAAGCTAGAGCAGGTGGAAACGGGCGGTCCTCTTGAGCCGCTCATTACTCACGTAGACAATTTTACCCAGTGAGTTGCTTTCGAAGTTCCATGATTCTTGATGCTGATAATCATTAGATATACCACACTAGAGCTTGACGAGTCTAACCCAACAGAGATCAAACTTCTCATTCCTGTCTCAGCCGATAAATACGCTGCGCAGGACTTACTTGATACCTTCGTTGTTATTGTGCAACAGATGGCAGAAGATTCGCAGACCCTTGTGCGCGATCTTGTTGTCCCTGAGACAGGTGAAGAGAAGTTTGGCTTAGTTCATTCCGCCTTTGAGCGTTGGGCATCTCTTGAACCCCGTCGACTAGCAATCAAAACTAGACGTGGCGAATTATCCTATGGCGAACTGAATAGTCGTGCTGAGTGCTTCGCACACCTTCTAAGAAAGTCTGGAATCAGATCCGGAGATTTGGTTCCAGTCTTCATGGAAAAATCCGAACACACACTAGTCGTTATTTTAGGAATCCTCAAAGCCGGGGCGGCGTTCGGTAAGTCGTTATGATCTTATATTCGTGTCCCCCTGGGAAGCCGTTCCCTCGTATGTTTCATATATAGCCCCTTGAGCTAACAGAAAATTTCCATTCAAGTGCCTCTGAGCTCTCACAATCCTCGGGAGAGAAACATGTTCATCATCACCGATATAGGCGCTTCCTGTATCGTCACCGACCAAGAAACAAAGGAAGAATGTCGAGCCTTTGGTCTCCCTATGATTCTCCCTGAAGATGCTGCTCGGCACCCAGAGCCGAAACTAAAGAAGGTTCCAGGTTTATACCCTAATAGTATTGCCTATGTTATCTTCACCTCTGGATCAACAGGCACACCTAAGGGCGTACTCGTACCTCACTCTGCAGTGGACGCCGCCACCCGAGGAATGATTGATGCAACCGCAGTGACAAAGGACTGGCGGGCTCTGTGGGTTCTGAACTACATATTTGATGCTTCTTACTATGACGTCTTCACGCTTCTGTCTTCCGGTGCGGCTCTGTGTATTGCTCCGCAAGATGATGTGCTTGGAGACTTGGCCGGTCATATTAACGAGATGGGCGTTGAGCAAGTGATGCTGACTCCGACGATCACGAAGCTCATTCGCGGGGGACCATCAGACGTACCACGCCTCAAGGTTTTGAACGTTTGCGGTGAGAAGATCGATACCAACATTCTTGAATGGGCGAAGTCCGTCGATGTGTACAACGGGTAAGTCTCTTTTCTATACTTCATATAACTGCCATGTTGGAGACTTGGTCTGACTGCGCCGTGCAAAAGCTATGGACCAACCGAGGCGACTATCCTTATGACTGTTTCCAAGGTTCAGCCTGATGGGAATCTGAACAGCATCGGATACCCTCTGAAGCACGTATCAGCTATTATTTTGCCATCAGAGGGGAGCAGTCTTGAGGAAGTCGAGCACGGGCAAGTTGGAGAATTGTGCGTTCGCGGACCTCAACTCGCTAGAGGGTATCTCAACCGACCAGACCAAACAACCAAGGCTTTCATACGCGACTCAAATGGCGACGAACTATATCGGACTGGTGATCTCGCTCACTGGGCAGAGGATGGATCCCTCCTGTAAGTGAGTTTTCTCGAACACTCGAACCATGTTTCTCACAAGACTCGCAGGTGCCTAGGGCGCAAAGACTACCAAATCAAACTTAACGGCTTCCGTATTGAGCTAGGGGAAATAGAAAATGCTATACTTCATACGAATAAGGTCACGGCCGTTGTCGTCGCCGTCGCTGAACTGCACAAGAAGAGCCAGCTGGTGGCGTTCTGCATTTTCGAGGGCGACCAGAAGTCCAGCGAAAATAAGCCCATGGCCGCAGAAGACCGATTAGAGATGGTTCGAGACCTTATGAGCGGTCTTCAGAGTATTGCGCACTACATGATGCCGGCGCTTTTTCTCCCTTTCAATAGTTTTCCCACGCTAGCTTCCGGGAAAGCAAACCGAAAGGAGCTCGTCAGGATAGTGGAAGAGATGGATCCCGTCGAGATGGGCGCATACCTACCATCGGCTACCCATGCGACCGAATTTGTACCTGTCTCGACAGAGAACGAGAGCATCATGCAAGAAGCATGGGCAGCGGTACTTGATCTACCAGCAGAGTCTATCGGCGCATCATCGGGTTTCCTTGGGCTTGGAGGAGATTCCATTGCCGCCATCAATATCGTAGCGCACTGCCGAGCCGAGAAGTACAGTATTTCCGTCGGCCAATTACTTGCCAACGCAACGCTTGCTGAGCAAGCTGTGTGTCTCAAGCCCATTAAAGAGACAAGTGGTAATTCCAACGTCAAATACTCAATTCCGCAGTCACTGAAGTTGGCCGTCAAAAATGCACCTCAGCTCAACCTGGAAGACATCGAAGAAGTCTTCCCTTGCGGTCCAGGTCAGATAGAATTTCTTACGCAAGGGGTGAAACAACAGCAGTTCTGGAACCTCGTGGCCTGTCGTGTGTTGCCTGATGATTTCGACCTGGGCCGTTGGAGAGAGGTTACACGAAGCTTGACAGCAGCTAATCAGATCCTGCGAACTTTCTACTTTCAAGCTGATGTTAATGACGCCACTTCATGGTACCAGGTAGGCCAGAATTCCCACATGATAATCGTCAACCAGCGCTGACTAGGTCTAGATTTCCTTGAAGGATCCCATACTCAATTGGGAAGAACGAACATACTCGTCCGAAGAAGAGAAGACGAAACTCATTTTGGAGTTGCGTAACGGCCGGTTTCAATTTGGAAAGCCCGCCGTCCAATACCTTGTCCTTCAGTCACAGATTGACCAGTCCCGTACTTTGTGCATCAAGGTCGACCACGGATCTTACGATGGCACCTTACTCCGAATATTCGATGACCAATTCAAGGCCATTGTAGATGGACGGCCTGCACCATCTATCTATCCATTCAAGCATTACATCGACTGGCTGCACCATGAGAGCCGCGAAGAACACCTGAACTACTGGACTGCTCTCTTGAACTCGTATCAGCCGCCAACCTCCCGCAATCTTCCTCTACAGCCTGTTAGCGATCGACTGAAATTTTCGGTGCTGGATGTGGATGTGGATGTGGATTCAATCGCCGAGAGGCTCGGTGTCACAGCATCGACCATGTTCCAAGCAGCATACGCCATAGTTGCTGGCCGACTGCTGACAACTAAGGATGTGCTTGTCGATAACTTGATCACGGGTCGCAATGCGGGCGTAGATGACCCTCAGCTACTGAACGGAACTTGCGCGAACTTTCTCCCATTCCGCACGCGCCTTGACGACGTATCGACTTCCCTTTCCGCATTTCTTAAAGACTGCCAGGGTGCATTCTGGGAGTCAACAGAGCACGGAGCAGTGGGACTGAACGATATCTACGCTGGCCTTGGCCGGGATCGACAGGTTCACTCGTCCAAGCTGCTATTCTGCTTCCAACCTTTCGAACCGGCACCTCCAGGTGCGACTGTGAACCACATGCGCTGGCTCGTCATGGCACAGAGCAAGGTTTTCATGGAGGTTAACTATGCGCTCATGGTTGAAGTGCAAAAGACAATAAACGGCTACAGACTCAAACTACAGTGGGATAGCAACGCCTTCAGCGAAGGGGAAATAGACGAGACACCGAGGATGTTCGAGGACGTGTTTCGCAAGATGGAGGTCGGGGGGGATCTGAAACTTGGTTCTTTACTCTACGCTTAACAGCTCAGAGGTCTTCGGATATTAATGTCAAGGATTTGGAAGCTTGGTTGATTTTTAGAATTTGTCTTCATCTTTGATAGATTTCTCTGTCCGGTCTAATTTAGCAGAAGGGGTAAACTCGGTCGTTATTGTTTTTTATTAGATTATCTCCAATGAATTAGAAAAGATTTGTTTTAGATCATCCGTGTCTTCGAGCTACCGAATAATATGTTACTTCATGGCCGCCTCGACGTTCATTCACCCAACCTTCGCTGAATAGAGACACTGTTGAAAGTATATGGAGGGACTCACATTGTGCTTGTACAAGGAGATAGGCCAAACTTATACTTCCTAGAATGTATACAATCACGTAGTTTTCTAAGCGGGGAAATAGACGATCGTAGCAAAAGGCAACTCAATTCGGCAGAATTAGACAGGTCAAGGAGCATACTGTAATGATCCAATATAGAGAGACAACCTATTCGCTCGGAGCAAGGGCAAGAAAGGGGGTTGGACCTCGCGGGCTATTGGCACTGGCCTTCGGCCCTAGTATATTCCGAACTAGCCCCTTGGCACTAGGCCTCCTAACACTCGCAGTCACTTGTGGCTTTGCAGCCCCTTAATTAGCCACCTCTACTCAATATCCAGGATGTGGTCTTCTTCATGGAGTACCTAAATAAAACTAATACGGAGTATGCGACCACGTAAAGTCCTAACGTTTCCAGACTTCGTCAAGGGCGCAAATTACGTCATGAAGATACAGAATGTCCGTCATATTACTCACAGCGAAGCAACTATGAAGAACTAGGCTAATCAACAAACGGATGCCCCGACGCAACATTTCTCAGAGTCGTCGTCATAACATACGCGATACCGAAGGGGGAATGACCGAGCACCTACTCCGGATTTACTCCGTACATCTCGCCCATCGCGGGGACCATGGGGTCGCCTACCCTGCGTCAGTCTTTTGGCCTGGAGGTTTATATAAGGCATGGAACACTACATATAAATGACGAAATTGGACAACTGAGACTTTCTTTCGTGAACCAGCCCCTCTTTCTTTTTCCCCGATTTTGAAGTCTATTATAATATTCTGTCTATGAGACGAGGCAGGTGTCGGTTTCAATCGTTGTCTCACTGCCAGTTCAGAACTTATTCAGTTCTGCATCTTTTTAGGACAAAAATGGGAGAGCTTGACGACCTCACGACCAGTGCACGGTCGGTCATTAGAGAAACGGTAAACAAGCTCAACCAGGAGCTCTGGCAGGTCAATCTCGACTTGCATGGCCATCCAGAGACAGCTTTCCAGGAATTCTTTGCGCACGATGCCATTTGTAGATTTCTGGAGGGGCTTAAATTCGACGTTCGTCGCAGTGCCTATGGGTTGGCGACAAGTTTTGAAGTCGAGTCTGGCACCGACGGAAGGCTCGTCGTATTTTGCGCGGAATATGACGCCCTACCCCAGATTGGTCACGGTTGTGGTCATAACTTGATTGCGACGTCCTCCATAGCGGCGTTCCTAGCCACGGCTGAAGCACTGAAGCGTAGCGGCCGCCCCGGGAGGGTCCGCCTCCTTGGAACACCGGCCGAAGAGGCTGGTGGTGGAAAGGCAAGGCTTCTGGATGCTGGGGCCTTCCCAGACGATACTGCAGCTGCCATCATGGCCCATCCTATGTGTGCGCAGCAGATCCTCTATGATACCTCACACGGCTATCAGGGACTCGCAGCACTCAAGTTCATCGCGACGCACTTGTTCAAGACAGAGTTCCATGGAAAGACCGCGCATGCTGCTGCTGAGCCCTGGAATGGAGTCAATGCTTTCGACGCTGCAGTTGCGGCTTACAGCAACGTAGCGCTTTTACGCCAGCACATACAACCCGATGATCGCGTCCACGCTGTGATGGACGTGGGCGGGACTGTGCCAAATGTCATCCCGGACTACACACGCGGTAGGTATACGATTCCTACCAGCCAATCGAGATGCCAGTGTCTCAAGAACGACTAGCGAAGTTGGGAGCTAACATGTTGCAGTAAGGAGAGCCCTTTTCTAGGTCTGAAACGGTACCGCTTGGGTCCATTCTAGCATGAGGAACTTACCATTTAAACGTGGTAGATGAGTTGGATGGTCCGAAGTCCAACGATTGAAAGAGCAAATCGGCTCCTCCAGCGCGTGAAGTCGTGCATCCAGGCGGGCGCATCGGCAGCTGGTTGCGATATCACGTACCAAGAGTAAGTCTCTGTTTAATCCCAATAGTTTGAATGGAATTGGCTCCTAACCGACCAGGTCGCCAACTTATCTCAACCTGACCTCAAACAAGACACTCTGCGAAGTGTACGTAGAAGAAATGGCAGCCAATGACCAGAAAATCATGCTGCAACAGGAAAAGCCCATGAACGCATCAACGGATATGGGAAACGTGGCTCATCGCGTGCCGTCTTTCCATGGGGCATTTATTGTTCCGGCGGGTGCAGATATAACGCTGCATAGCAGCGACTTTGCCAAAGCAGCTGGGACAGAGGCCGCTCATATAGTTGCGATGAACTGCGCGAAGGGAATGGCGATGCTGGCAGCCAGGGTTCTGCTCGACCCGGAGATTGCAGAAAGTGCAAAGTGCGACTTCCGGGATAACCATGGCTGGTGACAAGAAAATAGGGTTCTTCAAGTTTCATTTCAGCCTGTGAGTCCCTTCTGGTAATTTACAAATGTGGTCGCGCTGCATCGGGCTATAGATGAACGGCTAATGACCTCGTTATGACGGTAGGAAGACCAACTGGGGTAAAATATATTAATATAAATATAAAATGGTTGAGCTAATCAAACAAATCCTGTGGGAAAGAATCCCCTAAGACATGCAAAGAATAAAATAAACTCTTGAGTATATAAAAGGGATCGAAGCGTCTGGTGAAAACGAATCGCTCTCAAACGAGAGGCAAAAGTCAACAACAACTAGTGGTAGCCCACACCATTCTATGTTAGTCTATTCGGCAACAAAGGAAACATGCTTGGTGGAGCTACGTTGAGATAGTTATCTTAGCAATTTCCCGAGATATCGCAAGCAATTTTCTCAGCAAACGCATCTAACACAGCGTTAGTCTGTTTCCAATACTCATCATGCACGGGGTGTGAGACACTTACAGGCTACGGACTGGGGATGCCCAGCAGGGAGGAGAGGGAAGGCAGATAAATCGACAACACGCAAGCCTTGCACACCGATGACGCGGGCCTGAGAGTCAACGACTGCATTGGGGTCATCGGTCTTGCCCATGGCGCACGTGCAAGCTCCGTGCCACACAGTGTTGAAGTCGGCGCGGATCGCGGCCTCGATCTCCTCATCGGTCTGGACTTTGGCGCCTGGGAAATACTCATCACCTATGACCAAGCTCTGCATGGCTTCAGTAGCGAAAAAGGCGCGACCTCGCTTGAAACCAGCAATCATGACGTCGATATCTGCCTGGTCGGTGAGGAAGTTGGGGTTGATCTGGGGATGAACATAGGTATCAGGCGAGGTAATCGTCACCGTTCCACGTGAGCGCGGTGCGCTGAGCGTAACAGCAAGGGAAGCGTAGTTGTAGCCATCGTTAGGGTCAGTATGTCTTGAGTCCTGGAAGTTTCCTAGGAGTGCTGCAATCGAAATATATTCAAGCTCGGGCCAGTCTGCTGGGTAGGCATCCAAGGTCGTCTTGGTGCTGTTGCTCCAGTTTGCTCGCAACGACTGCGGGGTTTTCTCCCATCCAATGACTTCCACGCCCGTGCTGGTATAAATCCCACTTGCGCTCTCGTCAAACAACCGAGCCTGTTCTGCAGCATATGCACTGTTGCCAAGAGCAGAGAATGTAGGGCCGTTGACGCGGAATGAGATACCGTAGAATATGTGGTCTTGCATGCCTTGTCCTACACCTGGCCTGTCCGCGACGACTGGGATATTGAGAGAGCTCAGATCCTTCGTTGGTCCGATACCGGAAACAAGTAATAGCTGAGGTGAGCCAAAGACACCGGCGGCGACGATAACTTCTTTGCGAGCGGAGAGAAGATAATCGAATCCTTCCGTATCCACAATAACGCCAGTGGCAGTCTTGCTTTCGTCGAACACAATTTTCTTAGCCATAGTCAGAGTGTAGATCGTATAGTCAGGGTGCCCGAGGGCCGCACGGAGGAACGAGGTTTCCGAGGATTCTCTGTACATTGTCTCGGCGTTTACGGTTGAAGTGGTCCAGGCGTTTCCAAGTAGCTTTCCACTCAAGAAGCCGTTGATTCCAGGAATACCTATCTGCTTAAATGCCTCCGTTGCCCACGTACCGAAAGCGGTCGCGAAATTGGGATAAGTCACAGAGAGAGGCCCATTTCCATTACCCACGGACGATTGGTTGTATTCAGGGGTAGAGTTCGAGGGACGAATATTCATGTCTGGAGGCGTGAAGTTGAGACTCTTCTCAAAAAATGGGAGAAAGTTGTTCATGGAGTAACTCTGGTCGTCGACAGCATCAGCCCATTGCTGTAAAGTGTCGGCAGTAGGGCGCTGATAAACCATGTAGTTTCTGCCAGAGGTGCCTCCGAGGGTTTTGCCACGGGCGTAGTGCATCGTCTGGTTCAAGCATCCCTGCGCCTCATGTCAGGTCATGTTTCCATGTTCGAGGTGCGTCATAACTCACGGCTTGGGGGGTAGTAATGTAGCCCCAATCCACTAGCGGCTGCCAGTCATGAATGCTCTTCCAAGAAAAAGCAACATCGGTGCCTGGAACCTGACTGAGATTGCCGTTGCTGATTTCATAAAACGTACCGGCCTCCACCACCGCGACACTTCCAGCATTTTGCTCTATGAGTCTAGTAGCGAGAGTAAGACCTGTAGTTCCTCCGCCAACGATGACATAATCATAAGTAGCGTTGTCCCCAGGCACTCCAAATGATGAGCCGAGCGGACTCTGTGCTTGTGCGCAAGAAGCCAGCAACAGGACTCTGACTGCTGTGCGACAAGCAGTTGCAATAGTAGTGGTGCCCAACATGTTGGAAAGAATGTAGAAAACTGCCCAGGTAGTGAAGACTTAGGATGCCTCTATTGGATTGGGTTGAGGTAGGAATTGTACAGCTGAAGAGCAGGAGGTAGCCATGTATTTTATATTCGATCGCGCTCCGTGAAATCCTTCGCCCCTACGATTGAAGGCAGCGAGAAACGCGGGTTTTCCGGCATCAGCATCATCCACTTCACTTTACAGGGTATAAGATCCTATAGTAATGATAGTTCAAGCCTCTACTCAGCTATCCTTTCCAGAATTGCATCATACCTTGGCATTGGTCGTTGTGATTGATATTGCCGTCAAACCTCGAGATATTCGCGAGTCTCAGTCATCAGTGCCTAGCAGTTTGGTTAATAAGAACCTCTTCCAAGCTAAGGTCCTGCTATTTGGAGCTTATAGAATCTATCCTTTTACCAAAAGGAGGTATATCACAGCGTTATGGCATATCCACCAAGATGATATCCCTTTCATCTTCGGGTCGGCGTGACTCTCCTGGGAAGACAAAGTAAGCCTAAACCTCTTGAGATCTACTTGGCGTATCCCTGTCCCGGATTAAAATGTCAAATACAAAAGCTGAGCCTCATCCTTGGATCAGTTGAACAGCATTTGGACATACCTGGCTGGCTCTTATGACCCTGCCTGATAAGGCTGACAGGGGTGAGAGGGGAAATCAGCTGAAAAACAAGGCGGCATAGCTAAACGAACCGGTAGGACTCCGACAAGGCAGCAAGCATAGATGGCGTGGAGGTCGTTCGTTCTCTGTCTACTTAATATTAGCCACGTGATGACAATCGAAGTTGTAACCACGAGTGGGTAGGCCATCCAGTGCTGGGGAACTGGATAGTATCCCGATAACATGGGAGCATAGTCGTGAAATAAATGGATGGTTGTCGCTACCTGGGCCTCCCCTAGCTGGCGTAGCCCTTCCACTTTTGCAGACAGAAGTTGCTTCCAAAGAACCAATATTGTATACCGGTAATACCAGTTGATCCAGTAGTAGGTCTATGGCAGTTAGAGGATGCCCAGATAGCAATGCTCAAATAGATAGACGGAGCAATAATTCCAATCTACCCGGGTTCGAGGTGTACACCACAATCATCCTCGCTAGGGCCTTGTGACTTGAATTATGTGGCGAGCACACAAATACTTCGTTTCGCCTGATGAATTTATTTGCGGAACAAACAGGAGCTGTGAATTATGGGATGATCTCGGAGCTTCAGGAGTGCGTTGCTGACTCCGGAAGCGACAGCCGTATCTTTTGAATCCTGGCGGATGATTCACAAACTATTGAATCCAATAGCGGCTGCGAAAGTAGGCACATGTATCCCACACTGGGCCGAGAGCCATTGGTTGCTGGGGGTTGGGGTTGACGTGAGATAAGAGTGTAGGGGTGCCCAAACGAGCCAGCCAGCCATCCTGGCATCTTCTATTGTATTTTATTGTCGTATTTTATTGCCGTATTCCATCGTAGTATTCCGTTGTTGTATTCTATCGTTGTATCAGGGATCCGACTACCCCGGCATCCGACCCGGACCAGGTCCCGCTTGGGCTGGTTCTCCATCTATCTACTGGCTGTCTTCAATTGTCAGTGGGTTCCGAATAGAGTATACCTACTGTGCAGAGGTCGGTAATTATAGCACCACCACCTGGCCTGCCTACGTGCGGTATGCCCAACTGGCCGTGTCCTACCTAGTATCATCCATCTTGAACACCGCAGATAGTAATGTTGAGCCCCGTGTGTCACATCATTCGCCGTCTGGGTTCGTACGTAATCACACTTCCCCTCTTCCTCCGCTGCCGTGTGTGTAGAACGTTGCACAATTCCCTCATAATCCCCGCCTCAGGTAATGTCGGTCAGTCCGTTGATCTCGTGACATCCACACAGACAATGTACACCACATTCGCGACCGGAGCTACTAATGTTGCCGAATTAAGTCAGCCTCCCGAAGCTCCGGCACCCCAGAAGTCTCGCCGAAAACGATCCCAAGTAGCAAGGGCTTGTGATTGGTGTCGTGTGCATCGTATTCGATGTGACAATAGTCACCCGTGCTCGAGATGCATCGAGAGAGAAGGAGAGTGCACCGTCCAGGGGAAGACAGATGTGCGCACCATCTCGCCTCAGGCCTACCGAACCATCGAGCGGCTGGAGAAGCGTGTCCGTGAGTTGGAACAAGAACTCGAGAACCATCGCAACACGACGGCGCCAGCCGGGTCGTCTCACGCGTCCCCCCACACCCCTGCCAGTCGACATCTGTCCACTCCTGAGAGGGACGGCTCTCTTGAACCTTCCAGCAGTCATCAAGAAGGCAAGAGCGGCGTAGAAGTGCACGAGGGGATCCGAATCCGTACTGCACAGTCCCAATATGAGACGTGGTATGGTCCTGGATCTCTGTACTACTTCATCAGGCGCGTAAACGATTTCTTGAACTTAACCTTACGGCAAAGTCGTCCAATCAACCAGATGCTGCCCGACCCCGAGAACAATCCGTTCGACGAACCAGCTCAAAATGGCGTCGGCAGCCAGAATAGTCCAGCAGCTCCGGCGGGTGGTAACAGCCTAGTCACCGCAGCAGACGCGCTGACACCAACGCAGGAAGAGTACGTGTTTTAGCTGTGTTTCTTTTCCTCCCTATTCAGCTTCCCATTCATAATACAAGAATCGCGAACCGGGTGCCGTGAAGACGGGGATGTTGACTTTCAATCTTCGAATAGGTATTTCATTAGTCTGTACTGGCAATCCTATCACACCACCCTTTTTGTCCTCGATGAGGCCGCATTCAAAGAGCACTACCATTCCCTATGGACGACAACGGGCCAAGAGCGCAAGCCTTCTGCGCTTGTAGATATCGTTATTGCACTGTGCATGCAATACGGCATGGCATCAAAACCAGGTCTCGGGCATGGTGGAAGCTCGGCGAGTGCCGAAGGCGATAGCCGTGATCCAGTCATCGCTGGTCGATGGTATTTTCAACGCTGTCAAGCATTACTGGCGAGCCAACTGGAGAGCCCTAGCTTGACGACATTGCAATGTCAGATCTTGTCAGCAGCGTATCTCTGTACCGGATGTTTCCCTAATATGGCGGATAGTGCTTGTGCCTTAGCAGTGAGAACAGCCTATATGCTAGGTCTCCATATCGAGCCATCATTAGAAATGCCAAAGCGACAGAGAGAGATCCGAAAGCGTTTGTGGTGGGCACTTTACATCCAAGATAGCAAGTTCAGTATGAAACTTGGCCGCCCATTTCTATTAAATCCCCCAAATGCTACTTGTAGCCTTCCCGGGGATGATCGAGAGGAGGCGTTGTCTTCTGGCTCCTTTTTTACCCCTATTGGGGATGGTGTGACCTGGCTCACCTTCAACGTGGAGAACATTAAGCTCTTTCAGTCATTCCGGGCAGCTTACAACGCCTTCTATAGGGGGCCCGGCGCTGTCAGCATTTTCATTGACCAAGCCGGCAAGGACGCGTCAAATTCCATTGAGGCTCAAGCAAAGTTCATGGCTCCGTATATAGATCGCATAGAAGACTGGGTAAAGGGGGTCCCGGAAACCCTCACAACGAAGCGCTCCAGTAATGGGATCCGATTTTCAACCGATGGCTCCTCATTTGAGATCGAAGAGTTTGCATCTCTTTGGCTCCAACGACAACGCCTCCTGCTAGAATTGACGTATCATCATTTGTCCATAAACCTCTATCGTCCCTTCATCCGTTTCGGTGTTTGGTCGGCAGACACTCCAGTAGCAGACAACAACGCCACGCAATGCGCCGCTCATGCGATAACCCTGACCCAAGCCATGCATCATGTCAACAAATCAACGTCCATTCTCAAAGGATGGAATGAAGCGTTCCAGTGGCAGTGGAATGCCACAATGTCTCTCGTAGGCTTCGTGTTCGCTTACCCAAGCCATCCTTTGAGCCCGGCAGCGCGGAACGCAATCGACCTCTCTGTCACCGTATTTGCGGCGTTTGGGGGAACCTTAGCCGCTGCGGCGAAAGCAGTAACCATCGCGCGGGACCTCGGTGCTCAAGCCGATATACTCACAAGGCAGACGCTCGGCTTGGAGAATTCGATCCAAAGCCAACAGGAACAGTCCCTACCCCTCGGGGATCTCCGATTGGACTTTGAAAACTCAACTGGTAATCCTAAGTGGGGAAGTTCTGGGCTTGCGCCATGGAGCATATTAGACGAAATGAATACCGACGCAATCCATGACATACTATCCCAATCGATGGACCTGGCGTACTCCGTTGACGCGCAACGCTTCGAGATGCTGCCATGGCCCGATGTCAATAGTTACCAAGCTTCTCAGTGGGCAAATACATACTAGGAATTGCGGTACCATGATAGGCTAAAGTATAACTTCAAGGATAAGTCGTGCTCGTGCTTCTGGCCGTAGAAAATGGTTTGGGGGCGAGCGGTTTCATCGGGAGGGGTCCGGGCTGGGTAACGAGCGTATTAGTTTTCAATCACCACGTCTTCCATACGAATTTCCTGCTTTGTCGTGACATGCAACCCGTTTAGTTGCCGCACAACATCGCATCGAAAGCGCTGCCATTGCTCCCAATACCACTGAAATCATCGTGCAATCGCGCGGGGACGTCAGAGGATTATATGTCGCCTGGCTAGTTTAGTTCTGTGTTATCGCGATTTTGATGTAAGCAAGATGTTGCCCTTTCTGGACCCTCTAAACACCGATGCTACGCAGCGTGGATCACATTTAGTATGACAACACAAGGAATAACCAATACAGCAGGTGCGCAAATTAAGGGGGGAAAATAAAGGAATGGCTGCAATTATTAGTCTCTCTCTAAGTGCGTAGCCGCTTTTTTCTTTACCAACCCTCCCTCATAAGTCTGTCTAATACCGCGAGGTGTCGCCCAACTACTGTGCTGTCAAGACCGCTCTCAGGTGGATGTCACCGCGCTTCAGCTTTTCGAATGCTTCCTGAATGCCCTCTTCTGTCATGGGGAAGGTCTCGGTTGTCGGCTTGATGTTGTGCAAAGCCGCAAAAGCAAGCATTTCACGATGAATGTTCCTGGACGCGACAAGGGATCCCTGGATGGCGATCCCCTGAAATACGATCGGTGCATAAGGGATCTCCAGGTTGCCGCTGTCCACCGAGAGCGGGTAGATGGCAGACCCGGGTGCCATGATAGGCAAGATCAACTCCCAGTTTGGCTGCGCTGATGTAGTCACGAGAAGTCGGTTGATTGGCGTTGACACCTCAAGCTTCGTTTTGCCCTTGGTAGCAATGAACTCGTGAGCTCCGAGTCTGAAAGCTTCCTCCTTCTTAGAATCAGAACCCGAAAGTACCACCACTTTATTTCCCATCTTGGCGGCGAACTGGATGGCGAGATGGCCCAAGCCACCAAGCCCCATTACTATAAGATTTTTTGTCAGCTCAAACTGTTATTCAAGTAGAAAGATCAAGGGGACAAGGCCAGGCCCGGTCCTTCTCGCCGATGAAACTGGATAGTAGAGCTACTTACCGCCAATCGTTTCGGTCGGTTGGGTGTCGTAAGCTTGCAGAACAGCGAAGACCGTAGCACCAGCGCATTGGAGGGGGGCAGCGTCGATATCGCTCATGTTATCGGGAATCTTGTGCAGAAAAGCTTCACGGAAGATCGCATGGGAGGCGAAGCTTCCTTGGTCCAAGTCTTGGTTGCCGTACGTAGACCGCTTCACACAGTATGTTTCCGTTCCAGTCAAGCATTGACGGCAATGGCCACAGCTGTCATGCTCATAGCCGAAGCCCACACGGTCACCCTTCTTAACATACGTGCAGTTAGGCCCCACTTCCTCGACGACGCCAACACCCTCATGACCGAGGACTATGTCCTGATGCACCTATTGTGATCCGTTAGTCACGGTTATGATTTGGACTTGAGGCGGGGAACGTTTGTCTCACATAGTGAAGATCTGACCGCATTGAGGCAATCGTTAGCAACTTTCTCTGGTATCAGCAATCTAGGTAAGTATTGGGACTGACCTGTGCCACAGAGACCCGATGCAGTGATTCTCATCAGTACTTGATCGCCAGTGAGGGTATCAGACTTTGTGGTTGTGCTTTGAACCGGTACGCCGGCCTTGGAGCCTTTGAAAACTGTGAACGAAACCATGATGAAGATGAGGAATGTTTGTAAAGTTTGCTGTCTAAAAAGTTGTTCTAAAGTTTGAGGCTGAAGTTTGATGGATAGTCGATCTTGTTGCTTCAGATCTCATCTTGGACATCAGGATCATAGCTATATATAAGGGACTGTAGACCATGGCAGCGATGAGGTATTATCCCCCCCCCTTCCCCCCTCCATACTGCCCAGCCCGCACCGTCGAACGGTCTACCTGCATGAGAGATTTCTAATCCCTAGGAGGCAATTGACGCCTGAGCACCGATGAAGCATCCAACAGAACGGGTGGGAATGGGCGGGAAAATGCTAATTACTGCTTACGGCAGACCAAGATTGGTCATTGCTACACAGCTCCGAGCAGCATGAGTCGGTGAGACCGGCCGGAGACAGTATGTGTACCGGAAGGGATAGATCGTCTCATTCTTTCGACGACAGTGCATAGAATTGAGTTCATTGTGGAAGAGGCTGAAGCTTTCATTCCGGTCGGAGTTCTCCTGGCAGCTTGTCGAGTGTATACATAATATACCGATTCCGCAACTCCTGTTGTTGGATGAGCCTTCGCTCCGGAACTCCGATTAAACTCCTCTAAGACTAGCGCAAGGCAAACTCCGGAACCCCTGTTGACATGTCCTATCTAGTCCTAGGGCATCGGCAGACGTTCCCAACATGCAGCGGAGGCGCTCTGCTAACCTTTAGCGCCCGCAAACCAAAGTTCCAGCTTTTCCATAAACTGGCATCGCGTGCTGTAATGCGGACCCCAAAGGGCGCCCAAAGAGGGCTGGTGCTGAATGCGGAATGCTAGAGCTTGCGCCGCGATCCTTGCCTGCATCTCACACCTACACTAGGTAAACACTAATCTAACTCCACTGCGTTTGCCGCACAGCTCTCGTTAAGCTAAATAATAGCTCTGGGCAATGTTTGATTAGTTCTGGTTAGACAGCTGTATGAACTCAGCATGGTCTAATACCTATATCAAATGGTCCGACTTACAACACTCGGATTGGGCCATGCATACAGTATAAAATTCTGAACTTGAAATATTTAGCTCCCTTACAAAGGCAGGCCCTGATAGGACAAGATGAAGGCGACTTTTCTAGATCTAACAACATTTCAGTATCGAGGCCGAGCTTTTGAAAAATTTGTAGGATTTGGTGCTGTCTTTACCGCGGCTTGGGACTGGAGTTTTAATACCTATTTTTCAATGTCCAAAAACATGTAGTAACTAGTAAAAAGTTCAGCTTTAAATGCAGGGTGGTTGTTAGGCATAGAGATTTCATCTTTACAATTGCTACTTCTTGGTAGTTTGCCTTCTGCTTGGAGCTAACTACACCTGCTGAATTAGGTGGTTTACTGAGTAGTAATTATGTTGCCATGGCCTATGTGGGGGTTTTGCACGCTACCTTAATATTGCGAAATTAATAAACATACTATATAAAGCGCATATCTATTGTCTAGCCGGCACTCTGGTTGGTCCTCCCTGACGCAAGCTGGGTTCATACCCTACCAGCGCTATTCTATAGCCAGCTCTTAAGCGGCAGTCCTAGCCCAAGCGGGGAGCCACTTGGAAAGGAACACTTTCACATAGCCATCCTCAATGATCTTTGGTGGTGTCCGCATAGTAGCACTATCCCGCTGCAGCACTCTAGTGTCCCATGAGATGCCGCCAGGCTCATTCCCGTTAGTCCCGATGCGACCATTGGTACCATTTGACTTATAAACCCCATTGATCCCGTTTGGTTTATAAACCCCGTTGGTCCCGTTGGCCCCGTTGGCCCCGTTGGCCCCGTTGGTCCCGTTGGTGCCATTTGACTTATACACCCCGTTACTGAGGTCTGGCTTGTCCACCGCATCGCTGAGGTTTGACTTGTATCGATCTTCAAAGTAGTCAAGGAGCTTCACGGCAGGGTTGTGCTTCTCATTGCCGCGGGCGGCATCGTCCCTCAGCAGTTGTAACCAATCAGCGAACGATACTGCCTCGAAATCCAGCCCGGCTTCCTTGAGTGCCTGGAGAAGCTTCTCCCAAGAGAAGGTGTCGGGATTCACCAGGTTGTAAAAGACGGGCGGGTTGGCAGGGTCTATGACGTGCGGCCGCGGTGATGATCGCAGAGTGTCGTCAATTTCCAGGAAAGCCGTGGCCAACGTATCCACTGGAAGCCATGAAACTTCCTCGTTGAGAATTGGCAGGGCCTTCAAGGAGAGTGCTGATCGGAACATGGACGGCACGAACTCAGCATCATTCCACAGCCCATTTTCCAGATCTCCCACAATCTGCCCAATTCGTAGCACGTAGCTACGGGCCCCAGCACGGGCGGCATTGACTACCATATGCTCACCAACCAATTTGGATTGAGCATACCCCATAGGCGTAGCTTGGCTAAAGTCGTCAATGGGCGCCTCTATGATAGTGGCGGGCATTGGTGTATTCTCTGCCGCCGAGATAGAGGATGCAAAATAGAGGCGTGCGGGTTCCGGGCGACGAACTGCGAGCGACAGCGCCAAGAGCCAATTTAATCCCGCCAGCTGAGGCTCAAAGCTCTGCAGATGGATATTGAAGTTAACGGGCCAAGCTAAATGAACAATTAGAGATACCTCGTTTTTGAATTGTTCGATAAGCGCTTCTCCAAGCCCGAAATCTTCACGGCTGAAGTCAGTGGAGACGGCCACGACCTTCTCTGGAAACAACAACTTCAAGCCACGTTGTTTCAAGGATTCCAGGATTCTACCCATCGGATCTGAGCCTCGGACGAAACAATACACCTTTCGAATATGCCTCTTCGCGACCATCTGGGCTAGTGTGTGCGCACCAATCGAGCCAGTAGCCCCTGTCAAGACCTATATTCCTGTCAGCTTGAGCCGATCAATTTCTTATTCGGGAAGAGGGAACGTACGGCAACTTCTCCAAATGTAGAGTATTTGTCAATAAGACTACGCATGAGGGGGGTTCTATCTTCTCCCTCGCTTCCTAGGCCCTGGCCGAGGCGATACAGGTGTGTTGCTAGCATCTTGATATTTCCCTGCTCGTAGATAACGTTGTTGCTCAATCGATGGCCACCGAGATAAAGCGTCTTTTGGATTGTTCGTCGCATCTGGATAGCGTTGAGACTGTCTATTCCGGCGTTGAAGAAATCGGCATCAATGGAATCCAACTGAATTTCCATTACTTCTTCGTATGTCTTCTTAAGAAACGCTTCGAGATCGGGCAGACTCAGCTTGAGAGTGCCTTCCTGGCCGTCATCAAGTTTGGAGTACAGCTCATCGATTGTGTCGGCGAAGTGCCGGTATACTTGTGCACGGATGATGCTACCCTTATCTGTTTTAGGATAACTCACGTCCGAGGGTATAATGGCCACCATGTACTTGCTGATCTGTGAGAACCCCTCAGCGCGGGAGTTGGCGTCCGCAATCGTAGGCCAAACCGCATCCAAATATTCATTATCCGAGAGATTATCAGCTAATTGCGCCCTGAAAAGTAACACACCAGGAAGGGCTCGGTCTATGCCAACAACAACTGCTTCGCGAACGAGTTCATTTTCGCGTATGCAGCCCTCGATGGGTAATGGCAAGACCTTTTCACCATTGCTCAAGGTGACTCTGTCATCGAGACGAGTGACGTACTTCCATACGTCGGGAATGCTTGGGTGTGGGACGAAAACATCCCTAGAACGCCAATCTTCATTGGAAGCTGATTTGTAAAGTCCGGGATGACTGCGAAGGTAGACAGCTTCGAATTGGTTCTCCCCGATTGGGTCCATGAGGACGTGTTCTCGAACATTGGAATAAATGCGCACATAATTCCAGGAGTCGTCTTTCTCCCCACGGCGCATTGTATCGCCAAGAAGTCCGGCTTCCGTGCTAACAGAGTTTAGTACTCGCCCATAAAGCAGCACAACAGGAGCAGCCTACGTTCCGAAAACCACCCCAACACGAACGTTTTCTCTCGCCAAACGATCGCCAAGCTCGTCCGGCGTTCGCGCGCCAGCAGCTGTCACAATTTTGGCAGACTTCAAAATTTCCATTCCCCGGTCTTGTTCCGCCAGCAAGCCAAGAGAGTAAGGCACAACATGGATGACCTCCGGCTTCACGACCTCTGTCGCCAGTAGAAGGTTTTCTGTCGTAATCGGTAAACGGGCACTGAACAGATTAGCTGTCTTTCGCATGTACATCGCTTGCAGTGTAGTTGACAGGCCGTAGATGTGATATAGCGGAAGAACGGCGAAGTTATGCATTTCCGCGCCCTGGAGGGGATGAGTCAAGAGGCTTTTATGGCTCAAGGAAATAGGTTTAGGTAATCCCGTAGAGCCAGAGCTGTGCATAATTAAGGCAACATCGTGAGTTTCGTTGTCCCTATCGACTTGTCGTGAGAAGGATTCCGCATTATCTGGTCGAAGCGCTGAATACTGGGACCGAATCGGGATAGAGATTTTTGTCAAATGTCTCTCTCGCTCGACAGCAGCGAGGTTGTCTACAATCTGCGGAGAGTCTCCATGAACTATAGTGCTGCAATTGGTTTGCTTCAGGAGGTTGGCGATAGCCACGGGTGCGAGACGTAGAGACAAACACAAAACAGTATAACCGAGGCGACTCAGTGCGAAGAAGGTGACGACGTAATCGACATCAGATTGAGCGAAGATTCCGACAACCTTCCTTGCTCCCTATATTAAACGAGGGAATTTTTTAGTATTTACAACTGGTCTTTGACAGTTTTGCTTGGCCTTACTGGCTTTAGACCTTCGGCAGCGAAGTAATTCGCGGCCCCATCAATGAAGAGATCAAGTTGTCGACCAGTGAACTTTTCGTAGTGGGTCAAGTCATTGTCATTTTTAGGATAGCCCAATATAGGAACTTGAGGGTTGTCGGCGGCGCGATGGCGGATGATATCGTCCAACACTTTCAGCTCCCCAAACGTGCTGTATAGTTCCTTTACGCGTTCTTTCGTGAGGTGTGCCATTGAGGGCGATGCAAAACTCATAAATTTTCTGAGGTCTAACAAAACGTAATAGTATGGTCCTCTAGACAATTCATTTCCTGTTTATCAAGAGCCGACTTGTATATAAAGGCTTAGATATCCCATCAACCTCGTTCCTAAGAGCCCGATCTCTTTTTAGTACGTCCTCGTGTAAGTTTGCTCAGGTGACTCTGGAATTTGAGTCAAGTCCGAATATTCCACGATTGTCTTTTCAGAGTCCGGAATGTGCGTTCAAAATGTAGCTAATGATCACCTTTCTTCCATCTCGTTCTGCTGCGGCGTGTAACGCTCCTGTACCACCTTGGAGTTTCGGAACTCTAGATTAGGAAGACTATGGCCTTGCATTGGAGTGGCCTGAGTGCCGTTGTCGAAGGTAGCATCATCGGAACTGTTCGTAGGTCTCTCCAACGGCGACCGGCGTATAGACGCCTAAATTCATATAATAATATTGCAATAGTATGGGAGATATTCCATTATTACATGAGACCCACTAGCAGCGGTAATCGCGGAGGCGCTGGCGTCAGCCTGGCTGCATTCGCAACCGTTTCCTTTGCGTCAGAATAAAGCGGATTGACGCATCCTCGCCCACATCCGGAGATAACAGCCAGGGGCTCGGCGAATCAACTACCCACGGGGTTCACAAGTAAGCCCGATATAGCAAATGGAGAATCCTTCTCATAGCAAGGTGTTGCATAATCCCTTTCAAGCTGAAACCATTCAACTCGAAAGGGGGGTCGCCCCAATACCTGGAAGCAAAACAACCCTTTGTCTACACTGCAGCCTCAACATCGTCTCCACGGTGTCCGACCGTAAAACCTGGTGCATGCATGACCCAATGAGAAGCTAAGATTTCGAGTCACCTGGGATGTATTTTTCGACCGCGAGTCCGCGGTGATCTATACCCCTTACGAGTGTTGCGTAGCCGGCATGTCGAAACCTCGACCGCTTTGGGCCATGTCAGAATACGGGCTTGATGTGAGTGCGGATCTCGAACTATCGCGAACTGAGCTCACGATGGTCATATAATATCTTATTCAATACGAGGCCGCTCTTCTGCTAGTAAATGTTATGTTAAATTTTACGTGTGGAACAAATAAATATCAGCATCTTTGTATACAGCATCAACGAGAGTATTTCGCAAGATTCCCACGCCATGTCCTCTCCAAGTCCATCGCCAGTAGAAAAGAGTCCATGTCCTTCAGGTTGGACTCTAGAAGAAGAGTATGTACTTGAGTGTTTTTTTTTCTTTTTTTTTATGCCCCATTTTGTGGTCAGTGTTTGATTATGCTCGCTTTCAAATTCCATAACGGGACAACCTTCTTACTATATTAGTTGTACGGTAATATTATCTGACATTGAACTTACACAGTGCGCAGTTGAGAACTGCTGTGGCTGAAAGTAAGTCTGCCTGCTATTCGCAGTGCATGTCTGAGGGGGTTTTGATAATACTCACACATTCGGTAGGAGGACAATCCCGGAAGACCATCAAGTGGCAGAGTATAGCCCGTCAATTCCCCAACAAGACCAGTCAGGAATGTCGAAAACGATGGTATTACCACTCCTCACAGCCTCTCCGTCGAGGCCCATGGTCTCGAGAAGAGGACACGAAGCTTTGCCTAGGAGTCCGCCAATTTGGTACGAGATGGATCAAAGTTGCGGAACTTGTAGGGACGAGGAATGGCGATCAATGCTACAAGCGATGGACCGATAGCTTGGATCCTCAGATAGACAAAAGCCCCTGGACGGCTAAGGAGGTGAGCCGCTTTCCTTTCTACACGGATCTTCCTTGAGCCGCTTTGCTGACGAATGGCATAGGATTCCGTGCTCCTTGAAAGTGTTGAGACGATGGGCAGAAATTGGAAGGAAATCGTAAGCGCAAAATTACCATACAGAACCGGGCTTGCCGCAAAGAACCGCTATTCGCTTCTACAACGACAAATCCAGAGTGGCCAACTTACTGCATCTAACCGTTCAGATGAATTGAACGATGCATTGCCACCGACCCCCACTTCGCCACACTCACCAGGTGCAAGCGAGAACGGAATGTCAGATGTGTCTGCTCACACAGAAACCCCATATGATTTCCACGAGGCCAACTCTACTCTACTGGAGCCATGTGAGGATGTCATGATAGACCTAGACCCCTTAGAATGCTATTGGGATCTCAGTCCGGATTTCAACAACAGTAACGAACAAGTAGAGTTCTTCGACAAAACCGACCTCTCAGCAGCAGATTCCCTTTCCACATTTGAATTTCAGAAATACACCGCATCATTATCCAGCCAACAAGGCTGGCACTCGGTCAACACCTTGTTTTTGGGTGGCAACAATAATACCTTGCTAGACTGGGAACAGTCTCCCAAACAACAGATACAAGAACTCTCAGTTCTCCCACAGAACCAGTTTGAGCCTTCCACGAGAGACGTCATCTTCAAAGCAACTTGTTGCGAGGCACATGCCGAATTTGTGATGGAAGAGATGGCGAAAGTTGCCAATGGATTGACACTCGGTGGACGAGTAAAGAATTTCAGTTTCTCGGCAGAATAAACTGGTCCCCTATAATAGATTTCCGTCTTCTTCACTAATTCGGCGCTATCCTCTGTATTCTAGACCTAGAGGAGGAGGGCTTAGAGGGTACATGTTACACTATATGTTAGCTACAATCCCGTAAATACAAGCGACTAAGGAGTTAAACATCAGAACTTTCAAATTCGGATGACAGTCAACGTATGATTAAGATATCATCGTGCACAACTGTGCTTAACAGTATTAAGCTTTTGCAGATCTTTCATCCGAACCCATTTTGTAATATCTCGAGTACTTTAGTTTTCTTACCATGGTCTCTGCAAGAACTGCCTATCAACGTATTATGACTGACCGTAACCGCACCTATTACGCCCCATTTTCTGTAATATCACCTCCTGCTTTCTGTAATTACCCGGGAGATTGATTGATTCATATTTCTACTTCTTTGTTGCTACCTTGTGCAATTACCATAACGCGACTACATAAGCCTTACTCTGCCTATTATAGTTTCGGAGTATTTTTACTCTGCACTCATTAATTTCACTTAGCCCAGAGCATTGATAAAGAAATAAAGAACACATAAATTCCTTGCTGTGTTTCTTTCCTTTACATTGTTCAAATAAGGTGCTGTATATCGCAAGTTGGTTCAACACATACGTCGAGTCGTTTAGTTCCAGAATCTCACTCACAAACGCGCACCGGGTATCTTAAGCTCGGCCGGACGTCTTGCGTTCTTTCTCTTCGCTATACTTAAAATTACCAATATTTGGCCCTATTCTACAGAAATTATGTCTTTAGTCATCACTCAAGCACCAGATAAAACTATTCATTACAAGACCGCCGAAATTCCACATCCTCGAGATGATGAAGTTCTAGTCAGGTTTCTCGCTTCCCCTGTTAACCCTCTCGACCTCCTGGTGATCAAGGGGAATTATCCAGTGCGACCAAAGTATAATCATTCTGGCGAAGCTATTCTGGGCTATGAGGGTGTTGGAGAGATCGTTGCGTGCGGTATTAATGTCACACGCTTCCAACCTGGTGACTTGGTCATACCCAGCCAGTTCGGCCTGGGGACCTGGCGGTCATATGCTGCGATTGATGCATCGCTCTTACTCAAAATCCACCGTCCAAATGATGTTGTCTTTGCGGCATTGCTCAGAATGGCTATTGCCCCGTCTTATTTTCTCGTCGAGGATATCCGAGACTTGAAGCCAGGAGAGTGCATTATCCAAAACGCCGGCACCTCTGCCGTTGCACAATATGTCACCCAGTTTGCGGCCCGTCGTGGCGTATCAGTAATCAGCGTCATCCGCGACCGCTCCCCGGACGAGACGCAGCGCATCAAAAACGATCTACTCGCAGTTGGTGCCGAAAAGGTGTTCACCGAGAGCGAATTGGCAACCGAAGTTCTAGGTTTGAGGAAATCTAAGAAGATCGTGTTAGCTTTAGATTCCGTCTATGGAACATCGAGTTCCCTTTTGTTGAATGCATTGTCTGATGGGGGCACTTTCGTTCACCTTGGCTTCCTAGGCGGAAACAGTGGCAAATTAGAGCTGGGACCCCAGGATCTCTTTGGTCGAAGACTTACTCTGAGGGGGTTCCGAGGCTCGGATCACATGGCAGCTCGGAGCATCGAGGAGCAGACAAGCTTGTTAAATCATTGGGTCGCCATGTTCAATCGAAACGAGCTCAAGCTGCCTGTGTTGGACCTGAGCCTCATAGAACTGAATTTGGGCGAAATAAACGGGCAAGCTGCCCTTGACGCGGTGCAGAGGGCGCAAGAGGGCGCCGTCGGTCAGCGGAAACAAATTTTTTTATTAGGATGACATGAAAGCTCGCAAGGACTATCAACCTGACTGTCATCAAGTTGTATTCTTCTGGTCGACTCACACTTGAAAATAATCAGAGAATCTTCTCCTCCTTTCACTAATACTTCTCGCCATGATTATTAGAGGCTTCCACATATAAATCGGGCGGATATGTCAACAGTAGGATGGAACGTCAGTGGTTATAATTCGAAGGGGGTCGGGGCCAGTACTTCATAAAACAGAAAAGTCACGTTAGCTATATCGCTCCACCAATTCCCAAGGCACTCCCTGCATAGAAATCGTTCCTGTTGTATCGTTGGCATTACTTCGACATAACTAACCTGGCAAGCTAAGAAAATGGCTCATCAAAGTCCCGCAGCCGCAACGCTACCGAACTGTGGCCTTTGAGCCTGGATATAGGTTGTTGGATCTTCATTTATGTTTCTAGCTTCCTGGTAATTTCAACCCATTCTAATTGACCCCTCTCCGTCAAATGCTTTTGAGGCCGGAGCAGCGAGCAGCTCTCTATCCTTTCCGCCTTTTTTGGACATACTATCAGGAGAGTTTTCTCGTCATCCTACACCCCAGCTGATATATCATGGATCGGCGCAGGACAAGGCCTTCTCCTTATCATTTTCGGGGTATTGGGCGGCCCTACCTACGACCTAGGACACTCGGGCCTCCTGATATCCATTGAAACTTTTCTGGAAGCTCTAGAACTGCTGACCACAAGTGTTGCCTGCCAGGACTACTCCATCGTTCGGTCACTTGGAGTTACCGTTGGGCTTGGTTCGTGTTATGTTTTTGTCTTTCGCATCGCGGTTGTACCTACTTCACAACCAAGCGACCCCTTACTACGGTAATAACCGCATCCGGCGGAGCATCAGTAGTGTTATTTTCCATATAGTATTCCGTTCCCTCGATACAGTCGGATACGACGGCCGAGCCCTTGATCTCATCCTCGCTGCCCTGCTTGCGATATCTCCTTCGTCATTTCGAAGCTAGACGGTGATTACTCGGATCTCGTCTCAACGACGCCTGGTCGACCGTCCGGTGCTGCGCGATTCCTCGGTTCTCCTATTTCGCCTTGCTTTATTCTTCATTTTCGTCGTCTTATCCATTCCGTTCTTTTGCGTTTCGGGCTATGCTCAAATTGGGTTGGATGTCTCGAGCCAATTCGTCTTCCCAAACTCAAGCTCCTTCTCCGGCCGACTAAATCCAACTATGATTGTAGTCCGCGTCGGCTCGCTCCCTGTTATGTTGGGAAGAAAATTTGCTTCCAGCGTACTGGCATTTTCCTGGACGGCCACGCTGAACATCGGAGGGGTGATCGTTCTTTCTATCTCGTACGGTCTCTTTTCAGGGGCAGTCGTGTCGCTTCCGTTATCCGCGGGTCTCGCCTGGGTATGGGTTTTAGTTTTACTGCACTGGAACTCCTCAGGAAATCCTATCGCAGGCTTCATCCTTCCTAAACCTTGAGGTTTCTTGAGTTCGTTCGCGGGTGGACCATACTTCCTGAGTTTGGTTTTATGTTGATAGCTAGAAACAAATCGACGTGCTTCGTACCGTCGCCTCTTCTGTAAAGCCACATAGGGCCGATAAAAGCATCATAGTAGATGGAATAGAATTTGTTAGCTTTCCTGCAACGATCGACTCGAGCTGTCGACTCCTAAGATGTAAGCCCCATGGTACACATGTTGCGCCGAGAAGCTTATCCAATTATGGGGGGACAGCAAAGGAGGAGTTGCATAACTTTCTAATCGGATTTTAACTACCGAGGATTCCTTCCAAGTTCATCATTGTAATTTATCCCTGAAATAAGAATTTACCCCTGTCAAGACCTCGGGTCGCTCAGCCCATCTCTCAACATGCAGCCATTCCTCATAGAGCAGTATTTGCCGTACACATGCTTGGCGCCATGACACTCGGTGGCCGATTCTCGAGGTCACAGACACTACGGTGCCTTTGAAAACCCTCACTGCCCCCTAAAGCACACCCTGTGCCGATATTTCCTAGGCATTCTCGACAGAATATGCTGGTCCTAGCTTGTTCTTCCCATCGACGGACTTGAAGTGTAGGTCCTTCATGAGTTCTTCGACCTCAACAAATGTTCGTATCTTTTTGCTGTCACTAGATTGATTTCTCCTCCGAATGCATGCTTCGATTGATTCATAATTCCAACTTACATTGATTGCAGTAACCTCTCTCTCGATATCTCGATCCGACCCGGAAAAGTCGATGAGTATGCTGGTGCCGCATGTTGGACAGAACTTGTGGCGTTTCTTTTCATTGCCAAATCGGTAGGATGCCATATGAAACTCGCCAGAGACAAATACAACATCCTTGCACTTGGGATACACAAATAGGTACCCATTTTTGGTGCAGATAGAGCAGTTGCAAGACACAATTGTTGATGACTTCAGGTCTTGTGTGGTCACAGAGAATCTGACCATACCGCAGTGGCAGTTCGCGTCATACTTATTAGACGAAGCTAATGGATCTGAAGACATCGTGTAGATAGATTGGTATTGTACATGGTGGATCTTTAGACGATGACTATAAGTAATGTAGGCCGACCAGTACAAGGATTAGAGAAACGAACAGGGGGACAAGGCGCTATAGAACGAACGGAAACTTATAATGCGGGGATGTGTAATCGGCGAGCTGTTGGTCTACATTGCATCGAAAAGAAGCAACACGAGTAGATGTGCTGAATGACTGGTCGACCGAAGCTGTGGTGTCCAAATGTCAGTCAGCTGCCACAACAGCTGTGGTAGTAGGGCCTGTACCGAGCTGAGAGCGGGGTCTATACAACCAATCAATCAAAAGGGCTATCTTGGATTTGAGTCTGATCGATGCATTCCCAATGCGCCGGTAAAGGAATACAGAAGATTTACTGTCATCGAGGCACTTATCCGTCTTTGTGAAATGGGCTTGGAGATATACACGCCAGGATTTGTTCCTCCTCGAATAACAGGGGTGATAGAATTAGCTAATGGATATTGAATGAGCGAATGAACGAACCCGGTTCAAGGGACGTCTCCAAAATAGGGGTTGCGGCGCCGACCAGTCAGATAAGTAACATTTACTCAATTCAGATAGAAATGCGGCGTGTAACTAGAAGGCAGCAGCAGCCTCATCTGCAATATTGTATTGTGTATGTAAGAGCTGAGATTTACAAGAATAACGATGGCAAACCTGCCACCAATCCACCTAGCATCATTCCAAGCGTCCATTGAAGCGAAGAACTACGGGAGACTTCTGTAAGCCCAGGGTAGAGGGTGAGTGGCACCGATGTACCTACTATTTGCGGATCAGTTCCGCCCCTGAAGACAATGGGGGGATCTCGGTGTTGGTCGTTTTGTTCACAATGCCGAATGATAGAGTGTAACCGTACTTCCAGCTGTCAGCTCCGGGCAAAACTTCGTTAGGGACGATGTCCGCGCGGGACTCCCTGATCTCGGTGGTGTTCATGCCAAAATGACTGTCACGGTCGAGGACAAAGTCGGGTGTTATCTGCTCATCATGCGTAAAGCCCATGACAAGCTCAGGGACACCAACTGGGTACAGGGAATCCTTCTGATCATACCGCCAGGTATGGATGGTCTTTCCGTACGTGTTCACAAGGACATCTTTCATGATCGTATGGTCAACCACACCGGGAAGGCCCGGTTCGACGAGGAATCCGCTGGTAACCTCATACGCATGGCTGTGCCAAAGTTGGCGTTCTTCAAGCAGTGTGAGAAACAGGATCTCTCTCCAGGATGGGAAACACGGAGTTATCAATACCTTCATAATCCAAGGTCGCGAAAGCCTCCTCAGTGATAATGTATTCAATTCCAGTAAGGTGTGCCGGGGTCGTAGCCGTATTATACACCACACATTGGAGCATATCGTCTCGAATTATGACGCAATAATGATTCGCAGAAACCTCATAGTCGGTGTCTTCGAAAAGTTGGTGTTAATATACTTCGAGGACAAAGTGCAAGGGACGGGGGGGTATGAATGGTTACTTACGGCCCGAGACGAAATGAAAGCCGTTGAGGAAGAGCACAGTACCCTGAGGACCAGCTAGACCAAATGGCAGTGTTGCGAGTGCGCTTGTTGCGAAGAGAGTTATCAGACTTGTCAGTTCCAGGAACAAATTGCGTGAATACATGGCTGCGGAGAGGTTGGAGTGCTATGTATCGAGAATTTGATGGTGAAGCTTAGTTTTTCACTGCCTAACGAAGACGATCACCAACTTATATAATAGTCGGGTGTCGTGACAATCCAGCTCCTGTTCCATTAGCAGTCATTCGGCAACTGCACATCCTCTCTTTCCCTCTCTCTCCCTGCCCTACGCGATATCCACTTTACGAGCAGCATTTTCCTGGCTTCCAGCTCTCGGGACGCGTTGGCTTGGTGTGTTCCGAGGCTAGTCCTCTCCATTTGGCCGTTGGTAGACTCGAGACTCGCCGGTCACCAAATTTCGGGGTTCCCACAGCAAATGATGATAAGTTCGTGGTCGCCGATTACATCTGCATTTCTCGTACCCTTGGGTCATGAGTCCCCCCTATAGCGCCATAATTCCAATATGGGCCGCTCGGTCGCAATGAAGTTCAGTCGCCGACCTCGTGCAGAGAAATAGTTCCTTGTAGCTAGGACGATATATTCCCGGGTCGCGTTAAACACAATTTTCCCAGAAAACGAGCATGTTATGATGACGCATCGTCCGAGAGCTTCTAACCTTTAACCCTATTGGGCACGGCATAACCGTGCTATGTCAGCGGGCCAGGACCCCTAGAGCCCTGGTGTATCGCATTGAATGGGGCAGGGATTGACTGAATTCACGGCGTTTAAGGTCAGAAGAAGGACATTAGACGTCTCGAACGTGAACGGGCTTAGATCGGCGATGAAAATAATGTCGTCAAGACATCCTTTGGGGACGAAGTCAGTCTTACAGGAATACTGGGCGACGTTGGTAGTTATAGGCACAGCGATGGTATTAGCGTTGAGCACGCCATCGCCCTTGTCGCGTTGAACTGGCTCACAACGGCTCGGCTCAAACGATGTCAGATATCCGCAATCCCTGTCTGCTGAGATGGGGTGGCTAGTGTTGAGCAAGTTCTTTCATCTAATTTGACAATTTGGTTGGTTAAGACTATACAGTTGACTATACGCTCTGCCGTGTTATCCTGACTAATATTGCAAGCCATGACGCTAGAAAACTCAGACCGCATGGACATATTTCTTTCCGTGATCGAACGATATGAGTACGTCGGGGACTTACCGATGGTATTATTTCATAGCAAACGGTTGATGAGTGCGGGTCAAACCTAAAAGTCCGATTGGCTGTGATAGTCCTGCTTCCTCGGAAGGGTGACATGTATTTCGAGCTTGGACGGCAGTATACCTACTTCCCGTGAGATGGCGAACAAGGTTGGTTGATATGCCATAGATGGAGGATCTTTAATTCACGGGAATCCTACATCAACCTCCTGACCAGCCTCCCTCAGCGTTGACTGCAACAAAAAAAGTATACGACAATGGCTTTATTAAGACCACAGCCCAAGTTTATTAACAACATATATAACGTGTTGCGTCTCGGCCACCTCGTTACCATAGTTTCAGAGCTGTAATCCGGTAGGTCGACATCGAGATCTGTATCTGAAGGATCAATGATGAGGCATACTACCGCAAATAAATCAACTTGTTAGTTTATGCCTCACTTCTCCGTATCCATCGATTTTTATCGGCTGCCACTTTGTATCAAGTCCTTAAGGATAGAATAATTATCATACGCCCTATATACCTATATGGCTTCACATCGATTAGGTTTATCAAGGAATTCATTTAGATTTACCGTATTTTGTTTAAACTAAAATTCAAAATCTAGTTTTTTAAAGATTAAATATGAACGAGAAATGAGATCCTAATTGTTGAGGGTAGGCAAAGAATAGTTGTTGGTTAGAGAGAGTATAAGAGTGAAAATATCTCCTCGTAGCCTATCATGAATGAAGGAATCCTAGGGAGAAAAACACAAACTGAAAGACTAGTTGTCAGTAGAATTAGATTGTATAGCCACAAGTCATCATCTGCAAGGTATCTTCTGATTGTGGGCTTTCAATGCTTCTCTCTGCAACATCATAAATGGATGAGATGCTGAGTAAGCATTAAAAACTGGCTACGGCAAATTATACGCTAGTTCAAGCAGGTCCATGTCCGAAACAATTGGGAAGCACTAGCAACTTAACCAGAGCCGAAACAGTGACATAACCATTTTAGCGAGCGTTCAGGGAAACAATCACACAGCTATCACAATAATTCACTACAGCCCAGTATTACACCGATTGAGACTGAGGTCGGAGTGATCTTGTGACTTTGCTTCATCCTGGTGGGTTGGAACCCGCGAAGAAAAGAGGCAGGGCAGACGAACTGTCAACTTGGGTTGCGTGAAAGTCTGATTGAGGCTCCCGGTTGGTGATCTAGTTGCCATGATCAACATAAATAAAGGAGACACTTCGCACATCAAGCCCTACCTTACGTAGAATAAAACTACCTCAACTAGAGAGTAGGGCCTGTTTTGCAATGAGAGTCTGCGAGGGTGAAGCATGGCGCTTTTTGTTAAATTGGTAGAGCCAACTTAAGAGAGAGACCAAGGGATGTACCATGAGAAATAGGAAAAGCACCTGTAAAGAGGCAAGTACGGAGGCCGAGGGAATCAGCAAAGGGGAGATGGATGAATAAAATATGGGATCAAGAAAAGTGAAACACAGTCATTTCGACTCAACTGTGACACACAAGCTTGGTGTTATAGCATAGCTAGGTGTTAAAGCATGTTCCGTATGCTATTCTTATGTCCATATCCATAATTCGCTTTTGTTAAAGATAACCTCGACGATTGTGCGCCAGAGTCCTATAATCCGGCGACTCTCATGTCCGCACACACTCCCCATACAGACAGACGCAGGGCGCCGACTTTACCCCACCAGTAGGACCCATATGAGAACTTGCTACACCAAGCAAGCGTCGAATGCACAAGTCACCTAATCGGCGTAAACGGTCGGCCACGATAGGTGTCATAATAACCAGTAAGTCGGCAATAAATTGTGGTGGCTGAATCAGAGCTGACAATGCATTGAGCGGAACGAGGACGGATGGCCGTCATGGTGCCTGTGCCGGTATCGTGCTTCCATTATATGCCGAAAACAGATCAGACACGCTCAGCCTGCGGCCAGTGGCCTGCGCAGCCGGTCCCGTCTCTGCCAGCGCGGCGAATGTGGCAGGATCCGAAGCGGCGGCCTGGGCCCGAGCGTCGCGAGTGCTGAGTGCCTGGGCCCACATATCGGTGATGAGAGCAGCGTTGGTTTCGCGGTCGCTTTCCTCCTCGGCGTACGTCCACAAGCCCAAGACAAGGGGCGTGACAGCCTCTCCGCTTTCCAGGTGGACTTCGTGGGCGGCATAGTCCAGCTTGAAGATGAGCAGGCCGCCGGCAAGCTCGAAATTGCCGACGTTGTCGAGATCGAGGACAAAGTTCTGCAGGCCTTTGCGGTTGAGGATGAAGAGACAGCCGGTCTCGCCGGCGTCGCCGGGCGCCTTGCGCTGCGAGCAGATGAACATGGTGCCCTCCATGTTGGTCCGCTTCCACTGCGAGCCCGACTGGAATGTGTAGACGACAGCATTGGCGGCGATGGACAGAACGGAGGTGATGCTCGGGAGGTAGCGCCTCAGGACGCCGAGGTTAAGTTCGGGGTTCGTCCGGCTCGCCAGAGCAGCAGGCTGCGCGGAGGGATGGGGAGCCATGTGTTGTTGGACGGCGTCGGACTCGTAATCGGAGGTGGGAGGAGGGAGCTGTTGTTGATGTTGTTGGTGTTGGCGTTGATGCTGCTGCTGCTGCTGATGTTGATGTTGTTGTTGCTGTTGCTGTCGTCGTGTCTCGTCCTGGAGTTGGCGTGATCTGGACCTCGTATGGCCGTGGCCATGTGGGTGTCCGAGATGGCTGTTGTGTTCGGGTATGTCGTGGGGGTTAGAGCCGGAGTTGGAGTTGGAATTCGAGTGCGACGGCGGGTTCTGCACGGATGGCTGGTGGTTTTGGTTTCTGCGGGGAGGCGGCCGTGACATCATGAAATCTTCTTCTCCTTTGTCCTGTCCTTTGCATCTGTCGCATGTCGCATGTCCGGCGTGTCTTGTATGTGTCGATCCCGTCGATCCCCGGACAAGCAAACCAGAACGGGCCGATGAGGTTGGGGATGGGAATGGGAGGATGTATGAAATGGCTTCGTTGGTTGGTCAGTGCTGCCAGCAGGAGGGGAGAGCCGTATGCTGAACTGGCGATGATGTTCCGAGCATCTCAATGCAGGTTGCGCTGCATGGTGAGGATCGTGATGTGATGTAGGTACAGTACAGGAGAGTCCAGCCTCTAGCGTAGGTACACGTAGGACACCTATAGGTCGGCGCCTAGGTGTACACTAAACTGTAAGTCAGTGGGGGTAGGTAGTACCTGCAGCCCATTTCTGGGGACTAATATGTGGAGTTAGGTACACATTCCACTGCCTATAACCTAGGGACCTACATCACTTTACATGCATCCCAGTGCAACTTCATTTTGGTTACAACTACCTACTTACTTATACATACAATACAGTGTTGACCTTGTTGTATTGTGTTGTATGCACGTCTATTTCGCGGCCGCTATCCATCCGCAATGCATTCGACGCTCCTGTTCTCCATATAGCTGTATTCTTCGCCATTTCGGTATCTATCCAGCCGTCTTGACAGGGAGCACTGCCCCGCCATCGTCATCGTCATCGCCGCTCCATCTGATCCCAGCTCTCTAATCACCGACATGTTGACTGAAGCGCATGCGACGACGACAGCAGCAGCAAGCCCTTGAATTCGTCTCGGTCCTCCGAGATTTCCTTCTCTAGACAGCTCGCCCATCCCGAGACATTCGCGACTGCTGATACTCTCCACCACCCGTCCCTATCGTGCACATCATGTCCGCCACCGAGCCCGATCGCGATCCTCCAGTGCCCTCGGCAGTCGATCCCGATGGCATTGCCGATCCCGCCTCGACTACACACTATTCTCTCTCGCGCGCCGTCAATGCTCGAAGATCGGAATACACGAGATCGCACAGAATACGCATCAAGATCGGTACCTGGAATGTCGCCGCCTGTCCTGGTACAGACAAGGACCTCGCCAGCTGGTTTGTTGATGGAGACGGCCTCGAACCGAGCCTCAGTACCAGCTTGGCAAAGCTGAATCTGTCGGAAAACAGCATCGAGACAGATGGCACAGATGTCGCGCATCCGGCATCGCCGGAATCAGGTCGGCCAGAGTCGCCGTTTGACAAACGAGCGGTGCCAGCCAGCGACACTGAAGAACCTACCGTTCGACCAGTGGGAGGCGAGAGCATCGGGCTCTATGTTCTCGGGCTCCAAGAGATCGTCAATCTGAATTCCGTCCACCAGTCTTTGTATTCGGACCCCAGTGCTGTGGCGAAATGGCAGGATGCCCTCGAGGCCGCCCTGCCCAGAGGCTACACACTTGTTGCATGCCAACAGCTTGTTGGACTGCTCTTGCTCATATATGCTTCCCCAGAGGTGGCAGCTACTATATCGAATGAGTCGACCGTTTGGACAGGCACAGGTCTCCTTGGCTATATGGGGAATAAAGGGGCCGTTACTTCTCGTCTCCTCTTGGGCGAGACTACTCGTTTAGTCTTCTCTAACTGTCACCTTGCATCTGGCCATGACCAGGCTAGCCTCGACCGACGATGCTGGGATTACAACAAGATCACGACCCAAACCACCTTCTCCCCAATTAGCCTCTCAGGCGTTATGGAGGAAGAGGGTGATAAGATAGGCGACGAGGACTTTGCCTTCTGTTTTGGCGATTTAAACTTCCGTCTCGATGGCCTTCCCGGGACTGATATCCGGCACCTCCTCACACTACACGCCCGTGGTGAATATGATATTACCAATCCCAGCCGGCCACTTGGGGAAGACAGTGTGTTTGTCCTTCACGATAACGAGGACCAAAACTCAGATGGTACCTCAACGCCCGAGATGATTTCGCGAGAAGCCTCATTCGATAGGAATGACAGCGACGAGAGCAGCGAGGGCTCGCTGCCTGACCCTGATGACTTCGTGCCAGACCCGCACGACGATCCAGCATCCCTACAGGCGACCCTTGATTCCCTTTTGCCGCACGATCAGTTACGACAAGTAATGAAACACAAGAAGGCCTTTCACGAAGGATGGCGAGAAGGACCCATCACGTTTTTACCCACATATAAGTACGATGTTGGTACGGTTGGGCTCTTTGACTCTTCGGAGAAGAAACGGGCGCCCAGCTGGTGTGACCGAATACTCTATCGAACACGGAAGGACAGGGAACAGTACACGAGAGAGCACCAAAACCAGATTGATGCCAAAACCAAGGACGATGACATGAAGAAACGAGGCACTGAACAAGCCGCCGATGACGAGCGCTTTTTGTTTGATTACGATCCCACCACTGACTCGAGCGGTGAGAGCCAGGCTGCAGGGGACTCAGGGGACACAGTCTATGATTATGACGAATACAACGAAGGAGAAGATAATTCCGAACAGGTCGTCACACCAGATGGCTCAGTAGACGAGATAACCTTGGACTTATATACTAGCCACCAACGAATCATGTCCTCAGATCACAAGCCGCTCGTGAGTATTTTCACATTGACATATAACGCTATAGTACCGGAGCTCAAAGCCAAAGTCCATGCCGAAGTGGCAAGGGAACTGGATCGTGTTGAAAACGAAGGACGACCTGCTATCACCATCGTCGTTGACGGGAGCGAATCCGCTGCCGCGGATCGGAGCACTGCTTTAGATGGTAGTGCAGGTGTTGATTTTGGAGACGCTGCCTTCATGCGGAGGAAGTCACGCTCACTGACCATCGCGAACACCGGCCGTGTACAGGCAAAACTCACTTTCTTGGAAAAGCCGAATCATGGAGACGGTGAAACACAGGAGCCCAAATGGCTAGAGGTCAAATTTGTCCGCCCACTGCATGAGTATACCGAGGGAAAAGAGGACACGCTCGGATATGAAATCTCCTTAGAGCCCGGTGAGACAGTCAATGCAGTTATCGAAATGGAGGTTTTCGACCTGAAAAAATTACGAGCATTAAACGAGGAGCCTACGCAGTTGGAAGACGTTTTGGTTTTGCGTGTTGTGGATGGGCGAGACCACTTCGTTCCTATACGAGCTTCCTGGCGACCTTCCTGCTTTGGTCGATCTCTCGAAGAGTTAATCCGCATTCCCAAAGGTGGCATCACGGCGCTGATAAAACAACGCCCAATGACCGGATCAATCCCATACAGTCTCGATGTACAAACTTCATCGCCAGCCGAATTATTTAAACTTATTGAGGCTATCGAGTCTCTTACAGAGCGGCTCGTTGCAGACGAGAACATGGTAGAAGACGTCAAGATTCCGCGCGAGAAGGCGGGTTGGCCGTTTGACAGACACGCGTGGCAGACAAACAAGGACGACGATTACGCTACACTCCGAGGAGATATTATGGAGGCACTGGAGAATGGTCAACCGATTCTTGAAGCACTAAAAGCGGACGTGCCAGCGTTGAAACGCTTGGAAATCGTGAGTGAGTCGTTGCTCCTATTTCTTGAGGGTATGCCTGATGGCATCATTTCGGCGCCACTATGGGCTAGGATTGAGCAGACCCTGCCGCAAATAGCGAGCGCAAAAACGTCGGCAGAAGTCGAAGATGTCAAGGCTGGCGTTCTTGACATTCTCTCAACAGCACCGTACCATAATATATCGTTTGTCTTCCTCACGGCCATGGTGGCACGGGTGGCCAGCGAACTCCTTCCCCTTAACAAAGACGAACGCGAGGCTGTCAGCGCACGTAAGGCTGGCTCCTCAGGTAGGCGAAGTCTGAGTTTCCGACGGAGTGCGGGATTCACAGTGGATGAAGGCTCTATTCAACGACGTCTTGCTTGGGAAAGGAGGGCTGCCGAAATATTCAGCATCGCCATCTGTCGGACGGCGGCACCAGCCCATGCTAAGGAGAAGAAGATTGTCGAAGAGAAGATGCGGGGAGTCGTCGAATTGTTCATGCGTAGGGACGGGCCGTAGTCCAAGCGGAAAGTAGAACCCTCCAATGTTCGTGGCGAGCGGCTATCTGTCTGTCTATTCGGATATATGACTAAGCCTTGTGTTGTCGAAATGAATTATGCCGTTCACACGGATGTATATTCCACTACTTACCTACTTACTCACTGTCCTTATTATGGCTCGGCTCGGCTCGGCTCAAGGCAGGCCTACAAACATAGCTCTTTGAATAAAATAATACAGATTTTGATACCCACTATCCACCCTTTCTTCGCTACGGGTTGAGTTCATGTCGGCACCTACATACTGTAAGGTACTATAATGTGTGATTCTATGCGAGATGTTCGAGATTGACCAATACACAGAAAATGTAGGTACTATAGGGGTCCAAAGACAGGGATCTACCTTGATTGGTGCGCAAACGAACGGGTAGGTAGAAGAGACATGTCAGACGGGACGTTTCTGAATGCAAGTGAAGGAAGGGGTGGTAGGGACCCTCTATTGTAATCTGTCGAACGCCTGCAGACTGGAAGAAATCTACTACCTACTTGGATGGGTTACACTCCAAGGGAATATGTAGTGTATGCAGCATGCATGGCGCGTTTGTCTGGTGGAATGGATGGTACCGAGCGAGCGTGCCTTTGGACGAACGGGAAATGTTCTAGAAGACTTGGAATCCCCGCTTCCAGTGGACACACGACCTCGGAGTGTGGGAGAGAGAGAGGGGGAAGGGGGGGGGGGGGAGGGGGGGAATCCTTTGCGTTCATTACGCATACATACTTAAGTACTTATCAGCAGGCTGCCTTGGCTCTCCCACCGGCCGGCTGGCTGATCGTTGGTCGGGAGGTATCTAGAGGGAGAGGATTCCCGGGGGCGGATTTGGGGTTACTACGTATGTATGTATGTACATGACAGCAATTCCTGGCCTGATGATGATGACTGCGCGCGCTCCTGTCTTGTTGCTCTGAGCGTGGTGAGCGATTAAGGGGGGAGCTGTGAACGGCGTCTCGGCTAATACATAGATGGTTCGTCGCATTGGTTTCTTAGCCCCGCGTTTGGTTGGGCGATTGATTTCCCAACCAACAGACGGACTAGAGTAAGGACTGCGTGGTGTAGGTAGGGAGGTATTAAGGGATCTCTTATTCATTCTACTTTGTCACCGGCGCACACTTGATAGCGCACCCCCCCCCCCCAAACACTCCACAAGTTCCAACATGGCGGTACTACTCAGGGCGTCGTCGAGGTACCACTTAGGTAGGTATGTAGTTGCAGATAAAGAAGCATACTAGCAAGAGGATTTAAACCTCCGACCTATACTGCACTAGGTCGGCTAGGTATATAATAAGGGCGAGCTAATAACTCCACCACACCTGTTGCGATACTAGTTACTGAATTAGGCGTCTTCGGCCGGTGTTTTGATTACAGATAGGATTAGGTATGCCAATCTGGATTCCTTACTGATGCTTATTCCACAAGAATGGGGGAGTAGTGTAAGGGGTTTGGGGGAGTTGTGATGGGATACTGCGCCGACATATCCTACCTAAGTACTTACTTACCACCTACCTGTTTCATGTCATTTTATATACGCTGGGCATTGTGACGGCATTTCCTACTATATGTATATACTATATGGGGTAACAGCAGCGGACTGCATGAACGCAAGGTGAGCCGTGCTGTATGTCTGCCTGTCTGCCTGTCTGCCTGTCTGTCTGTCAGGTACATCGCTAGCCGCAGGACAGATCCCCAGAGGCTCAACAACAAAAACAATCTACCTAGATCCCTACCCTGAAGACGACACCGTAGTGGAGGTGGAGGGTGTCAACACGTCCCCGGCCGAGAAGCATCCCGTTGTTGAACAGACTCGAAAGAAAGCTGACACAGCCAAGCTCATTGGCTGGTCCAAGTACGGAAGGGAGTACATATATATATATACTGATACAGATGGATTCGCTCCCCGATGAAGCCGGTTTCGGCCAGGCGACGAACGACGGCTTTTCCGCCGTTTTCATCGCTTTTTCTCGCCAACGTGTTCCACTTCATTCGGATTGGCCTTATTTTTTAAACCTGCGTCATACTATGTACAGTACCTACCTAAGCAGCAAAGTGGGCGAGTGGGATAAAATCACGAGAACACTCATTTTCACACAACACCTACCTACACTACCTACCTACTCTATTCATTTTTTGCCGTCGCCCCGGCTGCCGGATAGCAGTCCTTTCTCGCTACGGCAGATCTGCGATTCGTTGCAGACGCTGTTTCGAGACACGACAAAAGTCGCCAGATAGGACTCTCCGGCTGTGGCGTCGCCCGCGGTCGCCTCGCTTTCTTACTTACTGTGGGCAGCTGTGTGCACTAAGGGAAGTCAGTCAGTCTTGTTGGTCAGGGATGGAACCTCCCAGTGGCCGCTTGCGGAAGCTTGGCCTGTTATTGGACGGGTCGCATATCCTTATCTCTGGGCGCAGGCAGGGTGCGTCCTTGGCGTGCGTTCGCCTAGCACGCTAGGTACTGGCATGGCATGTGTGGTTGCGGAGCTGAAAGGCGGCGCATGGGCATCGTCTGGTTTCGGAAAACGTTCCTCATTCGACCTGCGATGCCTGGGGATAGATATCATGGCCAGAGGGCACACACATGTCGTCTACGTAGTGAATTCTTGTGTAGTGTACATACCTACTCATTCAGCAGCCCCTCGGCGATTGTTGCGCGAGGTTTCGTCCATGCTTACTCGAGTGGTAAGTACGTGTAGGTAATATAGAGTGGCAGTGCGTCGGCGGAAGACATTCCGGGCGCATCATACGTCTACACCGAATCTCGGATGGATGGCTGCAGGATGCTGTTCCGTGGTTTTGACCTCGACCAGTTTTATGTTCGAAAGATGGGTTTTTTGTTTTTTTTTTTTGTTTTTTTTCTTTGCTTAACAGTCGTTGGACGGTTGAAGGGCGTCAAGGTCGTGTCGCACGGCACAGCTCCCGTCCATGCTCAAAAACCTGGCACGTTATAAAGCTTTCCAAGTGTTTTGGCTTTGCCAAGTCGCGAGGAGCGGCACACCACTCGAGATATGTAGATAATCAATAACGACTTTGCCAAAGGAGCACACTACATGAGTCAAGGCCAACAGCCGATCGCTAGGTAGGCAGCTGCCGAAATCCGAACGTGGGGCGGCGCAAATGAAAGACGAGTAGACATATTAAATGGTGCAGTCCAGAAATGTTGTGCTCGATGCTCATTCGAAAGGGAAACCGGTAATCTTAATCTGAGCGCTGGGACACCTCCGCCGTGGCGCGAAGCGACGCTGCGATGAAACGTCGCCGCGCCGTTGTGTCTTGCCGCCACGAAAATACCATGGACGGTAGGTATGTAACCTAGTAATCATAGACATTGTGTTTCTCGTCAGATTCAGACAGTATACCGGTACACCTAAGGTAATGGGTAATGGTACTCTAGGCTGGAGTTCGAGTATATATACTAATAGTTCTGGAATATAGATATTATTGATGTATTAAGGCACAACTCTGTACGCTACCATCGCCTAAGTTGGTTTCTTTTGGTATTGGCTATTTACACTAGGTACGCCTACAATATAAATCTACTGTTGTCCCTCTGTTTGTTGTTTGTTACTCGTGCCCAAATGCGAGCGAGAGTGGTTCTCCATACGCCTCGACACACGGGGCAAGACACTACACTCCATGCCTGGCTGCACTTAGCGTGAACTACTCGATTTGAACTACACTAAGTAGGCATTGGACAGTCATGGTGATCTATATCGGGCTTTGCTTATCAACCTACCTGCTTGTAGTGTCGTCGCCGGTTCGATACTAGGCTCGACGGCTTGACTTGGCCAGAAACGGCGCTAGGTCATCTCGTGGAAGCCCACCTAAGACAATCTTGTTAGACACATCGAGGACGCCAAGCGAAACTAATGCGGTAGTGGCCGCAAGAGTCGTCCAAGGTTTTCCTCCCCCATGCAGCACAAAACATGCCATCCCCAAGTTCCAGTTTGTTTGAGACGGGGTTGTACAGGAGCTTGTTCTGGCTGGGGAAACTACCTATACTTACTAAGTAGTTCAGATAGCTATAGGTAGAGTCCACGGTGCTTGTAGCCTCTTGTGATACAGTGGTGTATACCTACTACCACCTATAGCGCCATTCATCTTATCTAGATCTTGGGTGATATCCCTCTCCTGTCGGGTATGCTACTGCGTATAGCGTATCTGCCCTTTATCATTGGACGTGTAGCTGTAGCGTACCATTTTAGTCCCAAGCCCAGCTGAGGTGCTGACACTATCCCCTTCGCGTCGCACCACAAGAATGCCAGGATTGGGCGTCGTATTGTGCCTGAAGGATTTATTAAATGCATGGCTTGCATCCCATTTCGTCCGGTACCTGCTATAGTGTCCATCAACACTACTACTAGCAAGTAGGTATACCTACCATTATATTCTACCTTGGGCGCTCCATACCAACACCACGATCGCTCCTCTGCATGACACACGGAGCCTGTCTTGTTCCACGCAGTCGACACTAGGTCAGGTCCTTACTTAGTGTATGCTTTCCCTATCCTGTATTTAGACATCCCTCGCCCCCCTAGCTTTCTGTAACCATCCTTTCATTCCACTCCCTTTCATCCATTTTTGTTGCATTTTCCTTCGTTTTCGTTATTATCCCTTTCTTATAGAAGAGAACTACCCCTCCCACCGCCACACCCACGCCTGGGACGTGTTGTGTTGTCTTAGACGGTGTCTCCTCACCCCTCCTCTGCCCCAACGGCCTCTCGACGACCGACCACAACCGCCAGTCACCATGTCTGGCAGTGTCGACGTCGTCCCCTACAATGGCACCACAGGTGTCGCCGACCCTGGATATTCCAGCGGCGAGGCCAACCTGAACGTCTTTTACGAGGTATGGCCCGACTCTCCGTCGATGCAGAAGTGTTCAAGTCGCGCTGACGTGCAATGGCCAGAGTGGTGACTTTGCCTGGATCCTCACATCGTCGGCGCTCGTGCTGCTCATGATTCCCGGCGTCGGCTTCTTCTACTCGGGACTGGCGCGCCGCAAGTCCGCGCTCTCGCTCATCATGCTTTCGATGCTGTCGGTGGCCGTGGTAGACTTCCAGTGGTTCTTCTGGGGTTACAGCTTGGCCTTTTCGCACACCGGCAGCGCCTACATTGGCGATCTGTCCAACTTCGGTCTCATGAAGACCCTCGCCCAGCCCTCGGTCGGCAGTACCAAGATCCCCGACCTTCTCTTCTGCCTCTACCAGGGCATGTTCGCCGCCATTACGTGAGCAGCCTTGTTACTTTGATTTCAGCGAAATCAGTTTGCAGAGCGGAATACTGACCGTTAGCTCCAAGCCCCGCCCTCGCCATCGGTGCTGCCGTGGATCGCGCCCGCATCCTACCCTGCATCGTCTTCATCTTCGTCTGGTCTACCATCGTCTACGACCCTATCGCCTACTGGACCTGGAATGCGAACGGTTGGTCGTTCAAGCTCGGCGGTCTCGATTTCGCCGGTGGCACACCCGTCCACATCTCCTCCGGTGCCGCTGCTCTCGCTTTCTCCATCATGCTCGGCAAGCGTACCGGATACGAAAAGTCCGCAGGTCTCCCTTACCGACCTCACAACGTTACGCACATCGTCCTCGGTACCGTTTTCCTCTGGGTCGGATGGTTCGGCTTCAACGGTGGCTCTGCTCTCGCCGCTAACCTCCGTGCCGTCATGGCCTGCATTGTCACCCACCTCGCCGCCTCCGTCGGTGGCATCACCTGGGTCCTGCTCGATTACCGCCTAGAGAAGAAATGGTCCGTCGTCGGTTTCTGCTCCGGCGCCATTGCAGGCCTCGTCGCCATCACCCCTGCCTCCGGCTTTGTCACGCCCTGGGCGGCTTTCATTTTCGGTGTTGTCGGTGGAATCGGCTGCAACATCGCTACCAAACTCAAGTTCCTCATGGGCGCCGATGATGCTCTCGATATTTTCGCCGTCCACGCTGTCGGTGGTATCATCGGAAACTTGCTCACCGGTCTTTTCGCCGCGTTAGTACCCCCACCTTGTGTCTATCTGGTAACCTTTGACTAATGCGCCAATAGTGATTACATAGCGTCTCTCGACGGCTTCAGCGTGATCCCCGGTGGCTGGATCAACCACAACTACGTACAGCTCGGGTACCAGATCGCCGACTCCGTCGCCGGTTTCTCGTACTCGTTCGTCCTGACATGCGTCATCCTCTTCCTGATGAACCTGGTTCCCGGCCTGAGCTTGCGCGTCAAGCCCGAGGAGGAGGACATCGGCACCGATGACACCCAGCTCGGCGAGTTCGCCTACGACTACGTCGAGCTCCAGCGACATACCAGCGACATTCTCCTCCCCACACATAGCGACAACGAGCGCAGCGGCTCTTCGAAGGGCAGTGTCCCTGAGAAGACGGCCGATGCCATCGTTTAAGCACACATATATATATATGCCATAAATGTTACATATCTTGGATTCGGGGATGAGTTGAGATGCGGCTCGATGTTCACGGGCGTGAAGTCGAGGATATACAATATTTCTTCCCGGGAAACGCCCCGTACTGTCAATATATACCTTTTAGCATAATACCTGTAGTCAACAATACCCAACATTGAGCCAAGTTAGAGAAAGTTGCGAGAACTGGAGTAAATAGTGATCGCTGCTCGTGTTGTGTGAATCTCGACCTAAGTGAGATGAGTTTAGCCTGTGTTGAAAACCATACGCTCGAGTGACTATCAACTTCTCTAGTGATACCCATCAAAACAGCACATCGTAGTAGGAGCCGATTTGGATGTTGCACAGGAGGTATGTCAGACGCGCACATCAAGGAGGCGACGCGAAGAAATCCAACCTCCAAGGCAACCAACGCGCAAGCGAAAGCACAAAGTTGAAAACAGCGAACTTGAACGACGACAACGAACAACCGACGACCAGGGAAAAAAAAGAGAGAGAGAGAGATGTAGTTAAAGAGCTGACTAAGTAAACCCCTGATGCTATTTCCAACGAGGCAAAGCATGCATGCAACGCGCAATGTCGTCGAAACCGCGAATTTACGTAATAATTTGTCGTCCCTTCCTCCCACCCCAAACCCAGATCTTCATCTGCCGCTGTGGATACAGACGCCATGCCGTGACGTGCTTTGCCTTAACAATACCGGCATATATCTAATTCTAAACAAGGCTGCCGAGCGCTACAGGGTTGAGTTGAACCAAGGTTTCGGTTTCGTGCTTTAGGGCTGCTATTGCGTAAATGCAGCTATATCTATCTAGGAAACACGTTTTGCTTCCTGCCTACCAACGCTGCGTCATAACTGCACAATAGGCAGTGTAGGTAGGTGCTTGACTACGTAGTTGTAGGGCTTAGTATGAAATGTGATTTCAAAGTTGTTGGGTGACTTTGACTTGGTGGCGAGCTGGCTTCGCATGAATATCGTCTCACGACCCGTCTGATCGGGATTGGTCGATGATGCTCCCGATACTAAAAAGGAGTAAGAATAGAGTAAGAGCGATCTATCGTGCATGTGGCTGTTCCTGCCATTCATAAACTAATAAGAATTAAAGTTTCAACCGGTTTTATATTCTGAATCCGCATGAGATCTTCATGTTACTAAGGCTACCACGATATTACTCTTATTATACTTACAAGTGTCAACACCTAATACCCATACACACACTCACCGTCACTTCCAGCCTCTTTGCTGTAAGTGCTGGTCGCTTGTAGACACATTTTTGTGAAATGCTAATACTATATAGCAGATTAACAACTGACCTAACATCCTCTCACCAACAACGAACTTCTCACGACTGCCGCTAAAAGCCTCGTTAGGGTGGTTTTTCATATTTCAAGAGAAAGACATGGGATTATGATTTACTAGACAATTAATACCCTATGGTTCCTAGTAATCATAAGCGTTATACTACCATGGTGATACAAGAGCAAGCGAACTGTCATATCTCGCCTCCAACCAATAGCCACACTGCACTAATAATGATTCCTCATATTTGCCCTCAAACCTCGGTCTCAATACCAGCTTCCTTCTCGCCATGATGGAATGCCCCACTAACACTCCCCTTGAGCCGGGTTAGTTTCCCGCCGATGTGATTAACTTGGCGCGCAGCCCGCCATTGCATGATACCGCGATGTTTGCGATGCAGCTGCTTGTGATGGTCCTTGTAGTCGCGCATTTGATCCCTGATGCCGCGAGAGCCATCTTCGGAATCATTGTGGCCTGGTGCCAGCACCGTCGTAGCAGCTTCCGTTAGCCCGTCCACGGGATTGCGAAATATGTTCTTCACTTTCTTGAAGTTGGAGAGCGAGAGGTTAGTAGACGAGGAGCTTGACGAGGCCAAGCCGTTGCCGCCTTCGTCGTCTGAGTTCGGGGGCGTCGAGTCGTCGTTCGTGTGCATTCGCAACTTCCTCCGGCGCATCTTGTCATCATCTTCTTCATCAATCTCATCAGATATGCTACCTTCGTCATCACTATCACCCCCTAACCCCTCGTCTGTGATCGTGTCCAGACACTCCATCACATCCCTCATATCTTTGTTCTTCGACTGTGCGGCAAAATTCTTGTGATACCCCGAAAGCCCGCGCCAGAAACGGACGGAGATCTCAACCTCCCCAAGTAGTTCGTCTTTACCGCTTGATCCGTCGAACTCACAACATGTCTGCGCTTTGTGGAAGCTCTCCTTATTGCCTTTCCAGACTTTGAGACACTTGGTCTCGTCCTCTTCGTCTGTGAGCTCATGCAGCCAAAGAACCGCAAAGGCCGAGGTTTTGTCTGGTCCTATCATAGATTGGCGGAATTCGACAATCATGGCGGACGAGTATCGCTTGCGTACTGCCAGAAACAACTCTTCAGATCCTTTCCTCCCTTTTCCTTTCCATACTCCATCGCTAGGGTATAGTTTAACACGTCCTATATTTGTTCTGACTTTAATCCGATGACTGGTGAGACCACTGTCGAGGTCGCCTTTCAACTTCACAGGCCCTCGGATTTGCAGAGTGCCATAGTCCCATCCACTTATATGAGGAGGTAGCCTGAGCTCCACGCTTCGCCAAACCATACTGATTCGTGCTTTACCAAAGCCAATTCCCCCCACGAGCGAGTAGCTATTCATCACCTGGCTCTGTTCTTCGAAAACTTTTGAAAGTGGGAGATATACCAACCCAATTAGAGCGTCATCCTCTCTTTCCCGCGCATCACGCACGCTCACAATGACTTCGGTGCTGCGCCAATCGCGAATGAATCTCTCTGTACCGGCGTTGAAGAATGGCTTGGAGTTTTTCGGCTTCGTCCGAGTCTTGAAAATCTTCCTATGATTTAAAATAATGGTACAGTAGCTGTTGGGCATATCATCAGCGTGTTCAGCTTCGTCTTCACCATCGCCAGAATCACCCTTATCTTCCTTTTGAAGCTTTCGAATCTCAAGGCCTGCGAGATTGTGAATTTGTATGCTGAGGATGCCGGAGACAAATTCGCTGCTTGGAGGTGCCGACACCATCACTAGAGTGTCTTGAGTTAGTCGCCTTTTCTCTGTACTGATTTGCATAAATATCTTGATGCTAGAGCTTAGAGAAGATTCTGCAGTAGGTAGTACACATTTTACCTTGAAAAGGACAGACTAGGAAGAGCAGGGTTGCAACTCTGACTTACTGGAATTTTCAAGCTCGTGATAGTCTTGTGTCTTTTGTTGCTTCACTTCTTCATCATCTGAAGACTTGCCTGCTTCTCTCAGCTTATTCTCAGCAGACACCGAGACATGCTTCTTGAGGTCACCCCTCGTTCGAATGTTCTCATCAAAAGTTTGTGCTTTAAGCTGTTCTTTGGTGATCCTTGTTTTAGCGAAGTACCCAACGGACCAGACCAGAGAACCGGGCATATCCTCTTCGACATCTTCACCAGTGAAGCGATCTTGTCGGTCTTGGATCCTGTTTAAAGTCCCCGGATTATGCATGAGGTCCTTTAAGTTCACTTCAACCCGCCCCAGGTCGTCATCTGCCGTCCATTTGTCTGAATCCCAGAGTTGCAAGCGAAGTTTTTCATCTGCATTCACCTCTTCCGGTGTGACAAGAATACTGGCATACTCGTGCCAACTAGGATCGTTCTCGCCTAGCACAATACGAGTCGAGGCGACAGATTTGCCAAATTTACCCCAAGACACAGTGACATAGGCATCACTGCTACCTTGGATAGGACCAATCCCAGCGTCTCCTTGCTTGAAATCTCTCGCACGCTGGATGAAGATCCAAACAACGCCAATGCTAGTGGTGTCTTTCTTAAAATCTTCACCAACTAGCATATCCTTCAAGTTCAAAGTCAGGCTCTTTGGGGCAACATACTCGGCAAGAGCAGCGTCGATGGCAGAGTTGACGAATGACGAGATGAGGGGAATATCCGTTAGGCTGAAACTATGCTTAGATAAAGGGATGCATGAGATGCTTGCCTTGGGTTGTCCAAGAAATGTCAAAGTACACAATCCGATGAAAGGGGGGTCAGGAGTGAGTTGAAGCCGGAGTCGAAGCGTCATAACGATACCTCGAAGTTCAACCCATACTGGGATGGATATACCACCTGGAAGATAGAATTTGAGGTATAGGTGAGCATTCTTAGCTTTGGTTCTGAGATATTTGCTAGAAGTGCGGCTTCGATAAGCAAGTGCAAGTTCTAGGTTGACGAAATCTCCTTCTTCTGCCTCCATGCCTTCACGCAAAGCGACTTCATCCTGTTCCTCCTGCTTCGGACTCTCATTATTGCCCGAAGCATTTAAATCGCGGCCGGGACCATCTTCACTTTTCGGATCCTGTGATTTCTGAGGGCTAGTTCGGTCACTCTCCGATGGTTCATTGCTCTTGTGCAATTGCCCATCCGACCCGACACTTTGGCTGGCTGCACCAGTTGGTAGCCATCGCACGCCAAGAATACGAATACTTTCATTCCCCTGACCCATATCATCCACGCTCACCATTTTGATAGCTCTGGGCAAAGATGCCTGCATCACGTCCTCAATCTGGTCCACGAGAGAAGCGAAGAGGTCTGGGTTGACCAAGGGCCAAATAGAACTGATAAAGCTGTTCAGCCAGTGCACAGACTCGGGTAGTTCCTCGTCATTCTCAACAATGGCCTGCTCCGCTCTGTGTGCGGCATCCCAGGTTTCGTCATCAAATATCTCGCTGGTCTTTCTGTTTACCCATTTTCCCATTCCTAGGACGGTCGTCGCTCCGAGACCCAAAAACAGGGTTAAGCTCAATAATTTAGGCCAAGGGGGAAGCCAACGGTTGTTAACATCAGAAAGTCTAGACCCTCCGTGATGGGAGAAGGGCGTAGGTAGGATAAAGAAGAAAACCACGAGTAGACCAATGATAGACAATCCAGCATAGACGGCCTGCTGGTAAACAGTGGCCAACTCTTGCCTCGTGGTCTCGAAGTCTGGCGGCGGGAAAACACGCCTCATGCCATTATGCACTCGTTGGATTGTCTCCTGCTCGGTCTGCAGCTTTTCCTCTGACTTGGAAGCACCCCAGGGGCCCGTGGCCGTAGTGTGATGTGTCCCAGATTCAGGCTCGTTCTCGGGGACAGAATCAAGATCCTTTTCGGTCTGGTCGTGTATGATAATGGGAAGGTGTGTTACCGGGTCAGTCACCTGTCTGCCTTCGCCATGCCTCTTTTTTTTCTTCATTGCTTTTCGTTTCTCTCTGGGATCAGATGTCCCTGCAACGGTCTCGGTCGCTGACTTCTCGCCAGCATTACCCTTCTGTTCTCCACCCTCGCCTTCGTTTCTGTCGGCATTCTGCTGCGAATCTTGCTCCGAGAAGGGTCCTGTCTCTTTGGCCTGTGCAGTGTCCCCATCAGACGTGGATTTGGGTTGACATGTCGCATCATTAAGGTTAGTGGAAGGATATGGATGGTGGCGGCTCTCGGGATATTCGCTATCTTCATCTTTGAAGACGGCTTTAGCAGAACGGTAGGCTCTCCTAGGTTTAGACTCGTCCTCTGGGCCGCGCTGCGCTTGCTCTTCGTCTTGCACTTGGTCGCCCAATTCTTTCCGATGCTGTCTATATCTCTGTACCGTAGGGATGGGATGTTTACCGCTGTGAGGTCCTCCGTAGACCCTGTGAGGAGCGCTATCACCTTGACTGAAGGCGTCTTCGTCCGCCATCTTGACACATGGGTGGCGATGCAGGGTATGAAGCCCAAGCAACGCTCTTCGCACCAGTAATCACGAGGAAACAGGAATTCGTGACACTTAGCTTAGTTGAGGGACAAGAACAGAGACACAAATTCTTATTCGGCTATATGCTGTGCTCGAGATATAATATACTGGATAATTCTGTTCCACTGATGGCATTGTTGATGACACGTGTGATGTCAGAGCAATTACATGGTGGTTGTGTTTGCAATCACCAGCGAATAATAGGCGAGGGACACGCAAGACATGCACGGGACAGCCAGTCCGACTGGACAGAAGACTGGATGTTCAGACGGCACAGGGAAGTGAGTAGGTAGGCACTTAGAGGTAGGTGCTTGGAAGGCAGTGTAGCACGAGAGACCGATGAGGTCATGGGAAGTCATGGACGAAAGAGAGTGAAAGATTAGCGGTCCGGCACCCTTAAGATCACTGGTCATAGGCGTATAGAGGGCGGGGTGGATCCCTGTAACAGACCTTATAGGCGGGTACTAGGCGGGAGGCTCCAGGGCACCTCCTGTCAAAGCCACTGATCCAGGGCTCCAAGACCGGCTACCGGCAACCTGATGCTGGATTCACAGCTGTCCAAAGTGGGCTGGCATGACTCGGAGTCCTGCGCATTACATCATTGTGAACTGTGAATCATCTATACCAAGGAGACACGACGCCTTCGCCTCGTCGATCCTGCATCTGTTAGAAGTCTGACTTGGGTGATGAAACATAACAAACATTTCAGCCTAGACCGTGAAATACCGCATTATTATTGATCGCAATGCAATCGAGCGCAACATCCGAAAGGCCGAGTATATGCAGATGGACTGGCCAGTCTAATAAGCTATTCCAATTCCAGTGGACTCGATCCCATGCGACCGTCGTCCCGACAGCTAAGTTAAATAGATACCTAGTTAGGTATCATCGGGGCCGGAGGAGGTAACACCAGTGGTACACGTCCGGATCCGTAGCTTTGGCCTTCGGCGTTGGGATCTTCCCGATGACGCAGACATCGAAGGGCAGCTCCTCGAGCTCAAACCGTCGCGCCGAGTAGCTCAGCGATATCCAGAGCCCACCGGCAGCGAGACACCCCCGCACACCCCGCGCCATAGCCAGGACGGCCTCGTCGCCGCCGCAAGACACAGCGTCGGCGGTGCTCTTATCCACGACGAGATCGAACGCGCGAGGCGCAGGTAGGTCGGTCGGTAGTCTCGTGACGTCGGCGACGGCGTATTTCGTCGCGACGTCGCCGAAGAACCTTTCCTCCATCTGCCGTCCGCGGTCTAGTGCCAGCGGCTCGTAGTCGACGTTCGTCACGTCCTGGTGCCCTTCCTCTCGCAAGCGGACGTGCAGATCGCTTGTGCCGGAGCCGAGATGCAGAATGCGCTGGTTTCCCGACGGAGATAGATACGGCTCCATGAAGGAGATGAATGTTGCGGACGGCGCCAGCCATTCGAATGCCGTCTCTGACGCGAAGCGGTTGCGCCAGTAGCTCTGCTTTTCGAAGTCCGCGGCCATTTGGCGAGGTACGAGCACGCTATATCTAACGGAGATAGAGGGGAAGATGGAGGTGTAATTATGTAGGGCTACAACGAGTATAATATTGAAGTACAATGACGCCGTCGATCCTGGTTCGGCGATGCCTGGCGGCCGAAGCTACCAGGCTAGAGCCTCTGTTGATAGATGGGAATATTGTAATCGACGAGTAGGAGAAAATTATGAAGTGTTGGTTTACTTCCAACTTAAGTAGGTGGTATACCTTATCTAGTAAGATTTGTTCGATGGGGATGGTGGGGCTGCTCCTCCTATTTTATTTGTTACCTTTCTCTTCCGAATAAGTAGAACGAAGGCTCGGTATTCTCTGTGCGGTACTGTAGATATTGCTTCAGAGCGAGGGGGTGGGAGAACGGTCTCGAGTGTTAGAACGTAACCCTTCGCAATTGTTCGGACCTCACTTGACTGAGATGACGCTAATATAAATTTATATACCTACTCTCCGATCAACCTGTCTGCAGATATGAACCATATGAATGATATTACAAACTGCGACTTGCTTGCTAACCTCAGCCTCATCTGTCGACCCAGGAGCTGATATCAGACTCGGCGCTCCTGTCGCAGCAGGTCTTGCTGCACCTCGATGGCCGTCTTAACATTGCGCATCTCCCGCCCCCGCGGGCTACGGTTACGCCAATGCCCGGGCATCGGCGCGTCTCTTCGTCTGTGCGATACCGGGCCCGGGTATAGGTTTAGATTTCTCCGGATTACCGGGCCGCCCGCTCGCTAGCCGCCCACAGCGCGGTCAGTATCCGGCCGTTATTTATGGATTTCTCTGCCGTCTTAAAACGTCCCGCTCCGGGCCGTCATTGTTGGTGCTGTTCCTCGTGTTGCCATTATTTCCGCCTAGAATGTGTTTGCGAATTACTCCAGGCCACTAAAACCGCCGGTAGTGCGCTTACTTTCAAACCCGATTCTCATCGATGTGCACCTACAACATCAAAAAGAGCCACCCAGAAAACATAATAGAATGGCAAAGGTAAGTAGACTAAAGAAACGGCGTTAACAATAGCAAGGGACTCGCACAAGATGTCGAGGATGAGTCGGAGCTTAGGTTATATTTGCCTTGTTCTCACCGCTAGGTTCGTTTTCTTTCATTCAAGTCCCTTTTTTTTTTTTGCATCATCCTTAGATCGAGCGGTGTCTCTTGTAACATTATGCACGATGAAAGAGTCGCATGATAAGCCTTGATGTTTTTTTGATATTTGGTTTCTAGGAATTTGGGTTATTGAGATGGTTTTGCCCGGACGTTCTGCTGACGCTTCTTGACCCCCTTTTTTCCCTGGCTCCGCCATATCGCGTCTGCAACTCTTACGAGGCATTACTCTGTGAGCAGCTGGCAGCTGCATGACCAACACCCGAACCCGAAAACGCCTCTCGATCAAGTCTTTGGTCGACTTGTCACCTTCATAGGTCTTGATCGATAGTACAGAGACCAATGCAGTGTCCCACAAAGCTGCGCCCCCCCGACGCACGCTAGCGTATTACGTAGTGCGAAATCGCGTACACGGTGATAAGTATTGGCGCGTGAGGGCCCAAGATAAGAGCTCAATCGCGACTTCAGCAAGGGTGTATTGTCGCGAGTGATCGTATCAATGACCATATATGCGCAAAGTTGGTGCGGTGTCATGGTCAATGGCTCAGAGTTGAGCATTCTCTGCCGCATACTCCCCGTACCAACATTGGTGTATCGACGCCCTCGTGTGATCGTGAACTGCATTGGCAGTGGTATAATTCGTCGTGTCCTCCTTGTGTAGTTCGCCAATGGCATTGTCTATATGGGGCTTAGAATCTGCAGCAGCAGTGTTTAGTACTCATCATCCGATAGTCAGATCAATTTACGAGCCGCGCTCAGCTTACCGTATTTCATATGAACCAGCCCTCGTCATATACCGCACCCACTTTACGCTTGGGTAATTGCTCTTCTCGAACACCTTGAGATATCGCACCAGAAGTCCAGAGCTCGTGAACATCAAAAGGCTAAAGCTCAGGCTAAGAGGCGGCCGTGACCAGGCTTTTTGGTTCGTCATGCTCGTCAGTTCGGCTTCGGCGCTCAGGACAAACTCGCTTTGGCCGGTAAAGCGACCAATCTTCCAGACAATATGGTTCTCACTAGGCTCATACTTTGCCTTGCCCTGCGTACAGCGTTCGTTGATGCGAGCAGTGTTGAGGGGCGTGGGGATACGGACCACGACGTTGGTGGCGAAAAGCTTGCTACCGAAATTGGCCTTGAGCCCGATGCTATACTCGACTTTGGTCTTGCCAACCTCGTTCACGATGGCGTGCACCTTGAAGGGCAGATTGACATTCTCGGTGGCTCGGTAGCGCATGAGCTCGAACTCGCCGTCGGGAGGGACGAAGGATATGATGCGGTCCGAGTCGAATTTGCCCAGTTTCACGCATTGGTGGAACTGGCAGTCCTCGAGGGTGACGCTTCCGGCGGCTGCCTTGGTAGCTTTGGTGCCCAGCCTGTTGCCACTGGGCAGCGACTGGAGACCATCCTGGTCCAACAACAGACGATCGTTAAGTCCGAACTTGCATTCCGGGGTGCCGGAGAGATAGGCGCGCATGATGATCTGGCCGGTGACATCGGCGCGAAGAACAGCGCCGGTGGCTGACATGAGCAGGTTGACATCCTCGATAACGTCGACGAAGGCCTCGTTCTTCCGGTATTTCACGTCGGCTTTCCTCCACGACAGCGCGCCCGTGGCCTGCATGGTGATCTTGGCCGAGTCTTCGGGGGCACGCTCGGACTTGACACCCTCGGTGGTGATGTACATCTTCAAGGTGTCGGTCTCGGTGTTCTGGGGGTATCCGAAGTCGATGATCTCTACACAGTCCCAACAGCGCCACGTCAGCAAGCGCCATCGCTGACAGATGAGCGAAGGGGCATCATCATCATCATCGTCACATCATCGCAGAGATACGCGGATGGACAGAGAGAGAGAGAGAGAGACAGAGATGGAAAGTACCGTCGAGCAGCTCGTAGACGAGGACGAAGTTGTTCTTCACGGCCTCCTCGTCGAACTTGGCAAAGTACCCCCGTCCCAGCTGGATGAGGCGGTAGAGGAACTCGAAGACGAGGGCGGCATTGGCGTTGCTCTTGGTGACGGCGACGAGGTAGATGTTCTCGTGCTTGACATGGCTGAAGGTGGTGCTGCCGAGCGTCAGGATGGGCGAGCGGACCTGCGGATTCGAGATGACCTGGATGCGGAAGACGTCGGCGAGGCGAGGGCGGCAGTCGTTCCGAAAGGCGCGGAAGATCAGGTTCTCGCCCTTCTGGTTGAAGATCAGGATGCCGGACAACATGTTGCCGAAGTCGAGACGGACGGCGGAACGTGATTGGGCACGACAGGCTAGCGTGTGTTTATGTGTGCGGTGTTGGGTCTGTGTCTGAGTTTAAGCCCGTTCATTGTCTGCCTCTACAACGTCGCATCACAACTGGCTTTGGCGGTTTTGGTGATAAGGAGGTACCCATGACCTATCTAACCGGCCTAGAACTTAGCAGGTAAGCTATAGGTGCCTACCGCACTTGATCCCTGCCGGGGTACCTGTAATTCCCTACGAGGCAGGTACCTGTAAGACCTGTAAGACCTGCCTTAGGGTACCTACTAGATAGTTACAGCGCCGAACACTACCTACATCTAAGGGACCCCATAGTGTACCTAGGTACATATAGGTACTGGATGAGCCTTGGCAGAAGAAGCTTCTTCTAACATGTAAGTAAGTACTTGCCTGTACTTACTTAAGTAAGCATGTAGGTACTTACATCCCTCCACCAAACAACCTTAACTACCTAGATGAGCAATACCTATCACGATAATAAGTACACCTTGGCAGGCATCGTATTACGGGCAACAGTGAGACAGAATTCAGTGCATCTTTCAAGCAGATGATCTTCCAAGACAGTGTTCCCTGTCTTTTTGCGGGGTGGAGAAGTGCAACCCTCGGTATGCTGGGCGACGTACTCGACAACGTTGCAAAGGCGACGGTGGTAACGAGCTTCGAATTCGTCGTGCCCAAGTGTGATGCTTAAACGCCGTGAAGGCAGCATCGACGGTACGTTGCGTGAGAGAGAGGGCTCTTCAGCGTGTGTCTCGACGCGCCCAGGTGATGGAGATAGGCTGGGAGGCAATGAATTGATCCCCAAATGAAGACTTCATGTCAACGGACTTACAGCAACTGAATAAGTCTCTTGCGTCTAATACCTATCCTGTTATAGGTAAGCTCTTTCTGGTTTCCTTGTTCGCTCACTCAAACTTGTCTCTAAGTGCCTACACTAGATACCATGTAAGATGTGTCGTCGTCGCAAGATCATGATCGTCACTGTTCATGGCCGCATGTGTTCTGATAGCCATCATCTAGACTACCTAGTTAGAACACAGTTCGATTCCTCGGCGGACACTTCTCCTTCTCCCCCTCCCTTCTTATATTTTCGTCGTTTATTATGAAGGGCCATGGGAATCTTGATGAAGCGCCACCAACCCAAACTCGGATATGATAGGTCCTCATACATGGAGGTATATGCATATTGTTCCACCATTCTACCATTCCCCTGTCGCTTGAAGCGATTTGTCGGAGTGTAGAACCGAGCGTCATGGCACACAGCTTCCGCTGACGTCCGGCACCAAATCAGACATCAGACCGAGTCGGGCGGTTTCTCTTGTGATCAATGAGGACAGTTGCCTAGTTTGGACATGGTACCACTGGTCTTTCGGAAACACCAACATAGTGTACATCACCGGTGATGCCTCGCTACTCGACTGATGTGACAGCCTGTGGCTAACCAGTGGCTGGAATAGCGGCTTAGCCAGTCTGTCGGAATGGTACACACCACTATGGGGGTCCGTGCGTAGCCCATCATACTGCAATGGGAATAATGAACAAAGGGCTCAATGGGCGGACTACGCACTGGCCATACAATTTGTCTTTCCGGAGTCGTTTTCTTTGCTTTCTTGCTTTCTTCTTCAAGCAGAATATTTTCTCGGAATATAGGGCATAGTTGGGCCTTGAACCAAGCTGCCCATATTGCAGCCATCACGACTGAGAGCATCGACTGCGGCCCCTCGCTTTGGCCCTTCGCGACGATGCTGTGAAGCCTTAGCATCATCTACTAGCGAGCTTGGTTGTCAATCGCTCCGGCCCCTTGATTTCCGTCACCATCCTCCCCCGACCTCCCTATTCGGGCCTTGTCTGGGCATGCCTCCGAGAATCGTGCCAAACCCGGCTAGCCGCTCTTCCAGCAACCCGGGTCCCGCGAATGCCCAGTCTTCGCAGTCTTCGCAGTCTTTCCAGTCCGCATGTCTCAATCTTGGTTGGCGGCCAATTTCCCCCTCTCGTATGTTGTCCTCCAGCACGCTGACGCCCACGAGGCTCATAATGGCCTCGTACTTGCTCGATGTAGCTTCCTGCCAAGCGTCCGGCAACGTGAACCGCGTTTCCGTCCACTTGGTAGACATCTCGCCCTTCTCATTTCCCCGTCCAAGCACATGACTCCCTACGTAAGCGGTGTCTTCTTCGCCCATCATGTCTTTTGGTAACAACGATGGGTCCTTCGACGCCTCCTTTCCCGTCCAACCGCCGCTTGCGAAACCAAGGTCCGGCCGAGTGGTGATAAAAACCCTTCGCTTCTTCCTCTCGTAAAGACATCTACAGCACCCATCCAGTACGCCTTCTTCAAGCGGACCATGAAATCAGGCAACATGTCCGCAAAGAGTCTTGTCGTTGCTGCCTTGAGCGCCGTCGCTCTCGCCGTCCCTCTTGAGGATCACGTTGAAGAGCGCCAGACCTGCGCCGAACAATGGTATGAATTCTCTGAAGCATCAATCTATCCATGGCTAACGCGTTGAATAGGGGACAATGCGGCGGCACTGGCTGGAGTGGAGCTACTTGCTGTGTCAGTGGTAGCAGTTGCGTCGTGCTGAACGACTATTACAGGTACGTCTCGAATGCAACGAGCCTGAGATCGGGGCTGACGGGCTCGCTAGCCAATGTCTCCAGGGCGCTTCAACAACAACGAGTGCTACAACCACAAAGGCGACGACAACGACGAGCGCGACCAAAACTACGACCGCAGCTGTAAGTCACATCTAGTTCATTCGTGATAGAACTCAACCATGCTAACAGGTATGCCATGCAACAGACAACCACCACTGGAACCGCTGTCGCCTCTGGCAACCCCTTTGCGGATATTACTATGTGGGCCAACTCTTTCTACGCATCCGAGGTCAGCGCCTACGCGGTGCCTACACTGGGCGCGGCGGCTGCGGCCGTCGCCGAAGTGCCGAGCTTTATGTGGCTGTAAGTTCCGAATAGGCTCATACTAAGCTAGATGAACATAGTTAACGTGTCTTTAGGGACACCCTAGACAAGGTTGATCTGATGGAGACCACCATGGCAGATATCCGCACCGCCAACGCGGGGGGTGCCGATAACGCCGGCATTTTCGTTGTATATGACCTCCCAGACCGAGATTGCTCCGCCGCGGCTTCCAACGGAGAATATTCGATTGCAGACGGTGGTGTTGCGAAGTATAAGGCATACATCGATGCTATTGTCGCGGTTCTTAAGGAATACTCCGACATCAAGGTCATCTTGGTAATTGGTTAGTCCAGCAGCAGACATGTCGGCTCCCAGAACACCCCCATTTACTAATATTTCACCAGAGCCCGACTCCCTCGCCAACCTGGTTACCAATTTGAGTGTCTCCAAGTGCGCCAATGCCGAAGACGCTTATCTCGAGTGCATCAACTATGCCATCACTCAGCTCAATCTCGATAATGTTACCATGTACCTCGACGCTGGTCATGCCGGTTGGCTCGGCTGGCCAGCCAATCTGACTCCTGCTGCTCAATTGTACGCTCAAGTCTACAAGGATGCTGGTGCACCAGCGTCTCTTCGTGGCCTTGCCACCAACGTCGCCAACTACAATGCCTGGCAGATTTCTGGATCCTGCCCGTCCTACACTCAGGGCAACAACGTGTGCGACGAGTCGAGTTACATTAACAACTTTGCTCCTCTGCTACAGGCCAACGGTTGGGATGCCCATTTCATCACTGACACCGGCCGTAGCGGTAAGCAGCCCACTGGCCAGAGTGCTTGGGGTGACTGGTGCAACGCGAGGGGTACTGGCTTCGGTATCCGCCCTTCGGCCGACACGGGCAGTGACCTCCTCGACGCCTTCGTGTGGGTGAAGCCTGGTGGTGAGTGCGACGGTACCAGCGACACCAGCGCCGCCCGATATGACTACCACTGCGGTCTTTCTTCCGCCTTGACGCCGTCACCTGAATCTGGCTCTTGGTTTGAGGCTTACTTCGAGCAACTTTACACCAACGCTGACCCCCCTTTCGAGTAAGGGATATAAAGTTACAGCCTGCCGAACAAGGATTTTGATAGGATGAGAGCACGGAGATAGACCTAGAGGTGTGGAAACAATCTTCTCAGGTTCTTGTATATAGTTTATTTACCTAGAAAACGTATGTGATAGTTTCACAAGGAGTCTGTCTAGACGCTTGTCTGACGGATAGAAATTCACATCTAATGTCTTCGGAACTCATTCAGTGATATTTTTGGTGGTATTTCCACACGCACTATGGGTATTTGTCTCTGAAGCGGTGTAATATCTTCCCTAACCAAAAGATCGTGCTACCAGGAATTCATAATTCAGCGATTCTAAACAGACTGTCGGGCATTGCCCCAAAAAGATAATCTGTGTACAGGCAACATTAATGTCAGGACTCAAAGCCGAGCATTCACAATGCGAAATCAATATGACACAATTCGTTTCGACTTCATTGCCCAGTCCTTTCTTCATCTAGTAAGCACTAAACTTCGCTCGTGGTCATCCCAGATAGATCACCGATTTCCCTCTTGGTGATCTAGGTATCTCTCGCAAAAATCGACCGCAACTACCCCGTTCTAGGCCGCACATAACAGTTACAGAGCGTGGACCTTTCCAGAGATTGTGGCAGGATAGGGTCACTTGGTTCACATGCTAGACCCCCGCTCATGGAAGCGAGGAAGCAAGCGATGAGTGAAGGCCAACAGGGTTGGGAATACAGCCACATGGTGGAAATCCCTGAGTCTGAGGTCTCGTAACCCATAGAGTGATGACGACGTCGAATGTGTGATAGGTAGGAAATAACCGTCTATCTATATGTATCTAGTTGATGTTGCGGCCCCCAAGACGCCTCAGAAAGGGATCAAGTGGTGTTATACGGAAGGTCTAAGCGACCTGGGAAGTCCACGCGAAGGTAATACACCGATTATGCTATGGGGGGCTATCTAGCCCTCGCTTGTTTGAGACAATTGCCGGCCCTGCTTAGTTCCGAGAGCCGATGGTTAGTTATAAATAGTTCTGGCATCTGGGCTTATTAGTACCATAGAAGATTGTTCTTCAATTAAATATATTCTCCAAGCTCTTAGTTAGCCCTTGTCATAAGGGGCCATAGTTGAACGTGGCTGGAATTGTGCACCATTACAATCGATAGCGAGGATGTAAACCAGATTGGAGAAAGAGCTGAAAGCAGGGACTGAACTGGCTGGATGTCGAAGTTCAACGACACCAGCGCAGGGAATAAGCCCTCGGGGAAAGACGTCTGCTAGCTGAAGGATAAAGTAACATCGGCATTGGTAGAGATGAAAAGGAGACATGAAACATGGAGGGGAAGGCTACTGGCTGCTCTACCCTCTTCAGATTAACTATACCTATCATATTGTAGGAAAGATAATAAGAGTTAAGCTGTCCCTACTTCGAGATGATTATCACGCTGGGCCGCCATAGTACCGATTATCAGCTACCAGGCATCCAGCGTCAAGAGGTAAATTCTTGGCTTCCAAGGTGAATTTCGGGGACCAGGCTTGATGACAAATGAAGTCAGTAATGAACGAAGTGTTAGTGAAACCGTTGGGCTGTTAACCGCTTATAGCCAATCATATCTTTCATTCTTGCACTTCTGAAGGATATCAAACCAAACTCATAAAAGATCGGAATTTACGAAGCGGGATAATATCTCCAGCAAACCCCAGAACGGAGAAAGTAGACTGTGTCTATCCAGGTAAGAAGCGCACCGATGAGGGGGTTTTCGGACACTTCGAACAACTAGCAGAGCCATCACTTATTGTTAACTTATACTTTAGAGCATTAGCTCGGGTGGCTCAAGTACTGAGTGATATTGGAGCACGACTGCGGAGATAATGCTTAAGGTACTATACGCAATATACTGTTAAGGCCAAGCACTAAGATTTGTAATGTTAGATGTATTAGCGAGATCCAAGGAAGAGTTTTTTGCGTGGGTACATAATCCTGGCGACTCTCCGGGGTGATTTCGGTGGTTGAGTTCGAGGAGAACAAACTGCGGGGAAGTAAAATGGGAATTTTCCAGATTGACAGCGGTTTGTAACTCAAACTGTCGGAAATCTATAGAAACGGGGGCTACAGCATATCCACACACGAAAGTGTGCGAATAAGAATAAGAGGTTTCGTTTGCGGAAACACTAGCCTGAGTAATGCAAGAAGCCGCTTTGTCTGGTCCCAACACTGCTCGTATTCGGATCTGGCTGATTGGACCCGGTTTAGGATACACCTCGGTCTCATTGTCCAGGTTCAGAAATACACCGTTGGAGAATACGTGGATAACTGAATGCGCGGGTAGCCGTTTCCCGTCTCAATCACTCATAAAAATTATGTGGACATACTGGGTCAGTATAAATAGTTTTCGATGCTTCCTCACAATCAGTTTGTAGATTCTTGAGCCTTCCCGTAGACAACGTCAGCATCTATTCACAGCGATATCTCGAAAATGGCCACCTCTTCAGCAGCAGGCAAGACGATCGTGGTCACTGGGGGGGCTGGGGGTCTCGGCAAGGTGATTGCCTCCGCTTTCTTGGAGGCGGGCGCCAACGTTGCGATCTTCGATGTGCACGAGGCCCGTCTGACGGAGACAGCTGCGGAGTGGAAGAAGCACGGCGATAAGTTCCTTGCTATTCAAACCGATATTACCGATGAGACGGCCGTCAACAACTTCTTCGCCCGTACCACTGCTCAGTTCGGCCGCATCGACATGTTAATTAACAATGCTGGCGTCATGGACAAATTCGATCCCGCGGGCACTCTACCTCTAGACTTGTGGAACCGTGTCATTGGTGTCAACTTGACAGGAACCTACCTATGCACCAAGGCTGCTATTAATGCTTTCGAGACGCAATCGCCATCCGGTGGCACAATCATTAGCATCGGCTCCATTGCGTCCCTCCGCGGTCTCAATGCGGGAGCAGCGTATACGGTCAGCAAGCACGGGCTTCTCGGTCTCGTGAGGAACACCGCTGGCTTCTACGGCCCGAAGGGAATATACAGCATTGCGTTCCTCATGGGTGGCATGGAGACGAACATTGTCGACGTATTTGCGACAGGATTCAACGAGGAGGGCATGGCTCTCAACCAGACCGTGAATCCTGGCTTCGATCCAGCTAAAACGTTCGTCCCACTCAGCGATGTTGCCAAATACTGCCTCTTCTTCTCTGACCGGGCTGTTGCGGAAACATCCAACGGGGCGAGTATTTCCATAAACAAGAATTGGCCGACAGCATAGACAGCTATTTCGGTGGGAAGACAGAACGAGATACATGGAATCATACAACCGCGGCCGATGAGCATCCGGCGTGCACAATGGGAAAAATTAAGTCGATTATCGATGTCGCTATGGAAATTCTAAAAACGCCCGCTACTAAACTCTATATCAAGATGATAACAATATGAAATCTATACATATGAAAGAGGTGCCATGAGTAAATATTCGGATAAGAGGCCACCGGCAATAGAGCTGCCGGCAAGCCAGAAGCCGTATCTGAACCACCACCAACAGCTCGCAGAATTCTTCAACTCGACGTTGGCAATCATCGCCCCTAGTGATACCGCAGAACCGCCAGCTGCAATGGCATAATATTGCCACCCCATTCGCTCGAGCAGGCCGGCAATGGAGAGCAGAGCAATCATGCACCCAAGAACTAGCCATAACAGCACCTTGGTCTGATCTCGGAACAAGACAGCGATGCTCTTGACACCGACTTTGAGATCATCTTTGAGATCCTGGTGAGCATAAATTGTGTCATAGATGATGGTCCACAGAATGCTTGCGAAGAAGACGCAGGCGATGGATGGCTGCACCCACCACGCCTTGTCCCATGGGAACGATTCGGCCCCGAAGGGTCCTCCTGTAAAAGGCTGAAGCCCCATGGAGCAGGATCCCATTACGATGCCCCAGGCCAAACACCAACCAAGCACGAGCTGTGCGAAGTTGGTGTGCCGCTTGGCCCACGGGTAGTATATCGTCCCGATTATGTTCGGCACGGCATAGATTGCACTCCCGCTCGGCATGAGGAGCAGGAACAGGGCCGCGCCGACGCCTTGGCTGATTGTGAAGACGAAGGCGGCACGTGGCGTTATGGCACCTCGAGGGATAGGACGCTTACTCGTACGGGCAATGGCCTGGTCGATTGGGGCGTCGACGAGGTCGTTCCACCCGTGAGCAGCGTTCGAGAAGAAGAAGCTCCCGCCGAACATGACGAGGCCAGCTCGTAGGACATCGGAAGCCGAGGACCGCTGTATCACTGCGGCCAGAATGATTCCGAAGAAATGGGGGAAATAGATGAGAAACAAGGCGGCCGGCGGGCTCAGACGGGCGAGTTGGACATAAGGAACCCAAGACGCCGGTAGGTAGCCGACCCAGCCGCCGGCATGGTTACCCCCGTACTGCTGAGCAAGGGCAGCGTCTTCAAACTCTGCGGAGGCCGTGAAGGCTTCGGCAGTTAGCTTGTTGATAGCTGGCTTGTTGTACGTCGGGATGTCGTGCCCTCCCATGATGATGGTGATGATGGTAATAACTGAGACTTAGACTGGAGACAACTAGGAGTGGTGAAGCAAGGGGGAAACGACTTGAACTGCAGATATGACCTGGTGGCGGAGGTATGGTTTCGATCATCAGTCCTTATATAGATGCCTTCCCAAGGCCAGCGACCCCGAGTATGGCCAATCATCCTCGAGGACCAGAGCAGACCGGGAGTCATACCTGACTGCGTAACGTCGACCTGCGCAGCGTCCAAACATCTCTCTGGACTAAGCCCCCCTTCGGCGAAGTAGCCCAAGGTTCTCGCGAAGAGTTGTCCGCCTACCTATCTCTGTAAGCCGGCTAATAGGAATCTCCGCCGGTCTGCCTACCTGGGTAATGTATATCCATATTTAGTCCCGTCACAAGTTCAGCTTCCCACTGCCCGTGATAGCAAACCGGTTGTTACCCGATTTACCGCGAGAAGCTCACCTCACACCCACTACTTCCGATAGCTTCGGAGGGTAAGGGTGCCTTAGGACTTGGCTTTACCCTGACTGGACTGACTGGCTTCTCCACGATAGTGGAAACAGCGTAGCGCAGCCCTGTATGCGGGTCGCCCAACGAACATCTGACTCGGCCATGATGACAATCATTCCTACGGGCGTTATGTGCGTGTAACTGTGTGTCTCAGTTCCCGCACGTAATACGGCGCCTCTTCCACTAGGCAGCCCAGTTGGCTTTTTCCGACTACATGGCACTGGGCGATAACCTCTTACGGTTGTGCCGCTGGGTGTCGGTACCTCTCGTCCCACGTGAGAACCTAGTCAATAGCGCCCGGTGGTATTGGATGGAGGAAGACGGCACAGTCCGAAATCCCTCAGGAAGTCGCCCTCGACACGCTGTGACGCGAAGCTCACTACTTGCTTTCCAAGTTTGCTTTTTTTGGGTTTTGCGGCCACCATCATGCGTTTGTCATTACCATCTTGAGTTGCCATGATGCGCGCGCGCGCGGACGGGGGAGGCTAGTGGAGGCACTGCCAGACCAGACAAGCACGGTCAGTGGCTCGCTGCTGACTTTTGGGTATTATTATCGGTTCTATACTAGGTATGCATAAGCTGTCATGGCCCCTGTCCATAAACGCCATCAAGCTGAGCGGCTTCGGCTTTGGATTGGATCGTATCGGTAAGTGCAACGAGGTCTTGTCCGTTCATCTGGATCCACCGGGCTGAATTCCACGCTTCGCTCGGTTAATGATTTCATCACCCGCAATGCGATTGGTAGGCTAACGCCAGTCGCGGCTCTGCTCGGTGGTCCCCTGGTTCCCTCGCGCGCTTGTCACGGTGAAAGCCTAGTGTTGATATTTACATTGTAGCGAAGGTGTAATCAAATGAAGCTCTTTCGCTGAGCGTCGATGTAACTGTAGAACTAGAATCGCCCTAGCGACTCAGAACAACTCAAATCCACCGCTCACCGTAGCGCGGGTGCTGTATTATCGCGAAAATACGAACAGAACACTATTGACTGCCAGTCTGGTGATCAGGTCTGGAGGTCCAGGCAGAAACTCGGGCCAGGGGCCAGCTAGTAGGCTCGCCTTAAACGCCTTTCCTTTTCCGACGACCCTTGCGAGGATCCTCATGACGTGCACGACTGTATAAGGACTGGCGAATGGAGTCCTGCGGGCGCCCTAGCTCCGTGCTAGGCTCCGATACCTTGTTCGCCTGGCGTTGTCCGAAAATGGAAGATTTCGTCCGATGTTGAGTTACCACGGCCATGGCTCTGGGCAGTGTCTGCAGGGTCAATGGCTCAGATGCACATCACATCCTCGTGACCAAGGTGACAACCGCCGTCTGGTGCAGGCATCAACAGGCGAGTAAGACTGCCTTGACGACATATACTTATTTGCTCATTCACCTACCTGCTGCTTACTTTTTCTTACTTTCTTATTCTGTACATCTCCAGTCGGTACTACACCACCCCGTCTACGTAGTCTGTTCGTGTCAAGGGCGGCTCTTGATGAAGAGACTCCGGCATTGCAATGGGACCTGTCTCGGTAGTTTCGTGGTCTTCCACGTACGGTCTACGAAGGATGTGGCCCTCGCAATCACAACCACTCCTCTTCATATAATTAGTGTAGATCGCCCCAGGAATGATGGATAGATGTAGACGACATCAGAGTCGGCACTAGCTCGAGAGTTCTGCGATACTGTCCCAATCCGAAATTGCACTACGCCAGTTCAAAATGGCTCGTATACCTGGGTTGAAGGCACTATGGATCCTGACAGCATTGCTGTCCCTCTCCTCACCCTCGTATTGCGTGCTTAATCAGACTTCTGCTTCTATTGCGTGTTCCTATTTGCAGAGCGTACTTGGGACAGGGATTGTCTTGCCCACTGAAGCTCCATATCTAGCTACGTCCAGGGGGAATTGGTATGTCTCCATGCTGCCTGTAGTGAGTGAAGATGACGATAGACTAAAGAAGCACAGGGTGCAGACGGCCTGGGCATTACCGACTTGTATCATCCAGCCAACGACGGCTCAACAAGTTTCGCAAGCAATCAGTTATCTTGCTCAGAGAGGGGTACATTTCGCGATTCGCTCCGGGGGGCATTCGCCTGCACCGCTCGGTGCAAACATCAACGACGGGGTTCTGTTCGATATGTCTGGCTTCAATAGCGTCGAATATGATGCCCAACTCGGCGTTGCTGTGGTTGGTACTGGGATGAGATGGGGTGATGTATACCGTCATCTCGACCAATACAATGTGACGGTGGTCGGGGGCAGGATTCTTCAGGTGGGCGTTGGCGGTTTCACGCTTGGCAGTACGTGGTTTTCTCACGCCGACTGTGAGCCAAAAGAAGCGTTGCTGACCTGTTTGCAGGTGGGCTGTCATATCTGTCGGATCTATATGGCCTGGGTTGCGATAACGTTGACAATTTCGAGGTGAGTCTGGACCCTCCGATCACTACTGCAACCGTGGGGCGCAGACTAAGCGTAAAGCCGGCAGGTTGTCTTAGCTGATGGTTCTATCATAAACGCCAATAAGCATTCTCACACCGATTTGTGGTGGGCTCTCAAAGGTGGCGCCAACAACTTTGGTAAGCTCGCTTGGCTACTTGGTTGTCGATTTTGAGGAGACGCAGACGCCACTAACGAAAAACCCCCATAGGCGTTGTGACTAGGTTCACTCTCACCACTTACCCGATTGGAAATGTCTGGGGTGGATATAGGATATACACGCTCGATACGCTTCCAGCCTTGTTCGACGCTCTGCTGGCGTATCAATCAGTTGCTATGAAGGACCCTTATGCGAACCTCATGATGCAGGCTTTTCCTCTCAACGGAACTCTCGGCGTATTACTAAACATGGTGTATTACCAACCCGTGGAAACGCCTGCAGCCTTCACACCCTTTTACGACATCCCCGCCATTGCCGATACCGTGCACATTCAGCCCATGACTGACTTCCTTGCAAGCCAGATACCCCCTTCCCTGCCGAGGCTCAACTGGTATGCCACCAGCTTCAAGACGGACGCCACGCTCTTCAAGACTGTGGAGAAGATTGTCACTACATCACCCGAGCTGAACACCATTAGGAATCTCACGGCTGGCAGCATCGCCGTGGGCTGGCAGCCCATTTCGACGAGCGCCATCCAAGCCGGGTGCGATCGTGGAGGGAACGCCCTCGGCCTGGAGAACACCAACCAAACGTGGTTCGTCATCGATATCGGCTGGTGGAATGCCGAAGACGATGCGGTGGCTAATGAGGCGGCGGCGAGCCTGGTCGCCAAGGTGGAAGACGCCGCGAAGAGCACTGGCCAATACGTCGAGTACATCTTCATGAACGACGCTGCCGTCACGCAAGACGTGATCGGCCATTACGGGAACGGGAACGTCGCGAAACTCCGCGGGGTACAACGACAGTACGACCCATGCGAGGTCTTTCAGAAGTTAGTCCCAGGTGGGTTCAAGTTGCCGCCCGAGGTATAGAAGGGGAGGCGATAGATGGCGTTGGTGATAGCGATGGGTAAATAGTAGTGAGTGATTAATTTATGATGTGATATTTTCCCGGCCCTAGGCCAATAATGTCTCAAAATGGAGCCGACAGCTAGGTACATATCTACTAATTACCCAATTACGTGGCTAGGCAGATGGTGAATGGAAAGTCGGGTGTCGTGTATCTCGTATGTACTTCTGTAGGGAGAATACGAATATTGATGCGATATTCACGGCCATCCAATCCATTCATCCGTTGGAGTCCTCCGCACTTCCTATGACGGTATGCAAAGCGGATACCGTGCATTTACCTTGGGACGATCCAGCGTCAGAGTCGAAAGTCCGAGTGCAACCCACAGCTGCCCCGGACCCTTGTTCATGCAACCTCAACGCGTGGGCGGTGCAGAGCAATGTATCCTCGCTCCTCTCGCTTCACTCTCCGACGCAAAGCCCTCGCAGTTGCAGCTGAGGACCGGACGATTGCTGAATCTAATGTTACCGTGATCCTCATAATGATGGACCCCCAACGAGAGGTTTTCAACTCAGTCGACGATGGCGATGTCTCGCTCGAGGTCGCGGAGAATTAAAGATCGACATATATCGGCTCTTACTTACTGCAATGACAACAGACCGGTTCAGCCCCACCGTCGATATTGTAACCTCATGCAGTTCTCTCTCTGTTTGTCTCGCCTCTACTTGGTAATATGAAGTCTCTCGGTCCGAGGGTTGGTTTCCTGCAAGGTCGCAGGATACTTCCGTGTCAGAAGATCCACGTGGCCGGCCAGGCCATTCCTCTCACCTCCTCGCACTACTTACGCGACGGACATACAACACCTGTGCATTACATGCTGCGTGCAGATCACTCGGGAAATGCAATCAAAGGTTCCTGGGATGGGGGCGGGGTGTGATGAGCGCAGCTACACTATGACGGCCCCAGCGATCCGCGGGGTGATCCCAGTCTGTCATGTGAATTAGGAAGTAATTAATATGGGATAGGGCTATAATGGTAATATATTATCCTTATGAAATAAGCTCGAACCAATTGCATTGCGTTCCAAGACACGATTCCTTGGGACCGCCCGCACCACACGTGAGGATCCGGTGGGTGCAGGAATAGGGGTCCTGGTTGGCCTCGAAAGGGAATAAAAAAAGCACTAGCTGACCTTCGAGCTTCAGCATACCTAAGTTATCATAGTGGCGCTGAAAAGTTGGAGTAAGTACCTCTGTTTTGCTTTTCCGACGAAACATGGTGGAGACTAGCCTTGCCGTCAGCTTTCATGCTTTCCAACTAGGTTAACAAGCTAGTCGAGGTTAACTAAGGTTAACTAAACTACCTTGACCAGCTCAAACCAAAACGTCAAAAAAGATGTGCCCCATAACCCACTTAGTCCTAGATAGTCCCTAGGCAACCCATATTAACTGGACCAACTGTATAAACTTGGAACCCGACATACCTCCTCACCTAGCACTAGTTTAGGCTCCGCGGTTCGGCGTCACTAACTTATTATGGTTTGCTGGTTATCTGCTGCGAGACAGTTGGAGGCCCAGATTCGCTCAGCGAGGACCTCCACTGTCGCATGGCTTTGCACGCACGCAAGATACGCGAATAGGCATCCTACCATCCTGTAACGTAAAGGCTCGGGTCCTCGCGATCGGTGACGTTTGGGGACGCTGACAGGATTTATTCCCAGTGCGGCACAGAGTTAATGTAGCCGCTCGCATGTACCCGAGATCGGGTCTGGAGCTGCTCGGCTCCTGGGAGTAAGCCACCCGGGCCTAAGATATCGGTAGGCAAGTCTTGTCTTGTTACGTACGGTAGGTATTTCTGCGTTACAGCAAACCCTTGCCTGGTCCCGATTGAAGGAACCGAATATGCCTAACGCTGGGCCCATGAAGTGACATGGTTGGTGCCTCATCCTCAGCAAGGGAGCGAGCATTACACCCATCTAAGCCGGCAGGAAGGGGCGGAGGGTCACGCGAACTGTGGCGCCAACGCTCTGTTGAGGGGATATTTTGGGTAAGACGGGGTCAGCGACAATAAATAGAATGGGCCGAGTTATGGCGAGTCACCCGACGGATATGGCGTAGGCCGCCGAAGGACTTGGTTCTTGGGCTGGACGGCGCGTTCCGAAAAACTACACATAAGGCATGAAGGAGCTCGAGTGGCTATCTATGTAGCCGCTGTTCCGCCATGAAGCACGTTGTTGCGTCCGTCAGGTCTCGCTTGATCATTTCTTATTCTTGAAGATTGTTGGATTGGACATGTCTACTCTCAACCGTCCGGATCCCTACTTGGGCAAGGTTATCCCGGCGTAAGTGGATTGTCTATTGAAGTTATCATCACCCCCGTCGCTCTATCATATATCATTCCGATAATCATCTTGGCCACGGTCCCCGATTGCGGCACAAGCGTGCTCCTCTCTTACATGACCGACACTCATCCCGACAAGCAGTCGTACAACTAGTGTGTCCCTGTCTTCGATTGGGCGTCGTCTAAACTTAGCTATCCCCCCCTACGGACACTCTAATGAGTAAACATTACTAACCCCATGCCACAGCTTCGAAGGCGGCATTATCACTCGCATCATCGACCATCCGCATGATAGTAGCCGGGTATTCACGTATGAGGTGACATTTCATCTTCGTCATCCGCGCATACTCGCGGTTGCGGCGCAGAAACCCCCACTTCACTTTCACCCGTACCAGGAAGAGTACATAGAGATAGTAGAGGGGCGGCTGGCCGTAGAGGTCGAGGGCGTGGAACATGTCTTAAGTCCTCGGGATGGCGAGTTCAAGCTCCAGCCCTGGTGTAATCATCGTCTGTATTCGCCTGTGGCGGACTTACAGGAACATGCCAAGGGATATGGCGACGGATGGGACGGCGAAAAGACAGTTTTCTTGCTGTCGGGGCAGGATACGGATGAGATGTTCCGTCTCGACACTGTCTTCTTCGAGAACTGGTATGCGTACCAGGATCTCATCGTCGTGAAGGGCGAGAAGATCAATCTAGTGCAGGTTATGAGTGTACGTTCTTTCTTTCTTTTTTTTTCTTTTTTTTTCTTTTTTTTTCCTGGTCGGAGCCAGGTTTTCGGCAGTTATTGACATTATATTATATAGATGTTTGATGCTGGTGGCTCATATTTATCTCTGCCAACTTGGATGCCATTCAGTCGCACGATTGCACGCGCCTTGGGTATCGTCGTTGGTCGCTGGATCGGAGGGTTACTGGGCTACCAGCCCTTTTTTGAGAAGTGGACAACGGATTGGGACCTGGCATGTCGGAAGATGCAGAAATCGGTATTTCACAGGCGATTCGCTAATCACGAGGGCGCCGAGGGGGGTAAGGTGTAAGTATTCCCTGATCTTTAGTTTCAAGGCGAGATTTAAGGATGAAATCTGTAATTGTATAATCAACTGCTAGAAGAATTAACGGGATGATAATCCCAACCCAGCGAACCTAAACCAAGACACATACATCATACATCATCGATGGATCAACCTTCATTTACATCTCTTGTATTCTCATGACGATTGCCAATTCCACCCACTGACTACAGGCATCATTCACTAAGTGCAGCGATTTGGAAAACCGCCCTCGAGTGCGGTGTTCTCACTCGTGATTTTAGCCCATTCAGCCGTCTTCGCCCACAGCTTGAGCTGCTTCATCTCGTCCAAGCTCTCCGGTGAACTGGGTCCGGGTACCATGAGTCTAAAATAGCCGCACTCCCCAGCATGTTTCCGGTTCAACGCAAGATCAGCAACGTCAGCACCTGCCTCTGTCGAACTTCGCACATGAGGAACCATGAGGCGGATCACACACTGCAATGGCTGAAGAACAAATCGCTGCATGCACGACAACATGACAGGTGTGTTCGTGCGTAACGCCCGCGAGTCGGCTATACTTCCTGGGTCGATGACCACGGCCGAGATTTTGCTGAAAGGTTTATCCTAGACAATCCGTTAGTGATATATTCTTCCCATTTCAAGCAAATACGGCGCTTACTTTCTCGAGATACCGGTTCAGGGCGTACGTCCACAGCAGGATAGCCAACTTAGAATTCGCATAGTTCTGGAACCCACGACCACGCTTGTCTGTCTCGGGATCGGCCCTCACAAGTTTGTCTAAATCGCCAGGCAAACCTGGTGGGTATATCTCGAGACTGTTGCGTCCCGGGTAGTGGCCGTCGCTTGTGAAAAGCACGAGTCGACCCCCTTGTGGCCCGAAGCTACCTAGCAGCCGAAGGACCAGGGCGGCGTGCGAGATATGGTTCACCTGAATGGTCTTCTCGAGCCCGTCTCCAGTAAACTCCGGGCCCGCAGTCAGATTCCAATGAAATGCGTTACAGACAATGGCCACGAGAGGCGGCAGTGTCCCCTGGACGACCTCAGTCACGATTGTGTCTGCGAATTCATGCACAGCTCGCAAGGCGGCAAGGTCAAGTCTCCGGATGAAAACTCTTGAATGTGGGAATCCGTTCGCCGTCTCGCGTAGTCTTTTCGTGTTCGGATCGGAGTCTGAGGTGTTGCGGACTGTCAAGACCAGTGTGTTGTCCGGCGCCTTGCTCAGGAGGTGCTGCACAGCATGCACGGCTATGGAGCCGTTCGCACCGGTGACGATGATTGTGCCGGCCATAATATCCGGCCACGAGGAGCGGACAGAAGCGGTGAAGGAGGAGGGGGAACGTTCCGAATAGCTAGTGCCGAATAATACGGAAACGAGCCGAGTTTTGAGGTTCAGGGACAAAGGAGCCAGTTGCCGGTTGGGAACACTGCCGAGCAAGCGCACATGCTTTCGGGGTGTACATGTGTTCGCCCTTAATCTCTATGGGAGCCACTATACCCAGAGTGAATAATTTATACGACAAATTGGATAGAGACTGGGTCTATTGATTATGTTTGCTTAGCAACTCCGTTCTGTAAGCCCAGGTTCAAGTGGAGAGTTGTCCATACCTGAGTCACCAGACTACATATTAACCCCTATTTTCTACCAATGCAGCACATTTTGTATTGTCTTGGAAATCTTGAAGGGTGTCAGACAGCAGTCGCATTGGATAGTGCCATAATGTCGCTACGTACGTGTGTGTAACTCAGTAGGAAGATACTTATATGCACTTTTGTCTTGGTTCACGTTAGCTGAGACTTCTAGCCCATCCTTGGATGAACACCCCCCCTTGCAGCATTTCACTAGACAGGCGAACTGCATGGAATCGGGAGTTTTAAGGTAGGATTGCCATTTTCAGGTGTCATGGGAGGTGGTTGTTAGGTGACCTCTGCAACGCCTTACCATTCGGAATACGTTAGGTAGGCAACCGACCCCTTTATAAGCATGTATTGAACTTGTGTTCGGCAAGCTAAAGTGATGGCGAAGGAGCCTATACGTTGGAGCGCTGACATGGCAGTACAGGTGTCCTACCGTAGGCAAATGCTGATGGTGACATACAGGTCGATGCGTTTAAAATGAAGATGAAGCGAAGGGACGTGGGTTGGCAAAACATATATTATCAGGTGACGCTTGACCGTTATATGTCAGCCGGACAGGTCCGCTCTCCGAAACTGCCACACCACGAGGACGGCGGTTTTATGCAGCCCGGAAGGACAAGGTATTCCGAGGTCGGCGGGGAAAATATATCTAGCGTTGGAGACGCCAAGTTTCCACGTTTATGATTTATGGCTTGCATTGCCTGGCAGCTCTTGCGATCTGTGGGGAAGAATTTTCATCATCATAAGGGCTGATGTTGTTCCTGACAGCTCTCATTTCTTTCATGTGTGTAAGTCGGTCGCAGCCGGGGCTGAATATCATTTCCAGAAGGGATCAATATAGTAGAGCGTTCTGAGGCCAAATGATACGACATGGCACCCACGTAAAAGCGTCTTGTGATAGAGCTACGCTCACAGGCCCGAGGTTGAGGGGCGCAGAGCACCTACCCGGTAGAATAAGGAACGATCTTGTTTCCGAGGCAGCCTAGTAGGACGTAAGAGAGAGAGAGAGCATCGTGAGATAAACCATAAGGCGAAAAATCAAATAGCGCTGATAGGACTCGAACCTATCCACCTCATGACCTGGCTATCCAGCATTACCTCACTCCGTGGCGGCTCGGGAGCAGAGTAAGATAACAGGGAGGCCTTGTAGCAGGCCGTGGAGAAAACCGTAACGAAAGGTAGCTGACCGACCAGCAGATACTACCTCTAGATGCATGGTCGAACCCAGCGATTGATCGTATATCTATCTCATTGCGATCTCTCAGAACTGTAATTGGGCGAAGTCAGACACGATGCATCGTATAGAACAAGGTGTAGCCCGGCCCTTTACCATGTGAATACCGAAGATGAGGGCCGTGTCTTATACAAGATGCATGCGTGAGAACCTAAAATGTCCATACTCGAGAACCATTCCTCGGTTCCTGTTATTTCAAGACGTCGATCGGCAATAGGCAGATTGTAAGCTGAGAGAACGTTGACGACTCGGACTGGGTGATTTATTCGTAGGCAAAGCTGGGTGACGCCAATGCCTTTTTTTTTTTTTTTTTTTCCTTGGTTTCTCTCATGCATGTGAATGTGTAAATAACAAAACCTATCTGGATAGAACACCTAGGTTGGAGAGTTGGAGAGTTGGAGAGTGTTCAACCTCGTACCTAAGTAAGCAGGTGCCTTGTACATACTAAGTACCTACTTCAGCATCACGACAGGGTAGGTACTATTCTGTAGGCGCTATAGGCGTTAGTAGGTAACACTATCTGTGTAAGCTACTTAGTCTTAGTACCCAGGTAGACTCTTAGACACTGAGGCACTCGCATCTTCATTTTCGACGAGATATATGCAACAAGTCTCCTGTTGGATGTTTGAGATGATGTAGGAGGCATTTGGGAGAAGATGCAGCGCCTACGTTGTCCATGTGACGACGGCGCATGACATCAACAATAACACGACAATTTACGTCTCGTCTTGTTGTTGGCTTGCTTGCTGGCTGGGACCATAACGAACGAATTGCCACCACCATGTGATTTGAAGCCATACGTGTACCTCCGGATTATCTAGCAGTAAGGTAATTGAACGTGACAAATGCATGCTTGCCTTGGGTACCTGGTAGAGAGCCCTGAGGTATTGAATTGGATAATGTTGAAGATTCACATGTGACTGGTAACCAATAGGAATCAAAGGTTGTTGTCCCCCTAGGTACTTAAGTAGGTACTTACTAAGTACTTACTTATGTAAGTAGGTAAGTACTTACTAAAGTAGGGAGCCTTAGGTAGGTAGACAGAGGGGTTGTTGCTTGCCTCTACAGGTGCTGTACAGTGGATAGGTACCTATAGTTTAGGCCCTCCAGGCACAGGTTGGCATCTTTCAGCACCTATGACGCGGAGAATACCCAGGCATCCTCACCCATCATCATCACCCTGCCTTGCTGCGATCATGCTTATCTCCGCTTCCTCTCTTTCCCATCCACAGTAGACACAGCGGAAAACAACACGAAACCAAAGCAACCCACAACTCTCGTTCCTTGTCTTCAGTCTCTAGACCACACAGTTCAGACTAGATAGCCTCATCGCCTCTCATTTTCCGCCATCGTCTGTGTGCGTGTTGTTCGCATATTTCGGCATCAAGCCATCTCGCCGTCCAACCACGACATCGACCCCCCGCCTCACCAATCACTCCCCTTCTCCTTGCTCAGAGCGATCCAACAAAGACACCTGCCTGCTCGTCGGCCGCCCTCCATCTAACCCTAGACTAGACTAGACTAGACCAGCCCAGCCTGATCTCACGGTTCCAACTTCCGTCCCGTCTCCATCCCAGCAACCAGGAGCACCCGCAACGCCACGCCCATGCCTGGGAATCCATCCGACCTGACCCAACATAGTTATCGCTGCTTTCAGTTCCAGTCTCGGTCTCGGCTCCAGTCCTAGTCTCCGTCCTAGTCTCAGTCCCAGTCTCAGTCCTCGTCCCCGTCCCAGTCCCCGGCATCGTCTGCATTCCATCTGTGATTTCTCTGGCCGCTTCCCCCCAGCATGGCGCGTCCTCCGGCTCCTGCGCTCGATGTCATCGCAGCCCGTGCTTCGGCTGGCCGTGTCGCTGGCGTCGCTGGTGCGGGCGCGAGTGCCGACGCCTCTGCCACGGCTGCCTCGCATGCCAGCCAACTGCCCGTGCCCAGCGCCGCCGACGACCTCCGAGACTCGAGATCCTCGTCGTCCACCAACTCGCCCGCGCCGCCCGACAACGAAGAGTCGGATTTCTTCCTCGTCAACAACGACTCCCAGTCCTCCCTCGGCGTCGTCCCCAACCTCCAGGACATGCAGGTCACCGACCCCGACTGTCTCCCCACCGTTGCTGCCCTGCCCAGCGAGATCCTCATCAGCATCTTCTCGCGCATCAGCGAGCCCAAGGAGCTCCTCAGCTGCATGCTGACCTGCAAGCGCTGGGCCCGCAACGTCGTCGAGATCCTCTGGCACCGTCCCTCCTGCACCACCTGGGAAAAGCACTCTTCCATCTGCTCCACGCTCGGGCTCGAGCGGCCCTTCTTCACCTACACCGAGTTCATCAAGCGCCTGAACCTCGCCGCCCTCGCCGACGATGTCAACGACGGCAGCGTCACGCCCCTGGCCGTGTGTACCCGTGTCGAGCGCCTGACCTTGACCAACTGCCATGGGTTGACCGATGTAGGCCTCACACCCCTTGTTCGCAGCAGCCAACATCTGCTGGCGCTGGACATATCGGGCGACAACAGCATTACCGAGGCCTCCATCATCGCTATTGCCGAGAACTGCCGCAAGCTGCAGGGCCTGAATGTGTCCGGCTGCATGCAGATTTCGAACGAGAGCCTGGTTCAACTAGCTGAGAGTTGCCGGTTTATCAAGCGGGTATGTTCTGGTCCATGTTCTTGTCTCCCCGTACCGGCTGCTGTAGCGCGGGTTGGCGAGAGAGTGCCACTGACTTTGTGCGTGGCGAATATATAGCTCAAGTTAAACGATTGCAATCAACTGAACGACACGGCCGTGCTGGCGTTTGCTAATAACTGTCCCAATATCCTCGAGATTGATCTTCATCAATGTACGAACATTGGCAACGAACCGGTCTCGGCCCTTCTCGCCAAAGAGCAATCCTTGCGCGAGCTGCGACTAGCGAGCTGCGAACTTGTCGACGACGGTGCTTTCCTTGCGCTCCCGCCCAACCGAACCTACGAAAACCTGCGCATTCTCGATCTCACCTTCTGCTCCCGTCTTACTGACCGAGCTGTTGAGAAAATTATCGAGATAGCTCCGCGGCTGCGGAATTTGGTTCTCGCCAAGTGCAGTAACATCACTGATGTGGCCGTTCATGCCATTGCTAAATTGCAGAAGAATTTGCATTATGTACACCTCGGCCACTGCCGTCACATCACCGACGATGCTGTGAAGCGCTTAGTGCGCAACTGCAACCGCATACGATACATCGATCTGGGCTGCTGTATCAATCTGACGGACGAGTCTGTGACGCTCCTTGCTGGCCTGCCCAAGCTCAAGAGAATCGGACTCGTGAAATGTGCCAACATCACCGATAAGAGCATTTACGCGCTAGCAACAGCAAACGATCATCGCTCACAATATCGAAACGCGGCAAATCATCCTGGGCACGACATTCGTAGCCCCAGTTTAGAACGTGTCCATCTAAGCTACTGTACCAACTTAACGCTACCAGTAAGGATCCGTTTGCTGATTCGTGAGGACAAGATGAAAGCTGATTATTGTTGCAGAGCATCATCAAACTCCTGAACTGCTGTCCCAAACTAACCCATTTAAGTTTGACTGGTGTGCCTGCATTCCTTCGCGATGATTTAGACAGGTTCTGTCGTGAAGCCCCTTCAGGTATGGTTTCGTAAAAATCTTGCTTTCCTCTCTGTCCCATGCTCACACTGCTGCAGACTTTACCGAACATCAGCGAGCAGTATTCTGTGTATTTTCTGGAACGGGTGTTGTTGGTCTACGACATCATCTCAACACTAGGGAGGAGTTTGCCGAATACCGCGAAGGACGCGCCTCGCGACGACGCGCTGGAGCCGTAGCGGTGACGATTGCTGGCCAAGGGCCGGCACTGGACGTAGAAGGTTTCGCGGACGACGGCGATGGTCTTGAGGATGACGACATGGGTGATGGTAGTGACCTGATCGATTTCAACGCCGATCTGACCAATCTGGCCCATAACCCTTTACCTCCACAGCAAACCCATCTCGATGCCGGGCTACTACTTCCAAACCAGACAAACGGTGCCAGTCTGGCAGTCCCATCCGCGACTGGCGCTATGCCAAACACGATATCCACACACCCGCATACGCCGGCCAACATGAACGAGGTGATACTAGACGGCGAGGCAACTGTCGCTGCAGGCCCCAGCACGGCCGGTTCAGGTCTGTTTGACAACTCAGCATCCCCACCTGGCCCAAGCACAGCTTCTATGCAAGCTCATGTCCATCACGAGGAGGCCCAGACACCGTAGTGTTGTCCTGGCTCATTGTGATATCCTTCTTTATTGTTTCCTGCCGTGTTGGCATTCCAATCCGAATCGAGATACCAGGCAGTACTCAGTCACTATCATGATTCATTAGCGCTATAGAACCTACAGTTTTGGGGGGTGCGTCACCACGAGAGCATGAAGGTTCATATGAGCGGCTTGCAGGTTTCGCAGCCTTATTAAATGCCTGATGGGTTGGTAAAGAGCCGAAGAGGGGTCGCCAAGCTTCGGTGGCATCCTGCGTATAGGCTTTGATGACAGCGATCATGACGAAGTTCACATACATCAACGCTCTAGATATAGAACCTTACGTCCAAACCTTGTCAGTCTTGTACCGACACAGACGGCTCTGTTGCATTCAGAGATGTTCAAGTGGTTACATTAAGTGCGCATCTTGGGTACGGAGACATCCCTCGATATACCGTAACTCGACATCGGAAGTTTGATGGTGAAGAAAGATGGAGGTTGAGGGAATGCAACTTCCCATAACGGGGAAAATTATCCCTTCAACGAGGTTATGGGATGAGATTTTGCAGACGAAAGGACGTGGCAGTATATGTCTGTTTCGAGGACACATAGAATTACTACTACTAAGCGTGTTGGGGAGTGTATTTTACAGCAGCCTTGTGCTCGATAACAAAAGGGGAGGGTATTACGAACAGTGTTACGCTGTCTGGAGCATACGAATAACAACGATGAATAAAGAAGGTTATCATTCATATCCAATTATTATCCACTGTCACCAAGGCAGTGTGCCCTCGTCAGTGATGCTTTGGTGTAAGCAGAATGAACCAGCATTGTAGCACAATGTAATTCGACGTTAGTAGCACACGCCACTGAAGCACCGTAGTAGCCGTCACGTCCAATAGATAATATGCTTTCTAGGCGCCTACGGTCTCACAACAGCCACCTGGCTTCTGACAGGCACGTTTTGGTTCAAGCCAATCTCAGGGAACTGGTCGATTTTGACGCCCTCCCGAAACAGTAGGCAGTGCGACGAGCCGCCGAAGTGGAACATGCCGAGCTGGTCCCCTTTGCCGACGTGCTAGCCCTGCCACACCGTGATCTCGCACGTGCTCACCTCGTCCATGCCGACCCCGACGGCGTACAGAGAGGGGTCGGAAGCCGGGCTGGCCCTTGACCCGGAATCTGGCGCGCAGCGCGGCGTCGCGGCTCAGGTTGTACGGTGTCGATTCGCAGGCGTTGGCGATCACGTTGGCGCGGAGTTGGCAAGTGAAGAAGGCTGGCGTTTGGTTGCGTCTCTTAGTCTCTCCTGTGATGCGTGCTAGGCTTTGATATGGCGTGAAGGCTTCCGTCTGGGGGGTTGGATTGGGAACTAAAGGGGGGAGAGGGGGACTACCCATCCCATGATGTGTACCCGTGGAGCGGCGCGTTGGCCACCGCCATGAGGTCATTCTTGCCGTGCTGCGAGAAACCAGCCAATGCTCTCTGCGGTGAGGACCTCGGCGGACGCGGGGGACTGAATACGAGGAGAGAAGTGAGACGAGGTCAGGTAAAGAAGGAAGATTGTTCGTATCATTTTGTATCCGGTCTGTGTTGAAAACTCACCTTGAGGAACTTCCCCCATTCTCGTTCAGCATCTTCTTTAACATCTTGTTGACGTCGGAGTCCAAGAAGGCTGCGTGGCCGCTAATAATATCTTGGTTAGTATGTGTATAGTCCGATCATCTGCCTATTTATTCTTTTCGTTTCCGCTTCTCTTCCTCCCTCCCCTTTCCTTTTCGGAGCTCTTACCTCGGCGTCGCCATGACATAGTCGAAGATGGACACCATGGGCACGCCGACCATCCCGACGCCAAACGCCGTGTCGTTCCACTGTGGCGCCTGGGTGAAGATGTGGTTGAGGACGGCGAGCATGTGCCGGTAGTCTCGTATCTGTCTCTTGCCGGTCGGATCATTATAGTACGGCTTCTTCAGGGGCACCTCGTCCCACATCTGGTTGAAGTACATGAAGATGCGCGTGTTCCCCTCAATGAACTCCTTGAATTCTTGGATCACGGGGATCAGCGGCTTCGGCGGGTGCTTGTCGATATGGGCGATGTGCTTCGCCATCCAGTCGTGCTGAACCCGGTGGTCGGCTGGAAGCCAGGATCCGAGGCTTTAGGATTGATAAGATCGCTAGTTAGTCCATTGGCATTTACTTCATTGGTGAATTCGAATTGACTGGTATGCTAACGGGATAGATGCTCTGAAGGGATATCAATCCCGTTCCCATGTTGGTGTACTATCGTGAATATGCCAACGTATAGATCAGTTGAATGGAAAAGCCATTAGCGGTAAACGATCTACCGATATTCCGAAGTCAATAGAGTCTGAGCGACTCTGCGCTCGTTCCTAGATTTATAAGAAAACATCATCTACCAAAGCTTTCTAAAACGAGAGGGGGGGGGGGGGGGGGGCACTAAAAGGATTGGAAATCAATGCAGAGCAGAGTTCATAATCTCAACTTGTGATGTAATTATTACCGCTTCTCTAGAAGTGCGCGCGCCATATAGCCGGGATCTCATGGCTACAACATTGAGCGATTAGGTTCCAAGTGACGGGGGATTGAAAAAATCATTGTGGTACTTCCGCCCGCCGTGAGCAATAGTGATTACAGTAGGACCTCGAAATAGTCATGAACAGTGACAAGGCAACCAATTGTCTTGCTGACAAGCAATACGTGCTCAACATATATTCATATTATCATGCCGACCCCTGAAACTCGTATCGATGTGACCATCAGCGCCTGCGCTCATTACAATTAGACAGTATGATTCTGACTCGCCGTTTGCATGGGCTTAGACGTAAGTCAGTCGTATCCATAAACCGATAGTCAAGGAAATAGGACATTCTGCCAGAACAATGGGCTTTCAACCAATTACCATCCAATCCTTCCGGCGAAACGAAACCTAAGCCGCTTCTCCGCTTTATAATAGGACAAGATGAAATGCGCCTGTTGTCTCACAATATCGGCTTCTCCCAGTCTACACTCTCGAGCCAGTGTACGAAGTCGCTGTCGTGGCCGAGGAAGGGCACTTCAATGCCCCAGTTTGCCTCTCCCATTTGAAAGTCAAGCGGATCGAGTAGAGGCCACTCTTGATGAGGTGCCGTTTCGCTCTGGAAGACGTTCAGCTCCATACCCTCGCTATCCTGTTGTGTTTCATGCTGCTGCTCGTGTTGCATGTGGGATACAAGGGGTCGCTCTGATAGGTTTGGGGGGCTCAGGATCTTGTCAAGAATCCGCGTGATAACCTTCCGGCCTTGGTCACACACGGTGAAGGACCCGTCGGCTGGATCGACATCCCCGAGCCGAGCTGCAAAAACGGACAAGTCCTGGATTGTCTGGCTTCTCGGTAAGAGTGGGTTCTTGGGGTAATTGGGCAACTGTTCCTGTTTCAACAACTCTACCGCTATGACAGAGGCACTTCGCAGGCCCGCGACGGCAAGGAGAGCCGATATGTTGCTCTGTAATATCGATGCCAAATCGTGGCGCTTGCTAACTCGCAGGATGTCCTCGAAGATGGAGCTTGCTACTTCAACGAGTTTGTCCCAGCTAGCCCCAGTCTTGCGGATCAAAACTCGCTGGAGGAGTAGCTCATTCGCTCGGAAACCTTGGTGGAGGGTGATCTTCAATAAAGTCTCAAGGGGTCGCTTCTTTGACAATCCAACCTCACTGTAGTCATACGTGTCGTTTTCCATACTCCGGATGAACAGTGGTAGGTTTTCCCAATACTCGTTGCTCTTTTTCTGAATTTCTTCGGCACGGTGGAGGATTTCCTCTCGACTATATCGTCCGAGAGCTAGATCGAGGACTTCTTCTCGCCTGGGGGCAAATCCCAACCATGCCTTCATGAATGTAGCGCGAGAAACCTTGTGGCTTGTGCCATACCCATTCTCATCCAACGATGCAATGATACGCACAAGTTCGTCTTCACTGGCAATGAGCTGGGTTTCCGGTATATCCAGAGGCGGAGTAAGATTACAGTACCGATATGGCAATCTTGGTGGGCGACCAAGATAGGAGGATATGCTAACGTCAGAGGAATACGCCGAGGCCACGATCCACGTACGTATCTGCTCCAGGAAAAAGGGTATGCGCGGCTTGCCTTGCTTGACATCAATGTGCAGCCCCATGGCTACGACGGCATTGACGAATTCGCCCGACTCGCGATACACGGCATAACTTCCGTCGCCCTTGATCGAAGCCGTCAAGACTGAATTCTCGACGAGTAGCCAGACGAACAGGTCGTCCAGCGCTTCACAATCGCGACAAAAGTCGAGGCACGTAGACGATATCTCACTCATCCTTCGCGCGAGAATCGGTTTCGACACATTATGCTGCGTAAGCAGAAGATCTGACCGACTCAACGTCGTAGCGCACTGCCCGATGAGTGCGGCAATGATGCCAATAACTTCCCATCGGATGTTCATCCCAGTCGCCTGCAGCGCCCAGGTCTTATAGTCCATATTTTCCTTCACGACTATCGAGGTCAGCGTATTGTGCCATAATAATTCAGACAGACGACGCAGTTTTTCGGGATTCCGCTTCTTAAGTGTCTCTCCGTGATTGATCCATAGTTTCATGAGCCATTGCTTCATAACGGGCTCAATACAGACGTTGCTAACACCATCCCCGATGTCGAAAGAGCGATTCACGAAATCGTGAACTAAACTCGTGTCCTTCAAAAAGGAGAGTATCTGGGTGCCCCTGACAATCTGGTCATTGGAGATGGTAAGCCGTGGAAGCTTGGGACCTTCCAACTCCGTAGACATGACCCCGAGTTTGCTGAGGTTCTCCGAAAAGATACACATGAAATTGGTAGCTCCGAGGAAGCCTGGGTTTACTCGTCCCGGTTCGCCTCTGCACCGATGTGAGTGCAGAGGGGGTGCTGATGCAGCTCGATTCAACTTTGCTGGCGCTTGCAACGGCTCCTCTTGGTAATTTAGCTGGGACACCCCGAGGGTATGATAGTTAGATGAATTGGGGGAATTAGGCTCTGAGGACTCAATGGTCGGCAAAGGTACTGGTGAAGCCTCTTCATTGACCGTGGTGGCAGGAGTTGGGAGCGCCTTTTCTTTCGCCTGACGGTTCTATGTAACTGCTGTCAACAAATTTGAAGTATAACACGTGGAGACTTTCGATACAATATTGAAAAAGGTGGCCGCTTGCTGCAGAGCTTGATACCTCATCCGCTCAACTTCGTTCAGCAGGTATGAGTCTTCGTTTATGAAGATTTTTGAAGTCACTTACTTTCGTCAGCGGATTCGGATGGTACACACATTTATCCACGCATTTCCTCCTCACACATCGACTACATGTTGGGACTACATGATCACATCTGAGTTTGCTCTTCCTGTACACGTCAGTGTCAATGACGATAAGGTCTTATTAGGCAGACCAAGGACATCGTCATACCTGCAAGGCTCGCAGGACTGTAGCTTTCCATTTCGTCTATAATTCCTATTGAGAACCCGTTGCGACGATTCGCTCCGCAAATCAACTATCTGGCCACCGGCTTGAGGACTCATCATCGAGAGCTAGAAATGCAGAATGATATGCCAAGACCTATGGAGGAGTCGCGTTTCTCGCTGCCTAAGGCACGACAGGGGTAACTCGATGAGTCAAATTTCTGAATCTGGAGATAGGCAGATGCGAGATACGACGGCATTCTTCCATTTTAGAGGGATTAGTTCGGCGACAGCCGTGGTGGTGGACGCCTTTATTGTAGTTGCTGGGAACTCCGCTCTCACTCGAAGTTGCAGGGGTGGGAAGTGGAGAGATTCTGGGGTCCAATTCCGAGAATTCTCGAGTTGTGATTAGTATATGGCTCAGGCTCGGAGTTCGGTTAACTTCCGCAAGAGGTCTAGTTCAAGGTGGTGTGCGCACCAGGTAACAACATTCTACCTGTATTATACGTCACTGGCAACGCAAAGGATGATGATTCGGGGTTGACCATAAGCACCAACAATGCAAGCATACGACAGATGACGCGTAGGGTTGTAGAGTACAGTGATACATCAGATACAAAATTTTCGTTATTTTCTGTACTTTGTATGTCAGAAGTGTGACTATATAGATAGCAAGTGTCCAGAGCCTGAGGCATTGGATCCTTGTTCAACAGCACAAAGGCAACAGCAGCAGCAATCACTGATACAACCGTTCTATTATTAATAAAGCAAACGAAAACAATAGTCACTATTCTTCTTTCGCGGAAACAGACAACTCAGAGTTGATAAGTAATCAAAATGCCGGGACAGTCATCCACTACCTTCTCTTCTACATCTTCAAAGATGTCCACCAAGCCAACTACTGGCGAACACCGGGATTCCTCTTCGACATACTCGTATGATCCAAAGCAAGAAGCCGCACAACAACAAAAAGATAAGGACGACGAGATCAAGCGGCTTATGCAAAGTAGGCACCCTCTTGAAGTGTATGACTAGCTGTGCATTAAAACTGGATGACTAATCGAGTGGGAAACAGCTGCTTACAAGAACTCCGTCAGAATGGGTCTCTGAGAACCTTCAACTAGCGTTACAATATTGTTTCTTCGAAGGCAGTTTTATGGGTATGGGTTAACGGAAGCACGAAAGAAACGTGTTGGGATAAGAAGGGTGTTGGTTGCGTTAATAATATTTGGCATCGGTATCTTAACTTGAGAGATCGTTGGTTGTTGATTTTGTTGGTACAAATATCTAAACTTAATCAATATTCTGTTAATTTTGGATCAAGGAACTTGTGTGATGATATTCAGCTGTTTATATTTGGTGAAAGTCTCACTGATACTGCACAGGGACTTAATACGGCATTGCCAGTGGGTGCTGATCGATCCTTACTTCGCGCTTTGGTTATTAAACTCTAAGCATGATCTCACTCGATAGGTGGCCGTCATCCATCATGCTTGCTTGGCTAAGCCTATGACCCAGTAAGTACTCACGTAAAGGCGCCTTCATGCACCAGAAGCCAACGAGAGAGTGAAGATATGAGGGGCCATCTATGGCTTGTCATGCAGAGTCTGCTCGAGGTATAGCCTTTATACCATTTCGAAATGTAAGAACTCTTCCCTTCTACCTGGTTAGGCGTTTTGAGCCATGTGACGCTATCGCAGATGTAAAGAGACGGGAAGAACTGTTGTAAGTTAATGTCCAATTTCACCTTCACAACCGCAACACTCATTAAGGAATGCCGACGTTGTTGGGAAGATTTATAGCTGCGCTCTATATTCCATGACGGGGCTAGCCAACCACAGAAAATTATAGCAGTATCCATACATCGGGGAATGCGACTTTGAACTGGCTCACTGTTCCCGAGAGAATCTGAAATCTACCAGCCTGCATAGGTCGTAGTATTAGAATGCTGTCGTGACAATGAGTAGATGTGGCGAGGATCGTCTAAGACGATAATCGTAACAAAATGGAAGCGAATTGGTTAGTCAAGGGAGCACAGAAAAGTATATCGGACCTGTATGCCGACATAGGTGAGTCCCGATGTTAAAAGGGGTTCATAGTGTCATATGATAGAGAGTGAAAATACAAGGCACAAAGCTATTTCAGAATTGGTCTGTTCGTGAAACGAGGCTCAATTGCCACACTTATCTACCGTTGCGTAAAAGGGGTATTCTGGCGAAGTGTATCTAGGAAAGCTAGCTAGATAGAATGAATTACAAGATTTGAGGACCTTTCACGGGACCCCCTAAAGCCTAGTGTTTATGGACTGCCACTTCTGGCATGTCTTTATAACTTCTCCGACGACTTGCCTGACGGCGTCTCCCTCTTCCGGACAGCTACTACGTCCTCGTATAGAGGCGCCAGTTCAGCCTTTCTCTGGAAAAGAACCCAGCGCTTGAACCACCACGGAACAACTTGAGTAACTTGGTAGTTGATGAACTTGCTAGTAGGGACGGCAAATACATAGTCAAGTTCCTCAAGCGTGCGCTGCTTCGTCTCAGGGACCAGGAAGAAGATCATGATGAAAGCCAGAACGTTGAAGCCGGCATACAAGGCGAACGCACCGACGGTTCCCAGACGTTCTAGGATGAAGGGGAAGGTGATGCCTAGGACAGCGGCCCAACCCAAGCAAGTGGCGACAGCGAAGCCCATACCGACCTCGCGGTGTGAGAGGGGGAAAACTTCAGCCGAGTAGGTGAAAGGGACCGGTCCTTCACCAGGCGAGTAGAAAGCGGCGAACAAGAACACGAAAAAGGCTACAAGACCTAGTCGTGCCGGGTTACCCATGGGGATCAAGGTGGACAAACCGGCGGCAAGCAGAGTCCAAGTCATCTGAGGGAATGTGAACAGGAGCAGTGATCGACGACCGAACGTATCGATAGTCCAGAAGGCAGGGAAGGCGAAGAGCCAATTGACAGCGCCGAAGCCAAATGAGGCGAGCAGAGCCTGGAACTGAGTGAAACCAGCATCCTTGAAGACAGTCGACGAATAGAAGGCGATGATATTGATCCCGCAGAGCTGCTGGGCAATCATGACGGTGAAAGCAGCATACGTCGCGCGACGAACCCGAGGAATAGTGAACAACTGGCCAAAGCGGGTGATGTAGTTGCTCCCACTCGTGAGCTCGTGTTCAACACAGAGCTGAGCATGGATAGAGTACATATCACGGGCGACTTGGATAGGATGGTGTCGCAACACTATTAGTGACTTCCATGCCTCAGCATAACGGTCCTTCTTCATCAGCCATCTCGGGCTTTCGGGACAGAAGAAGATAAGGGCCACCAGAGGGACAGCGGGGATGAAGGGAGCACCCAACATCAAGCGCCAGTTGTTGGCATTGTTATAGACGGCAAGGTTAATGGCTGTGCCGAGGAAGATCCCGAAGGCCGTCCACATCTGCCATGACATGACTAGGGCGCCTCGAACGGCGGCAGGGGCGTTTTCGGCGGCGAAGATAGGAACTGGAACAACGATCAGTCAAATTGTAGCAATTGAAGTGAGCAGCACAAACCTGTCGAGGCCTTGAGACCCATGCCAATGCCCATGAGGAGACGGTTGGCGAGCTGTTGAGCATAGGTGTGAGAGAATGCGGAGCCGATGACGGGCCAGATGCAGAAGTTCGCAGACAAGAAAATGGTGCCTCGGCGACCAATCCAGTTGTTGAAGGGGTCGGAGAGCCAGCAACCAATAACGGCACAACCGATGTAAGGTCCAGCGTTGACGAGACCAACCAGCTATCAACGAGTTAGTCTTCGAAAAAAGAGGGCATGGTTAATAACTCGTAAACCTACAATCTTGTCTCGGCTGCTATTTGAACCAATGCCATAGTAGTCGGGGAAGAAAAGTGTAGCACCGTTCGAGCCAGTTTGATCCCAACCTTGAACGGCGGCGCCAATAGAGCAAGTAATGATGGTGAGGTAGAGCTTCCAGGGCAGCCGCCACTTGTGTAAAATCTCATCTCGGAGGACTTGTTTTTCGGTTTCATCCAGAGTCTCGGCGCCATCGATATCCTCGAATTCGGTCGGGCTCTGAGCAACTAAAGCACCCTTTCGGAAGTATGCTACGTGTTCCTGAAGTCCCTTCTCTTCCACGAAGGCCTCAACATCACGCATAAGCTGCTCGTGCGGGATGCCCTTCAAGGGGTTCACGATCCTGTCATCGGGCTACGTTAGATCCAACTTGTGCTAGGAGGAGCGGGGGTGCTATAGCAACACCTTGTGTCAACAACCGAGTGCGAATAACTTACTTGGCTTGGAGGTTGGTGTTGAGATCAACATGTTCAGTGACGTCAAGCCCTTGTTCCAACTTCTCATTGGGGACGCCCTTGGGCTCGATGCTACAATTGCGGTTAGCCATCTCTTTTCGATTTAATATCCTCTTAGAGGCCAATGCCTAGGGACTCACCTGCGTTTCTCGATGTCCGACATATTGGCGGCCTGTGATGACTGCAGAAATAAGTGGGAGTGCTTTGCAACTCGAGATGGGTCCCAAAGCCGCATACACTAGACAAGTTGGCGAGAACAAAGAACGGGATACACACGGCTAGGACAGGACGTTCGATCAACCAGTCTTATAGATTGGTGAATGATCGCTCCTAGCAATAAAGCGAGAATAATGTCCCCACTTTGCGCTACCACAAGAAAGAATAAGCAAACACCCCGGACTCTCTCCCATTGATTCACCATTCAGAACCCACTAGAGCCCGCAATTCCTTCAAGCATCTGGGAAGTCTGGATGTTAGTGGATGCCGCTAATCCTGCCAAGGCCATTGATACCTTCATTCACATTAGCTGTGGTCGTCAGGGTCAAGTCATCTGCTGTGGTTCCATGACGTTGATCACCGTGCAAACTTCGCTAACCAGGATGCGCCGCACGGAGAAAAGTCTCGAGGGATGGCAACCAGATATCCCATGTATACTAAGGTTAGTATACTGTATAGCTACTTGGTGCGTTGAGGGATATCGCTAATACTCAACAGACTTGGGTATTACCTTAGAATGTCATCTTCAGCATCGAGACTTTGATTGCCAGAACAAGTATTTGGCCACTGGCATGGAGGCAAGGTTCCCCAGCTGGGTCTAGATCGCGTGATCTTTGTTAGCTTAGCCTCCCGGGTACAAAGGGATCTAACTAAGCACAGTACAGATGGATACATTTAGTCTTGCTATTATTGCTCGGTGTCTAAAGAGGCGGCTGAAAAATTACATACTGTATTGTAAAACTGTGGAAGGGAATGTCTTCGGAAACTATCCAGTAAGAAGTGAAGTTGCCGCTCTGTGTGCAAGGCTTTTTTTTTCCCTTCTTCTTCTTCTTCAACCGCCTCTAGACTTTCATGGTAGCTAGTGAGAAGTTCCCGAATCAATCGCCCTCCCGCACTGCAGGGGCGGCTGAAAATTTGCGCCTCCCGTGCTGTAGGTAAGCTTTGAAGCTTGGTTCCCCGCGCCTATTTGTTCGTACAATTCGCCGCACGATCTTCTCGCTACGCCGCATGAGAGCACACGTGATAGGCACAATATATTATTGAGGCAGTCACAGGCATTCCTCGGTCTAGATAGGGTGACGACGGCTGCGGGGGAGCAAAACGCTGAAGTCCACGCGACTCGAAGTGATAGAAGTGACAAGCTGTTCCCTTGTCCTGAAATTGTTCCCTTGTCCTCGGCTACGCCGTGTCCCCAGGTCTTGGCGAGGTCTTGGCTCTACGATGTACAATTCCATTTCTAACAGTACCATACGCACACCCTAGTCACTAAATTAATGGCAATGGTGTTAAATGCCGATCATAAGTCGAGCCCGCGAGTCAACGGCGTTGTGTACGGAAGCTTGTCCGAAAGCTGGTAGTCTCGGTACTACTATGTTTGTGGCTTCGGCAGCTCTTTTCCAAGAAGGGGTTAGTATCACATGCCGAGACGACTGGCCGATCTCTTCACGGTGGAGGCGGAGGTATCATGATAAATATCCTTGTCAGTCCCCACACACCAATACCTACATGGAGCGATCGTTGTGTGAAGCGGTGAACTCTCGCGGCAAGTTACATTCCAGATATAGTTGCAGAATGACTGACTACTCGATGTGTGTTAACAATGGTACCACGTTACGTTTGTTCTCGGTATTATCTTCTTGTCCCTGCAATGCCCGATTGGTGTAGCCAATAGCGAGAGCAAATACAATGCCAGACGGAAGCCTTCTTCTCAATCATCACACACAGTCCTCCTGTACATGTATACATCATTGCGAAATGAGACTAAGGCACTTCTTAAACATCGAACCAGTTCAAGAAACATTCGAGAAGGGTTCGGTGACTATACCTGTACGGTATACCTAATCACACCTGTAACAATACCACTACACTACCAAAACGTGAGCCTTTACGCGATAGCGCAAAAATCACTAAATTGGAAGCCTGTGGGCAATGTGCCACGGCTGCATATTGATGCCAGTGTTTTGCTCTGTTGTAGCAAGATAGGGTGTAAGTGCAAGGAATCTGAATATAGGTAAGTATGTATACTAGACAGGTAATGGAACCAATACTAACTCCTCTGCTAACTCCACGGGAAGAGCCTATGTCGTCAGCCGAGCCGGATTCTGCTAAGTCTGCGCTAGGGTTCCCCTTATTATTCCCCTCACAGTCAGGTTCCATGCGGGGATATCTTCTGCAGGACGACAACACTATACTATACTCAGTAATAATAATTGGAGACCCTGACTCGCTCATATGGGGAGGCTTCTTCATAAATCTCAAATACCTACCCTCCAGTAATACCCCGGACAGATTTTGGAGCCGCGGCGCGGTTAGAACTTCTTTATTTGTGTAGTCACGTTATCTGGGGATTCCATCTACACTAGGCAGGCTTCCGATCCTTCAAGTGAACATCTGAATATGCTTGCCAGTTACTAAGTAGTAGAACAAACAAAGATATCTCACCATGCTTAATACTTATTTCAGTACTCTTTAAAATCTCTAGAATCCCTGAAAACTAGGCAGGCTTGAGCTACATGGATGCGATCTATAGAGTAATAAGCATGGTGCAATTTACCGATACCTACCTATTACCTACTCACTATGCGGCCTTGGTGATTGCTTCTACATTTTGTGGCGAGTCTCCTGTATTTTGCCCGGCGGAGTTCCCCATCCGTGCGTGTAGATATTCTACCGAAAAGTTGCGTTGTATTTCAGCGTCTTTCTTTTGGTGACTGATAGTGCTCCATTCTCCATTTCATGTTAATACCCACGACGCCATTTCCAAGCCTTCACTAGGTGTTACCCATCATCAAAGACCAACCACTATCTCCCATGCTAGGTATACTACGCCGGGTATACTATGCGAGATGAATGGATACGAGTTGTCGGTCCCGAGGCTCATATGGGTACAAGATCGGCTATCGATGTCATACGAGTTGGAATACTAGCTTAGCGTGATGATCTGCAGATAATTCACTGCATTAGGTACCACAACGATCTTCACACGTAAAGCCACATGGCGTTCCGCTACACTGCGGTGAATTACTTACTGTAGATCAATGTAGTAAAGGATCAACCTACGAGTGCACATTTACAAAAATCCGCTTGCTTTTTCCCCCGCCCCTTCTGGAACTGGTTTAGTTGTCCGTTATAGCTAAAGAATCAGCCCAGGTTATCGATCTTCTGCTTCATTACTAGAGTTATACTGTACATCACACTCCTGTATAACAGACCTATTCGCAAGACATGCGTCGCGACCGAGGCCTGTAGCCAAAGCTCTTAGTTTAGTGCACCACCCAACCAGTTGGGCTCTACCACTGCAGTAACTTGAATGGTTCGAAAAAACGTTTGCTGACACGTTTTTCGGTGTGACGATCTGATGGCGGGTGAGGGGAAGAGGGGGGGGGATCGACTCCTCAGCTGTCTTTTTTTAATAACCCGCCGCTAGCAGTTCGAATTCCCACATTTCGTCATGCATATGAAGCTCTTAACAGGTTCGTCCAGCCTAGCGGAAAACATATGCTGCCACCACTAATTCTTCCTCTTATTAATACATTTCTACATGATAAAAATATGAAGCTCATATAACTATGAGTTTGTCCAAAACCAGCCCGGTAAGTGGGCAGGGGCAGGGGCAGGGGCAGGGAGTTGATGTTCTTTGTCTCGATATAGCGCAAGAAGATACGCGTCGATAGGTTCGCATAAGACCCGATAGCATTGAGCAATAGTGAGAATCAAAACAACTATTCCTAGGGACATGACGAGCGGGACATGACGAGACTCTTATACTAGAGTATTCTGTGCCCAAAGGCCGGATGTGCACCGCTGGCAATGCTCTGGTGTTGCGGTAGAGCACTATGTCATAGTGTCCTACAGTGTCCTGCAATGTTAGCTGATAGCGGCAGTGCCACAGCCACTCCAGAGATGCCTCATTTAGACTATCTTGCGAGTGAGTTCTCTTGTTTGGCTCAACTACCTTCTACCTTTAGGTAAGTACTTACGTAGTAGATATAGGTATATGGATTACCATCGCCATGGCCCCCTTTCGGCACCGCTAGCAACAGGGTCCCTTTCTGAGAACACGGTGCGGTTAGTGCGGTCCCAGTTGACAGGATATTTTCAGCTTCCCATCCATGCACCTCTCAACTCCGCCTCGGATGGCATGAGCGCGGCATCATGCGCTGCTTTGATAACCAACAGGAACCCCCAAGAACCGAGCCCATCGGCGGACTGCTCTCTGATGCCACCACGCCCTAGGAATCTGAGAACTTATAAAGACCACGACCGGGAAATGCAGCACTTGTTCTGAGCAATCGCCATTGTTGTGGGTGATCAAGTGATGCAACACAGAGAGCCCAGATGTGTCGCCCCGGGCTGCCCCCAGAGTTTGAGGAGCAAGATGTGTTGGCATATCTTGAGGAAGACTTGACTATTTCCTAATACTCGGTGCTGTTGTTCAAGGCGGGAGACGATGCGCATCTGAACCCTCCATTAGCTTTTAATCCTTATATGACTCGGGGAAATCATTGGTAGTGCAAAGGTCGGATTGCGACGGGGATTCAAGCGACCACTGGATCGACGTGGTTCGAGTCAAAATCGACACAGCGCTCGAGTTCGTCTTAGGCCCGATCCGCCGGGAACGTGAAGCATCACCTGACGTAGGATTAGCAGCCGAGACAGAGGGCAGACAGCATTTAGAAACATGCGAGAAGTGGGCTGATATTGCAATGGCACATGTCGGACAAGTCAGCATTGATACGAATGGCTTTACGTGGGAAGCTGTTTGCCGTGCCAAGGCCATGCTAAACAGAGAGGCTTTCGATGAGCACCAAGTCAGTCTTCTGTGGGACCATCTCGGTGCGACTTCTCTACCTTTCAAGTTCCGAAACACGATTACCCGCATCACTCCTTTATAGCCGCATACGCGTTCCTGGACGCAGCACTCTCTGACTACGGCAATTTTGATTCCATAGCGATCGAGTCCCAGACAACGTCACGCTGGGGCGTCAGGATCCGACTTCGCTCCTCACCCCGGAACATCGTAACGGCAAACTAACAGGATGAGGTTACTGTATCAGCAGTTTCAAGGGAGATCCAGGTTCATGGATCAGGCCTAACTCGCCCCCCGGCGCTTTAGAGAACTCAGACCAACTCGGATTTTGTCTTCAAAGCTTCCCACACAAGACAGGTCATCCCTTTCTTAATCCTCATCATGTAACAGCAACAGGTCTCAAAGGTTTACTCAGTAAGCTGCGAGTAGACAGTCAGATTTCGGTCCCGGGTCTAAGATGACAGCTGAAATCGCCCTGCTCTATACTAATAATTTGGCCCCCAGAAAGCTCTTCCGGCCATACGTAGCTTATAGTTTCAACTTAACAAAAAGGAGAAAAGGTTAGTTAAAACAAATATACAGAAAGAAGAGCGGAAAAAGGGTAGCATTCTGTCCTAAAAAGAAAGGACATTTAAGGCTAAGAAAATATCACCATACCCCGGCATAAGCCCCTAATAGTTGAAACATAATAGTAATGCTTATTTATATTGGTATGTATAATTTTAATTTTATTATTATTATTTATGCTCTGGTTGGTATTTTGTTTACTGAACTTATCGCTTACGGTTCATCTGTCCATTGCGTGTATCTATTCCTCAGCTGTAGACCTACATCCTACCCTAACTACCATTACAGCATAGCTCAGGCTGGATACTACATTGTAACTTTGAAAGGTATAGTAGGGGCTTTGTTGCCAGAACTGCAGAGATCGCTCAATAGGTCCATCCTCTCGAACCTTGTGATACACCCCCACATCATACTTCTTCCCGACTACTTAGACAGCTTGAGGCTCTACGCTAATCGCTCATAATGACCGATCCTCCTTCGCCAGCCTCGTACCTTCCCAGTCAGTCACCGACCTCTGCTGGACAGATTCATCTGTCACGGATAGCTTGGATCCAAGTGATCCACGAGAGCGGACCAAGGTTACCCCGAGAGATCCCATATATTTCGCTCGTTTCATACCCTTTGTTGTAACTAGAACTTAGACTTTAGATCATCTGAATACACCTGTGGTGATCACACTTGGAATGTGCACCGGTCCCCTTCTTCCACTAGATCGCAACTCCACACCTCCGTGAGATCATCTGCCTCCCTTATTAAGCTGCATCCACCAAGTGACCCGGACTAGTATCAGACACTCTACACAACAAACTACTCAGCCTGCTAGACAGGACATGTACTAGGTTGCAGTAGAGATCGCTGAGAGAGACTTGATTCTATTGTACCACACGGAAGAGTGGAGAATCTGCGTAAAGTGAATCCTAAAACCAAAGTAATCTTATTAAAATGACACGCTGTGGGCTAATACCTATGTAAAATAGGTACCTATACTGCTTATAAGACCACTTGTTATGTGATTCGTAGAGATAGGGATTATATTCTTTCTTAGGAGCATTCAGATAAAAGATTTCTTCTATCGCAGAGATATCAACATCAACGCCTTGAAGAACATTTTCTTAGCGTTGTTTTGGATGAATTATGGGAGGAGGTAATCGCGGCTGTCCCGCGCAGGCTAGATTATATATAACCAATCTTAGGTCAGCTTATCCTAGTGATGTAGCTACCTAAGTTCTGAATTCCTCTTGGCTCTCAAAGTTATCGGCTTCGCATCGTAGAATTGGTTGGGAGGGGGCCAGAGAAGTTCGCGTACCGATCTTAGGATATTATTTCTACACTTGCAAAGGCCTTTTCCTTGAGATTATCTATTAATACCCAGCAACCATATAGCCTAGGCCCACGTAAAATTAAATATCCAAAATATAGCATAGGACCCTTTTGCTTGCATTACTATTGCTTCGGTGGACGAGATTGCCAGGTTGGAAGCATTGTTTGAGGAAGAGCGAAGCTTACCTCGATCTTGAAGACATCTACCCACTGTCCCTAATTAACTCGATTTATATAGCACTTCATACAGGACAGAGAGATGATAAACTATATTAGAGAGAAAGAAGGCTAAAAGTTCTAGCATCGAGGAAGAAGATATGGCGGAACCATTAGGAGGACCGTGGGCCTCGTAAACCCTGGGTCAATCTAATAAATACTATAAATATACCCTTGTTAGGATACTAATGATATTGAATAGTAATAATGGGAAATATCCACTCTGTTGTACAATTGCGAGTGTATCCCAAAGATCACGATAATTCCCTTCAAAAAAAAGGTAACACAAGTCCGGCTAGGAAATATACTTGGTGCATTTGATAGACCTTGAAGAGTATCATGAGAAACCAAGAGCGTGACCGATTGAGATGAATAACTACCTAGACTGAACTAGTTGAACCAGCTACAGACGAGAATATTGATGTTGCCCTTTCTTCATTGCCCCCTTTTTAATATCCAGAGTGTACGGTCTCGTGAGACGCTGCTCCACGAAACAGAATCTCACCAAGTTCCAATATTCGCGTGGCTCGTGTGGCTGGATTTTATGCTCCTACTGCGGAGAATTGCCACGAGTGAGTTTGCATTACATAAAACCCGACAGATACTATGTCGTACCTAGGTACTGCCATACACGGCAGATGGCTTGTCAGACTTCAAAACAGGGATTTAAAGTCCGAGGGTACTGGACAACCCCGCATGCCGGGGTTTCATGTCAATTAATTGCTGTCAAGTTGAGCCAACCACAACACGAGATAGAAGCCCTCGAAGGCTGCTTCTCGGCGCTTTACATATACGAACCCTAAATATGTACGTGTGTCGTCATCGTAGGTCACACGTGCTTTAAAGTCTGAAACATTTAAGAAGCCTAAGATGTGTTGATTCAAAGAGACTACCTACCTGCGCAGAACTTTCAATCGGAGGCATCGCAACCTGAAATGGGTCATTGTATGGGATTACTATCCCGCGCCACGAAAAGACCACAACGATGAAACTATTAGCATACTGGTCCGTCGTATTGCTGTCGCCGGGGGTTTGCGGTCTCCCAGGCTGGCCTATGGGTGGAACTATCGTGGCGGGCAATGCCGTGCAATTCGACCGTGAATCTTGGGAGGCAAATCTCGCCCATCCGAACGCAACGGGAAATAATCCAATCACCGGGTTCGATGTCTCGAAGCCATGGCCGAGCTCGCAGATAGATGGCTGGCACTTAGCAGTCAATGTCACAAGCGACATGTAAGAAGACATTTCGGCCTTGGAGGAATGAGTTCCGTTGGGCGCACTTTGGGGGATCTCCATGCAACATATCATCGTGTTAACATCGCTCCTTATAGCCCGGACTCCCAAACCATGAACCCTTCTAATACGACTGGAAAGGCGTTCACGGGGACAAGCATCTTCCTGCAAGCCCCCGAAAATCTACGGACCGCATTTTCCGATGAAAATGCGCTCGACGAAACCACGTGGAAGATATGCGTTGTTGTGATCCCGAACGCACCCCAGGAAAACGTGACGGCGACAGAAGACGGCACCTGTAGCATCATGTCATCGCAATGCGTCTCCGACCTCCAGCAGGGCTACGCGGACAAGTTCTCACGAAACCAAGACTGCTACGGGACGCCGCCAACGACGCCGTCGAGCTGCGGCGACGCGATCAACACGGGGAACTTCACCGTTCAGCGTTCGTGAATTCGCACCGGATGGGATGCCGTTACGTTAACTGACTCTATCGCAGAACTGCCCCTCAACTCAATTAGCGGGAAAGAAGTCTTCGTCACCGCTTCGGAACCTCATGATCCCGGCGACGAGGCCGTGTGGAACGAAGCCGCGCTGAAGACGTGGCCGGTCCTGACGATCTGGGGGTGGAATGCACGCGCTAATGCGTCGGATGATGCGTCGCCTACGGTCCGGCTGTCGTGCATCAGCGCTAGGGATGTCGAGCCAGGTAGCGGGACGCCGTCTTCAGCTGGTTCGAGATCCTGTAGTTCTGCTGTGGCTGCTCTTGTCGTTGCCTGTGTAGCAGCGTATGCTTTATTATGAGCTATAGGGATTGCCCTATCCGTGGGGGAACATTGGAAAACCCCTGAAGTTGAGGTTGTGATGTCGAAGCTCTTTGCTAACACTTCCCTTCCACTGGTGGGCAAGCGCCGTGACGGAGACTACTGATCAGAGCTTGGATGTCATCTTTATCATGAACAAAAGTCTATATTTGGGTATTCACCGGTGCTTACGGGTTCAAAACGTTCGATTTTGAGCAACGTGGTCATTTTCGTCGCGTGTTAATGGGATTGCAAACCATATTTCTCAAGCTGGGAGAGACACACGCAACTCACTTAGAAGTCATCGGAGACTACGATGCGCCTGCAGATGCACGGCGTAATAGTTCAAAAAAAAAACACAGGAGTAGGTGTCCGTGGAATTTTCATACCTTTATGAAACCGTCCCCTGTCTTGTCCCGTATGCGTTCGAATATCACCCACTCGGACATGGGCTTCAGTTTCTTAAACTCGTTGCAAGAAGTCACTTCCAGGCAGCGTCGACGTAAAACCGTGATATTCCGTCCCACAGCCTGACTACACAGTAATAACGAAGCAGCTTCTTCGGCGGGAGAGCGCCGTGACCACTAGGATGCGAAGGGATATGGCGCACGCGCCAAGGTGTCTTCTGATCCGACTTTCGCCATGGTATGGACTTTCACTCTCACTTAGAGGCGCTTGCATTCCTCAATCTCTATTCTTTGTCCTCAGCGGGAACAATTCCTGCGCTGCTGTGTGTAGAGAAGCCTGTTGTGTAGAAGTGGGTCGTGGTTATTGGTCTAGGGCACGGAATAGCCCGGTTGCCGGTGAGATAGCTTTCCAATACTCGTTGGAATGGAATTTTTGACCGTATCCTTGGATTTGTTCTTCGCGTATGCCCTATGTTGTGTGAATGATGGCGTCGGTGCATCCCCCTCGGCGTTGGCGCAATCCGCCTGCTTCTCGAAACGCGCGTCGACGACGTGAACACGTCCACCCTGGCACGGCGCGGTGTGGATACGAGATTGAGTGGTTCTCGGTCATTGATCGGAATTGCTTGGGTATCTGCTCCTCGGGCTCGGCGTGAAACACGACTCTCTAAAATGATGTTGTTGGATCAGGTTGCCGAGGAGACACATCGGACGGCGAACGATCGGGTGTGGCGCCCTTCGGCCTCGTCGCTGGGTCGCTTCGCTCCGGTGCGGATGGCGCAAGAGCTCATCATAGATGTGGCGGCAAATGCCGGGCAAAGCGTCCGGCGCCGAGGACCCAGGTTGTCTTGTAGCACCTGGCGACGTCATGTGGCCGTGATGCGACTCTCTCGGGACCGACATTGTTGAAGACACGGCCGGAGACGTGTGGGGGGAGAAGAAGAGGGGCTGGCATCTTTGATGAGAGTCTACACATAAACTAAGGGTAGCCCACCTCTGTTGACCTGAGGATAGCTCCACTTTTTGATGTAGAGAAGGAGCCACAAAGTACTTGCGCTACTACTATTATTTCTAAATAACTAATACAACTATTACTACCATGTTTTAAATAATATATAATTTAATTAATAGATTTTTTAATTATATAATAATTTATTTTAGTTAATGTATGGACTTTTTGGAGTGGTAGCAGTAGTAGCGTAAGTACTTTGTAGCTTTTTCTCTCCATTAAAAAGTGGAGCTATCATTAGGTCAACAGGGATGGGCTACCCTCAGTTTATTAGGTAACTACTCATGCTCTGTTGCCTTAATGCTGCTTGCCGATTTGCTGTTATTATTATTAGCTCTCTAGCGGAGAGATGCCACAATCAGTTGTATTGCTGCCTGTGGTTCTGTTGGCGGTAGGCAGGTAGATCCGGACAGTTCCTAATCCCCTTTTAACATTACGGATGATCTGTTAGGAAGCTCGCTGAATACCTACTGTATGGGTCCCACGTCTTCCACGCCTCTCGCTACCATCTGTTCGCGAATTCTAGACTATGTACACTAGGTCTGGACTCGGGAACCGTGATGTCTCCCTGTTATTGTTTATACCCCTAATATTTTATTGCGCATTGAGGGGGATCTAGACAATCTTAGCATAGTTTCAAGCCGCTATAAAATGTTAATGTATATTGTGAATATTACGAACTATATATAAAACAAATGCTTAATCTTTAGCAGGCTTAATTAATTTTTGTTGTTAATGATATATATTGATCATATAATGAATGGAGGATTTATTGTTAGAAAGATTGACTATAGAGAGCTTTTAACCAAGTATAAACGAAGGTAATCCAGGTTATATATATAACCAAGAGCTTTTCTGCAGTATTGTAATCTGATACCATGCGTATCACTGATTTTTCGGTGTAGACTGAGCTAACACAAGAAACAAAATTTTACTCTTTTTAGAGCGGACATCAGGGTTGCAGCACAGTGTTTCTTTAGGCTTGCAGAGCCCGTTGTGAGGTAGGAACGAAATTATTCCTTGTGATCGGAGGTACCGTTGTTCTCCCCACCGTCAAGCTCTGTCCAACATTATCAGCTACAAACCCTCTTGACAAAATTCTAGTGCCGACGAAATGGTGGACTTTTACTTACCCGACTTGGGCACAGCGTCGTTTGGGGACTCCCCAATCTCCAGAGCTTTGCCGACCGGGCACCCACCAAGACAGCAATACTTCTTGTATCCAGTCACACAACAGGCTCCATCACCGCAACCGCTGGTGCCACAGTCAGTGTAGCCAACATCACAGCTACCCGCGCAGAACGGGGCTGTGCCGCTCCAGAAGCATGAGGGAACGTCTGTTTGTGGGTCGCTCCCGATGAGTTGAGTATCTGGCACACAAAGTATCAGCGTAAAAGTCATTGAATAAACGAATCTATGGCTGCGACGCACCAACAGCTGATGCACAAGCCAGTGCTGAAAGAGAAAGCATAGCCAAAATTTGAGGACGCATGTTCGCGGTTGCAGAGATGGAAGCTGAATCAAGGTAGTTTGACGTGTGGAATAAGAGATCGATGGTTGATCGAGGTTCTAGGATGATGAAGCTCTGGCCAGAACTCGAATGGTTTGGTCGGGATCTCTGGTATTTATGTTGCAACTTTGCCCACTCTGAAGGGCTCGGTGATAATTCCCGTCTGATTAAGCTCTCAATAATTTCAGACATGGCGCAGCTATATCGGCAGCCCTCGGTAATAATTCCTGTCTGTCTCGGCAAGCTACCTACCTATTCAGCTCTCCACAATCTCAGAGATGCCCAGGGTTGGTAAATTAGTGAATTAGTATAGTATTTAGTAATACTAAAAATACTATCGTAATTTTTTAGTAATTCTGTAGTATTTTAGTATTCCTTAGTATTTACTATAGTATTTTTACCAACCCTGGACATGCCGCAGCTATATCGTGGCTCTTGGAGGTTAGCAATGCCCAAATAGTTGTATATACAGACCTAAGGTTGGTCCAAGGGGCCGAAGGGCACCACAATGGCCATACGGACCGTGCCGATCTTAGCAGATTATTGTAATATTGAGACCTATCTCCAAGCCCCTATCCGAGCCCTTGTTATAGTACTGAGCATGTATCTTGTAGTGCTCGACCTTGTTGTTCTAGTTGTACTCAGTGTTGTCATCGTTGTTGTATTTAACACCAGGGGCGTCTGTAACGTTACAGCAGGCCGCGGAATCTCCATTTGGGTATGCGGGCGTGCTAAGCTAGGTATCACAGCTCATCCATCCAAACAAATTCACATTCCAACCTATCCAGCAAGTCTAGTCCGTAGACGGTGGCTCTTGAAAGCCGTCATTCCCTGTATCCTCCTTCCCGTTGAAGGTAGTACTTAGCTATTGTACGAAGAGTATGATCCTCGCCACATGGGTCTTACAAAAGTTATGCCGCGCTAATTGTAGCTCGTTCGGGTCATTCTAGTACTGAAGTGGCCAATAGTAACTACGGGATCCAGGACAATCATCCTTAAGCAATGTATTCTATGTGTTTGTCTTTCTTTTTCGAAAAAATCAAGGCACTCCAAGACATACTCCCCATAGCTATGACTAGGTAAGCAAATGCTCAAGCCCCTTTTTTAAGCCACCTACCCCGCTTCCATACGAAAGGAGATGTTCAGGTCGTTGCCGTGCAATTGTGAATACGTAGGTCGTGCCGTAGGCTCGTCGTTGCCCATAGCATTCCACTGCTAGCCACTCGCCAGCTTCCGTAGCCTCCGTCTCGAAGAACGAAGTCTTGTAGTCTCGCGGACTGGGATGAGAGTACGAAAGCAGGGGGTATAAGGAAACTCTTATGAAGTAGAATGGGGGAGATGGCTCTTTCCTTCGGTATACTCTTCAGGCCTCCCACTATCTACTGAATTCTACAAGGATTGCAGATTCTGCAAGGCTTGTACAAGGCTTGCGCCCTTCGTCAGGTTAACAAACCGAGCAGGACTTGCAGCTATAAGCCTAGCTAAGGGCGGCTAACAGTCAAAACTTACCTGTGTGGCGTCAGATCGGGGTTTTAGTCAGCAGAGATGTTCGCGCCGGTGTTGGCCATTTTGCTTACAGTAGCTTGTAGAAACTGAATCGGAAGGTGGAGTTGATGATCGGAAAGCTGTAGAATAACAATGGGGATGATTCATCAAGTTCCCACTAAAAACAGGCCTGTCCGCGTTTTTCCAAGGCTGAATCATCTTCACCACAAAAGTATAATGTGTGCCCTAATCCGGGGGTAAAAGGAAAATAAAAGTTGTTTTCTGAAAGATGACGCAGTATTTAATATAATGTACCTACTTCCTGCAATTTATTTAGTTTTAAAACCTGTTATCTATAACACTTTCTATAGTGAAGGTTTTTGAACCCCAAACAAAAACGGACGGGCCTTTTTTTGAGTGACTGTAGGTCCGTTTTAACTTGGACAGCTAAAAGTGAAGAGATACATGGATGCAAGGCAAGGACCCTTTGCAGCCATTCACTGACTAGCAAAGACAATATCATTCTTATGGGGCCAATAGTTATGACTGCGTGTGCAGTTCCGTCCGGGTTTTAGATAATTCGGGTCCCCTTCACCCACAGTAGGAATCTCCGCTGTCTCGAAGCAAAGAGGAGCAGCCTGGAGGCTTTTCTAAACAAGTGACTGGGCGCTGCAGGATAGCTCCGAAAGCCAGGGGTCGAATCGTATTTCCTTGTTCTTTATAATTCATCCTATGTGTTCGTTTGGTGCCCGTAGCTCATGCGCGGCCAGCGCTTCTCTGCCGTATGGCAAGTATAGTTTGGACCCAATTGACCTTGTCAATGGCAGCGGAAGCTCGTTCGGCGTCCTTGATTTTCCAAGCATCCTCGATATCCTGCCCCAGCCTCTCGAGCGATGGCATATACCGTTCCTCGTACATGGCTCGGACTCTCTTCCGCACGCGATCGCGTAATTTGCCGTCTATCGTCTCACTGGCTGCCCACCACAGCGGCCACGGGTGAGCTGAGACGAGTGGAGAAGAAACAGGAACCTCAAAGAGATGTTGGAGACAGTCCTCCGCACGCCGAAGTGTTCCCGGGTGCGGAGAGCCGACGTTGTGCCAGACCTTGTGTAGGTAGATGTAGGCGGCTTCTTTATAGGCGTGTACCGTATGACCCTCGTTTCCTTCACGGCTTGGGTCAATGTCGATGGTTCGGAGGACGAACTCGATGTCTGCTCCCTCATTGTTGAATAGAGACCTGTCTAGGCTGCACATGTTACTGATCCGGCCAATGGCACCCCACAGGATCTTGAGATCGAGCATGGGCCGCATCCCCTCAAGGGGGGGAACGTCGCCATGGAGGGCGAGGATAGAAGGGGCCGTTCTAGAGACTACTGATCCGACGGCGTCGTGGTAGCTGCAGACACTCAGCAGGAATCTACCAGCGTTGCAGTCCCAGATTCTTGGCTCTGCCCGGTCAATAATGGCCTTGGCACCCCCTAGATGATTGATTCCAGATTGGGTCAGGAAGTGTCGGTCGGTGATCTGCAAGATCATGATGATCGCGAGGGAAATCAGAGGCTTCTCTGTCCAGATGGTTTTCCATAGTGAGGAGGCAGCATCGGTCTGGTATCGAGTTGCAGTGTCCTCTAGCGAACGGTTGTTCGTCAATACCATGAGGTGGCACGCCGCCATAAAGCATATCGATGAGCGGAGGGATGGCGAATCACTGATCATGGGTGTGATGTAAGAATGGAAATGGTTCTGCGCTGTCGGTGATATAGTGATGAGTGAGGCCAAGGTGGTTCTCCAGTGGTCGAGCAGATATTCCTGTTGCGGCGGGAATCCACTGCTCATAGCTCGCGGCAAAACCAACGCTGCTGGGCTCTGCGGCCGCAGCCTCGTCAAAGCCGTCGATGGAGATTTTCGTCTGCGTGGTCCTTTTGGATCCCTGCCAGCCTGCCGTGGTCCCGTCGGGCTCTGCCACCGAAGTCTGAGGCCATAGCCCTTGCAGCTTTTCCCCAGCCGCACACATCGACCGCAGAAAGGTCTTTGCTCATCGCATTTATACCCATCTTCCCGACATGTCAAACAACCTGTTCTCGTTCGCGTGAACGGCCTCCCCGAGGAAGAAAGCGTATGCATTCGGTGCCGATACACTGAATCCCCCCCGAGAAGCCTGGGATGGCGTGGTAGAATTCGATACGTGGTAATAGATTCTAGATAACTAAGAAAACTGACATTGGGCTACGGCAGCGCGGCTGGTTTTATTAAGAAGAGAGCTTCGAAACAGAGGAACCATCTCAGAGATGGTCTGCCTTCTCCACGCGAAGAGTGAACTGAGCTGGGTTGAATAGCGGCTCGACAGCATGCATCTTAAACGGCGTATACGACGACCACGTGGCCAACGCGGCTCTGCAGCAAGCGAGCAGGACACAGGGTCAGCCTAAGGTTTCATTCCGGGCTCCCACTGCAACCTTTTGACGCGGGCCACATCTTGTGGTTACAAGGCCATTCACCGTGAACAGGCGTCGACAATGATATTTAGCACTAATTTATCCTGCACAACACACATGCCAGGAGGAATGGAGACGGGTCGCGTGGTGAGGATCGCCAGCCCATACCTTTTAATGCTGATAATAAAACACGGCAGAGTTCGAGCGATGCGTCACCTGGAAGATCAACTCCCAGCGTCAACTGCGAGTGAAGGTTGCCAAAACGGTGAGATGACGTGATACACGAGGCGAAACTCTTGCAGCCGGTCAAATGTATGCACTAAGGTTGGGCAAATTACGCATCACCAATACATTTGTCAGCAACTGCAATCCCTCGAGCACGGACAGCAAGATGATACGGACAGCGAGATTATACGAACTGAGGCTGCTATTGAGTTGACCAGTGTTGCCTCGTAAATAATAATAGATATCTGCATACAGAAAAAGCAAATATATATTCTTCAGCCATACACCAGCGACAACTGAGTGGATCGAGGCAACTAAGCTTGGGTTGAAGAGGAACTCAGTGTCAGAATAGCCCAGCATACGTAAGCCAATAGTTCTGATATTGGGGCGCGCCCTAATGTGTTCGTACGACAGCTTCTTTGTATTACCTACTTGACTATCTAGAACTGGCATGAGCTGGGCTTGAGGCAGAGCAGTGTGACTTGTTTCGATCTTCACTATAATTATCGATCAACTGAAGAGGACCCTATCCTTTATCGACTCGGTGCTCGGGAAGGACAATAATATGAGCCTTTTGTTCATAGCTGTTAGACCAATGCGTTCAAGACGGCTGATCAGCAGTACATTTATTATTATTCATCGACTGGTTATGAATTTTTGTTTCTGTTTAAAGTTTTATGCAATGTTTAGAAATGTTTAGAAAGAACAATAGTTGAGCAATGATTTGACGAACTGGGCGGGAGACGAGGGGTACAATATTACCCATTTGTAGGGGTCGGGGGTTACGGCCGTTTGGTATGTTTGATGGAATATTGAAGGATTCATCCGAAGCTTGTAATGGGGATGTCTCGTGGTATTTTTGGATGGTTTTGTGGTAGTTTTCCCCTCGGTGAGGGAGGTTTCACTGTGTCTGGGAAGAGCACTGGGCCGGCCACAGAGGGACTCGTCACCGCGACACTGGCTTGGCTTGACACTTGACATCGAGCTATTTTTATTGATTCTTTTTTTTTTTTTTCCTTTTAACAAAGAAAAATTCATTCCGGCGGTTAACGTCGGGACAAAGGATAGATGTGCACCTACCTAACTCCCTATTTCGATACAGTCGTCGGAAAGCGGCTGCAGCCGACTGCCACAATATTTGTTCTTCATCTGTCCGAAATAAATAAAAATGGAAGATAAACATCCAGAACAAATACCACATGGCATATGGAACGATCTCGGTCAGCGAATCGAGACCGCTAATTCTACACTAACTTGGTTGGACATGACGATTTGCCAAGAACGCCGGTCGACTTGGTATGGTAAATGTAAAAGAATCGTTCCATCATCTGTTCACTAATAAATGCCGATCTAGATAGGATAGATATATATAATAGTAAACATGTGACTATTCTTTCAGGATAAATAGTGCAAAGGTCGTCCTGAACTCTCGTATTGACTGATTTGCCGCATCTTCAGAAGCATTCGGAGGGGTATCTCTCTCTCTCTCTCTACACCATCTTTTAACCCCGCCTTCGAGAAATCCCGACGAATCCTTCTGTTTAGGCTACTGCTTCGAAGAAGGAAAAGCTGCGATAATATACATACAGTTATATAAGTACTCGAGTATTATAAACCACACACACACACACAAGTCGAGATGAGCCTCACAGAGGAGCCCGCGATGGACCTCCCCATCATCGACCTCGACGTCTTCCTCGCGTCGCGCGACTCGGCCGCGGCCCGCGAGGAGTGCGCCAAGGCGGCGCGCGCGCTCATCACGTACGGCGCCCTGGTCCTCCACGACAGCCGCGTGGCCGAGCCCGACAACGTCGCCTTCCTGGACCTGCTGGAGGACTACTTCGCCCAGCCCGACGACGTGCTGAGGCGGGACGAGCGGCCCGAGCTCGGCTACCAGGTCGGCGTCACGCTCGAGAACACCGAGAAGCCCAAGTGCGCCGTCGACGAGCCCTGTCTCGACGTCATCCGCCGCCTCGCGCCCGAGGAGCGTCCCCTCGACATCAGCGGCCACGCGCCGGATCCCAGTACGCGCGCATCCAAAAAAAAAATCGCCCCCCCTCCCAACCCTCTGTTCTGCACGCGCCCGGTAGCCAGACTTAACTAACGCCTGAGTTCTTCTTGTCTTGCAGAGTGCCGCTTCTTCTGGCGCATGAGCGAGCCGACGCCGTATGCGACGCAGTTCCCGGGCTTGAATGCCGAGAACGTCGTCCCTGCTGCGGACGGCATTCGTGAGCGCTGGACGCCTGTCATGACGCAGTGGGGTCGGAGTATGAAGAGCGCGTAAGTGCTAGATAGACGGAGGGATGCGTGAATGGACGACCGAATGATCGATCAGTCAAGCAGCCAAGTGAGGCAGACAGGCGGACAGACAGACAGATCTACTAACAACCTCGCTTGTTTCTAGTGTGTCCGGTCTTGCTGAGATGGCCGCAGTAGGCATGGGGTTGCCTGCAGGAACATTCCGCGACGCAGGACGATACGGGTAAGTAAGTCCCTTCACGAGCAGCATCACGTCGTCATCATCCCCCTCTTCACTCTCCCGCCCCGGTAGTCCAGACCCCCATACCTATCCCGCTTCATCAAGCGCCCTCGCACACTCACTCACTCACTCACTCACCCGCTCGGCCGCCCACAGCCCGCACCTCCTAGCCCCCACGGCCTCAGACCTGCGCAAGTACGGCGAGAAGGACACCATCCTGGCCGGGTTCCACACGGACCTCAACTTCCTCACGATCCACGGCCGCAGCCGGTATCCGGGCCTGCACGTCTGGGCGCGCAACACGGGCCGGCGGATCCCCGTCAAGATCCCGCCGGGCAACCACCTGCTCGTGCAGGCCGGCAAGCAGCTGGAGCACGTCACCGGCGGCCTGGTCAAGGCCGGCTTCCACGAGGTCGTCGTCAACGACGCCACGCTCGCCACCGTGGCCATGCGCACCGCCGAGTCCCCCGACCGCCCCCTCGTCCGCATCAGCAGCACCTTCTTCTACCACCTCGCCAGCGACTTCGACCTGGTCCCCATCCCGGCCCTCGTGGAGAGGGCCGGCGCCGTGAGGGCGGAGCAGGCTCGTCTTGGTCGCGACGAGGGCGCCGCCGTCGATTATCGGGCTATGAAAGTTGGGGAGCAGGTTCAAGAGTGAGTTTTTCCATTCTTCCCCCACCATCCTACCTTCTCTCTCTCTTTCTTCGTTACCTGAAGTGAATATATATAATGCTAAATACACACACATTAGGGAACTAAAGCATATCGCATTAATGGCATGATCAATCGATTCCACAACACGAGAGTGAAATGAAACGATGAAACGGGTATGGATTTGCCTCCACATTGAGCTTGAGACGGATGCATTAGACATATAGATAACATCCAATACCTACCTACCTACCTACTTACCTTCATACGGATATTTATCAAGATAGGGATAGGTCGAGAGATCGCCCTACCAGTATATATACATAGTCGGGACGTTCTCAGTAAAGCATCTGTTCCGAAGACAATAAACACCCAATTATGACTAGGTATTCATTGACATGCTGATAAGCGGTCATACTCCACACTCTCAACTCGAGCCTTGCAGTATTGGTTGTCCAGTCGGCCGATTTGTGAGAAAATGAAGAACACGATCACGACGTGACTAGACACAAGAAATAATCCGAGAAATATATTAGTATTGGAGGGGTAAAAGGAGCCAGTCCATATTTTATCCCTTGATGTGTACCGCACTCGAAGCTCCGGTGGGCTGCTATTCCGTCTAAAACGCACCAACGCCACGAAATAGACCATCTTGGTCATGTGTGAACCATGAATAGAGCGACCTCCTAAGGAACCTATTACTGCTAAATACATCAGCCCCTAATTTTTCTTCCCCGTTAAGATAGTCGGTCCGTTGTCCTCTAGTGCCCACCCGTACACCCAAGTTAACACGATATTTCCGCATAAACCGCAGTTTGAGGGCTTGGCGCCACATGTTCTATTCTTAAGCGTGATATGAGACATCCCGCTTTGCTGGGATGGGTGGTGGCGGCTTCTTCGCACGGCTAGGCGGTGGCGGGGGAGGCGCTTTTTTGGCACTCCCCGTCGTTGTCGTAGTAGCCGCATAACGAAGTGCATTGTTGCTTGTGGTTCGACTCAAACTCCCATAGCTAGTAGCAGGGCTATCGCTACGGTCGTAATCCGGACTGCCGCTGCTCGTTGCCGTATCATAGTCATCGCCGAAGCAATCGGGACTTAGGTTCTGGTTGGTCTGAATCCTGCTAATAGGGCGCAAGTTGTTGCGTAGGCTGCCAACATTGGAAGGTATGGTTTGGGTTTGGCGCACGGATATTTCAGGTACAGGGGGCTGCGGAGGTTCGCGGTACGTAGCAGCGCGGTTCATGCTGGGACGGGCTACGTCGGGGATCACAGTACCCGCAGAAGGGGAGCGGTTAGACCGAATGGGCATTCGGACTGCCTCGGGAGTTGGCTCGCGATCGTACGTGTCCTGTCGACCTGCCCATCTCTCGGTGTGATCGTCATTCTCGGGATAGGATCGGGCCACATCGCCTCTCGATCGGTTTGTCGGACGCCTGACACAACCAAAATCCGAAGTCCGGGAGCCTGACGGTGCTTGTGTCTGGCTTCCCATCCAATCCTGTTTGACTCTCCGAAGTTCTTCAGCGCAGCGTTCGTAGTAATCGAGCTCGCTGTCGAGGAGATTGCCCAGGTCCTGAACAGAGTCGGCTTCTGCTTCCTTGATGTCCATCATGCGGCGGTAGACGTCCTCGGACGACTCTTCATATTTTGCCTTGGACGTTCGAAGCTCGTCTTCGAGTCGGAAATCCTCACGCTTCGCTTTTTGCATCTTGGTGGCACTCGCTTCGTATGTCAGGCGACGGTTCTCGAGCTTCTTGCGGGCAGACTGGTTGCAATGGATGTCAGTTTCGGGCGGATGGAGAGCAGGGATGAGGAGACAAACCTGATACTCTTTCATCATCGCCAACGATCGCTCTAGCCCCTCCAGCCAGTATGATGTGGCATGAGCCACGTAGCTCTCCTGGATGCCCGCAATGCGTTCATTTGCTCTTCCCATCGCTACACGTGATGTCCTGCAATTAGCGGGTGGTCCTTAAGGATGATATCGCCCGGGAAACATACCTATTAAGCAGTTGCCGAACTCGGAATCCGCCTCGAAGTCCTCGCCGTGGGCGATCATTGTCCGTCCCAGATAGCTGACGGGCAGCCCCTTCTCCTTGTCCTCGAAGGTCTCGCCACGACGCGAGAGTGACTTGATATAGGTGTTCATCGACTTCTGGAGTCGGTCCATGCCTACCCAGGGAAGCAGGGGTTAGCAATTGGGCAGTCGACGGCTCGAAGAGACACGGGAGCAGTGTAGTAAGAATTCAGGGCCTATGCATACCATCATATCGTAAAGCCATCTCGGTCTCTAGCATTTTAAAATCGTCGGAATGTGTGATCTTGGCTTCATGGCCCATCTTCTCGCCGGCCCATTGAAAGGCGCGATCGATCTTCTTTGCGAACACCATGTTGAGGATCGTTCTGGTGCGTTTTGTTTCGTTTCGCTTTACTTATGGCATCAATTGGGACGAGATAACTCGCCAACTTGCGCTCGGACAGGGGGTTAGGTCTGTCGTATAAAAAGGGAGAGACTCGGTAATGGTCTGTCGAGGTTGGGTGGGAGGAGTTTGTATTCTGGGAGCTACTCCAGGCTTGACTTATCGGGGTGGCGTAGTGGAGATGTTGACCCCTGTTCCAAAGCCCTGTTTCTCAAGAGATAGCGTACGCTGGTGCGCTGGTAGTGGCTGTAATGGCGAATTGGATCGAGATACAGTAGGGAGTGTAACCCACAAGCTGCAGCTAGCTGGTTGGCTTGCAGCGCGCAGTGTGCGGCATGCAGCTGCGCTAATGTACCTATTATCGATGAAGTAGAGCTGAGGTCGGGGTTCTCAAAACCGTGGAGAACTCGAAGGATTGGTTGGATACAGTAGTATAGGGGCAGCCGCTAGGTACAGTGGGAATGCCTAGATAGGGGCGAATGCCATGTGGAGAGTGTTGTGTAATCGTTCTCGTGATAAGTGTTGAAGGTAGAAAGGCAAGATGGTCGAGTCAAATGAATGAATGCTCGAGTGTCCCGCACAAGACACGACAAGAAGGGCGGATGATATGTAGCACTAAGTGGTACCTACGCTATGTGTGACGTAGCAACAACAAAGTCGGGACTGGAATCTAGGATTGGCAATAAGACGGGGTGTTCGAGTGGAGATGGATCATGCGAGGTGTATATGTACACGTAAGTATATTGTCTGTAAATATAAAAGGACGGATCAGACAGCCATGTGAATATATGACTTGATTCCAGGCTTCCTCTTCAAACTTTGATAGATAGAAATATAGAAAGAGGGATAGATGAAGGGGGGAAGGGGAGAAGGGGACAGAGCGCGCAATAGATAGGGTCGCTCACGGTTATTATTTCTTTCATGCGAATAGGGACGGTATGAATTCTGCAGTGCTCCCTATGGAGTGGTTGTACCGATAGTGTGTCTTGAGGAGCGGTTAAAAGATCTATGTATGGTACACGACCCACCCACCTCCTCCATGCATGTGTACATTAAGTAGTGGCGGACCGGTTGTACCTAGCATGTATTTGCCATCTACCTAATCTGGTCTGAAACTGCCAATCTTCGCGACATGATTGGCTGCTACGAAAACCGAGTACGAGGGTGGGATGATTGTCAACAAAAAGCAATAAGTGCGCCAGCCATTTCGCTAACACTTGTATACCTATTAGATTGCCTACATCCATCAGTATTAATTAATTATAACACCTATAGGCACATATTCAAGGCTTCTTGTTTAGTTTGAGCCTCCAGGCCTCTCGGCAGCATGAGATGCGTTATCTGTACTTATACCTATAGGTATCTTTAGCCAGGCGAGGCACCTACCTCCTTATCTATGGACCTACTAGAGATACCTACATACCTCAGGCAGTAACCACGCTCACTTCCCGGTACCTTGCAGCTACTTACTTATACACGGTCTGCCTATCGTCAACACGCCAGAGCGGAACTCTCCGTTTCTTGCGTATAGCCTGTACTTGGACTCTCGCCGCCACGACCCATTTTACAAGCGCGATTGTATGACCCAATCAATTTTGTTGAGCCTTGGTCTGTCGGGAACTCACGTTGTGTGAAGATCAAGATAAACTGCGCCTCAACCGATGCGTTTCGTCTCGCCCATCCGGCCCCATATTGATTCGATCATCCAGGGGTTTGTTCGTCTGTCGTGGCCCCCATTGATCATTGATATTTCATGTTGCCAATTATGAACAACTGATATTTATCAGGACTAAGAACATCATGTACGTAATTTTTTTTTTTTGGAAAGATTGCCGGGTTCACGTGTTCTTGTTGTATTAAATGTCCTCTAAGTCCTAGCACGGATACTGAGTGTATGATAAACGACTACAACAACTTCTACGAGGATCCAGCTAGCTTTTATTTTACCCTATTATTTCCCTGTCCCCTTTCTTTCCAGTCCTCTCCAATGCGAAACCAATGCTCGTGCCTTTCTAGCCACTATAGCCATTCACAAGACTTGGCCATGAGGCACGCCGAGCATTGGCAGTGGTTCCTCGTGTTAGGCTATAGGTGTGTAAATAACCATTGTCACTAAACAGTCAATTTGCGGCTCAAGCATGGTAGGACCAACAGTATCTATCTATCTACAAAGGCAATAATACATACCTATCCATTTCGCTCTTGGAAACGTGAATTCCAGCCGATCAAAGCTTCTGCGCCCACAGCGTAACGCCCGGTCGAGAATGACGAGATGACGCATATAAGATATTACGCGCTGTGCTAAGAAAAGATAAGGGTTAGGTAAGCGTATCAATATGCATAGGCTCATAGGTCATACAGTACGTACACTTATACCGTTTCAGGTTCTGTTACCCTTCACCAATCAATGACAACTGAAGGTAGCAACTAGCTCCTAATTGAGCGTCTGCTACATCTTATTACAGTAGGCCTTTGGCAACTGTTTCTCGTGAGCATGAATGACGCAAAGACTGCATTGCATGTATGGTGCCGCAAGCCCGCGACATCATCCCTCTACATAGAAGCCCTTCCGTCACCCAAGAATGCTCTCGGATACTCTACTCCGACCAGTCCGACCTACCACACGCCCAACATCCTTCGATTATAACTGGGACATGTTGTCTCATTCCGTCGATCGAACTCTCAACTAGACCTAAGAGAGAAACTCTCCTGTATATCTGTTGTTCGCCAGTTACTATCAAGACGGCGCGTCAGTATTTCCCATTGCCCTTACTGAACACGCCTATTCGACTATTCCCCTTGTGCAGATGCGCAGGCATAGAATCATTTTTGTATAGAGATGTGACTATTCGGTGGTCCCTGCACTCACCATGGTTCTCCAGCATCACAGGCCAAGACCTTGTTCTCAATCTAGCGTCTATCAGTCTCGATGTTTTCCACCACGAGGAAAAAGACAACCAGGCTTTCCAGAAGATCGGACCAAGCCGACGGAAAACCAAGACATGCCAGGCATTACAATTCAGCCCGTCTGCCAGATAGCGTTGCTTACCATATATTTTCTATGCCCACGCGTGTCCTAATTGCTGACTGCTGGGAAGGCCGAGAGTCGCCAAGGCTGGGCATTTCTGATGCTCCTGTCTCTTCCAGTTAGGCACGATGAGTGCAGACATCGTGATAGGTTCTTTGACCTGTCGGTCGTCTCGCTACCACAACTTATATCTGGTGGAAAAGGAATAGCTAATCAGTTGTAATATGAGCCCACGTGTGCCAAGAGAGCGGCGTCGGTCTCGATGACGGACATGCCTATTTAAATATCATCCGTCGCGTCAGTCTTTTGCTCGGGGAGATCTGGTAGGTTGCGTAGTCAGGGTGCCTTTGGTGAAAAAAGTCAGGAAGCCTATGTTCGGGGATTGATTGCCCGGTTTAAGGACTGGACTGAACCAACTGTTCGTGTGTCCATTGAAGCTGCGACTCGACGTGAAGGTTAGGACGATCAATCGACCACCATGGTTCGTGCAGGGTTGCCGTTCTTATCCCTTGCGGTAGCTGGCCTCGGCCTCGCCGAGGACTCGTTGTACAGCAAGCGGGCATCCAAGCGCTTCATCGACGACGACGGCAGCTACAACATCTCGTTCTACCACATCAACGACGTCCACGCGCATTTGGACCAGTTCTCGTCCTCGGGCACGGACTGCAAAAAGCCCGAGAAGGGCTGCTATGGAGGCTACGCGCGTGTCAAGACCGTGCTGGACGAGACCCGGCCGGATCACCCTGACAGTTTGGTCCTGAACGTGGGTGATGAGTTCCAGGGTACGCTGTTCTTCAGCTTCTACGGCGGCGAGAAGATCGCCGACACACTGAACCAGGTGGGCGACTACCCGCGCGAACTAGCAAGCACCCCCTAGGCGGTTTGGATGGGAAAAACTCATGGGAAATCTAGATCGGGTTCGATGCCATGACCCTCGGCAACCACGAATGGGATCGAGGCGACGACTATCTGGGTGATTTTCTCGACAACCTGACGTTTCCCATTGTGTCGGCGAACGTCATCTCAGACAACAAGAAGTTGAACTGTGAGCGAAAACCTCTGCTTTTTTTTCTTTTCTTTTCCATTGGCGTGGATGAAAATGAGGAATCATGTCTAAACCGCGGACTCTAGCCACGATCAAGCCCTATCATATCTTCGAAAAGTATGGGTTGGCCATCATCGGCGCGACCACGGAGACGGTCCCGAGCATCAGCAGCCCGGGCGAGGGCACTGAGTTCACGGATGTGGTAGCGGCCGTCCAGGCCTCGATCGATGAGATCCGCAGCACCACCAACATCACGCGCATCGCGGCCATCACGCACATCGGCTACGAGGAAGACCAGCGTCTCGCGCAGGAGACCTCCGGCCTGCAGCTCATCATGGGCGGGCATTCGCACACCCTCCTCGGCGACGTGGAGGACGCCGAGGGCCCATACCCGACCATCAAGACGAACAAGGACGGCGACGAGGTCTTCATCGTCACCGCGTACCGCTGGGGCGAGTACCTCGGCTATATCGATGTCACATACGACACCAATGGGAAGATACTGGCATACCACGGCGGCCCAATGCACCTGACCAATACAACCAAGCAGGACGAGGGTCTCCAGGTAAGTATTCCGGCATCTTTTATGCCCTTCCTTGACCTACCTAGGGGCATAAGTTACCTAATCAAGGGTTTCTATTCCAAGCTTCGAAAACCCTGATATTATTCACCGTACACGACAAAGACTGACTCCCGATTCCCAAATTACCAGGCACAGATCGAGGCGTGGAGGGGTCCGTTCGAGGAATTCGCCGCCGAGGAGATCGGCGAGAGTAAAATCGTCCTCGACCAGACCACATGTCAGGAGAAGGAGTGCGCATTAGGCGATCTGATTTCCGAGTAAGCTCAAAAGCCCATCCATCCCCCGCAACCCACCCAGACCAACTGCGCACCGATAAAAGTTTCAGGGGGGGAAGAAACACTTTGGTATGGATAGGATAGTTTTTTATTGACACGGAGTGAAATAAAACCAGCGCCATGCTCCAATACCGTCTCGACAGCGGCAGCCCCGCCGTCTTCGCATTCGCCAACGCGGGCGGCATCCGCGCGACCATCGACGAGGGCCCCATCACCCGCGGCGAGGTGATCACGTCGTTCCCGTTCAGCAACGCCGTGGTCGAGGTCGAGTTCTCCGGCGCGCGGCTCTGGGCGCTTTTCGAGGGCATCGTGAGCGGCGTCAACCAGGACAACGGCGACGCGGTCACCAGCTTCGTCCAGGTCAGCGCCGGCGTCAAGATCTCGTATAACCCCGACAACGCCGTCGGGGAGCGTCTCGTGCGCCTCGAGATCGCCGGCGAGGCCGTCGATTTGGACGCCGTCTATACCGTCGTCACCATCGACTTCTTGGTCGGCGGAGGCGATAACTTCATTACCCCCCTCGATGACTTCGTCATCTTGGATACCCTCGACGAGGTCCTGGTGGCGTACATCAAGGAAAAGAGCCCCATTGATTTCGAACTTGACGGCCGCATCGCCGTCGTCGACGGTAGCCGCGGTAACGGCTCGACGCCTACGGATGCCACGCCGATGCCGAGCACAACGCCCAGTGGCGCTGGTAGCGTCGGCGTCGTCTCGGGCGTCGCCCTCCTCGTTTGGACTGCCTTGTTGGCTGTTGTCGTCATGGAATGAATGGACCCGACGACAATTCCCAACCGAGACTTGACATAATTAATCATACCCCGAGACGGCACATAAGAGTCGGGTGTATTGTATTTTTTATAGCGATAGATTAAAATAATCATGTACATTGAAATTAGTAATGACGATGATATTGTAGATTCAGCTGTCTTGCCTTTTTTTCCTTCTTCTTTCTCTTTCTTTCTCCATTATAGTTCTTAATAAAATAAAATAATAATAATAAAAGCCCCTACTTGATACAAGTAGTTTTGGTGTCTCTATTTAGAAGACTACGTAATCAATTTGCAAGAACAACTCGGTATAAATTCAATTCCGAAAGATGAAACTGAAAACGCTCGAATTGGCTAACGGCTATGTAAATGCGACAATCCCGCTAACTCCGTGGAGAACCTGAACCTATAGGTTCGAGGAATATAATCAAGACTCCGATCCCATGCGTTAATTCTGCTTGACCTCTTTGCCCCCCGCCTCTCATATGGTATCGTCCCGTCATTTATGTACCGACCACCCATTCATTCCGATGGAATTCCTTGCCACTCATTCAGTGATCCGTCCCATCAGCTCGATTGTCGAAAATAGACTGTTATTCAAAACCACAACACCGTTACCCGATTAAAACACCAACTTATAAATACCACGAGGGAAACTCGCATCTTTCGGATCAAATGACGAGCCCCATGCGACCGCCGCCAGCTAAGCCTGAATCATAAAACGGACCACTTTGAGCAGAATGTTGAACATGAGCCCAAATGTCCCGGCCAGCATATATATCTTGACGAACTCCCACCAGTACTCTGTCTTGACCTCGGTTTCGAGGTGCCCTTTCGTCCCAGCGCCGTTAGCGGGAAATCTGCCGGTAGAGACATATTGTTCCAAGAGCGCATCCTTCTCATACCATCGCTCGCGAAGCCATTTGTCGAAATCCTCCTGGTTCTCTAAGGGGATGTCTGCCACAGCGAAGCGACGCCAATAGAAGTTGACTGATTTCGGAGGGCGGCCTTGAAAATACGTGCTGGACAAGGTGAAGTAGTCTTCGCCATACCCGCCGCGGCTACGAAACATCAGTTAATACCAGACTGGGTGCCTTCTAGGCAAAACAGTGTCACTCACGGGATGCCTTCGTAGGCCACGGTGCAATCGTAGACATAGTCGACGGTGCCCTTGAGCTCGGTGAGACAGAAGTACATGCCGGTGCTCCTGGGCAACATGAGGTGCTGCCCGTCTTTGAGGCCACTCTTTTCGGCCCAGCTGGCGGATTTCTTTCTCCCGTTGCCCGACAGGTTAGTGCCTTCAGGGAAAAGCAAAAGCCACATGGGCTCCAGGAAGCTCTTGCCGTCGGGATCGGTATGGCGCATCTTGAGCTTCTGGAGGCGATGTGCGAGCCGTGGGCGATCGACAGCCATCTTTCGAGACATGAAGATGAATCCAATAAACATGCATCCTGGTCCTACGACGGGGATCCACTTCAACGATTCTTTGAGGATGATGTAGATGTGCCCATGCATCTGCGGGTTGCTTGTGTACCCAACCCACCAAAGATACAACCAGTCCGTGTAGATCTGTCATAGCAAGTACAGGTCAGCGGGACATGCACGGGCATTCGTGAGGACAGTGTCGTAAGGAGCCGGCATGGGCTCACCTGGTGGTTCGCAATCAACACCATGCGCTCCGGAAAGTTGCACTGGACCCTGCCGTCCGGGGTCAGGCTTAGCTGTCCGGCAACCGAGGCATCTCCGCTGATCCTGATGAGGGTGGGAGCCCACCACTGGGTCATGGTGGTGATCAGCAGGCCAAAACATGCCTTGGTCAACGACATATAGGCATAAAAGAACTCGCGGTTGACCAGGTAGAGCGGGGCGCCAAGGAACTGCGAGAGATGTACGCTGCGTGTTGCGAGGGTCAGAAACGAGATGTCCGGATGCGGGCATCATGGGTCATGACGAGGGGGCATACGTAAGAATACCGGTCCCGAAGTATAGCGAGAAGGTAAAGGCTCGCACAAGAGACCTGAAGCGACCGTATTTCGCCTTGCCAGAGGGATGCGCGATGTTGGGGCCGAGGGCAGGATTCGCGGTGTCGGCAGCGACGTGGGGTTTGGGGATCTCAGTGGCCGGCCGGGCGCGCTGGCGCAGTTCGGACGTGGTCATCTTGCCGGCAGACAGGAGACAGGAGACGGGAGGCGGGAGGCGGGAGGCGGCGGGGAGTTGTGGGATCGAGGACTCGGAGACACGGGCGTATCGGGCTATGCTTGGACTCGATGCGTATGCGCGCGTATTGGAAGACAGCGGGCCGACGCACTGGGGGTTTCTAGGCACATGAAAACAGGGATCGAGGTGAAGAGCTCGAGGGGGGAATCCTGTCAAGACGAGAGGCGTATGGGTTAGCAGGCGGTTGGGCGGGTGGGCTCTTGCAGCGAGTCAAGACAAGGAATAGAATGCGCGGGGTCACGAGATCAACAATAGCAACAATACCGGTACCGCAGTAAGGCTGCCAGAGGTATACCAGGACCAGGGTAGGTAAGGCGTGTATAGGTACAGTATAGCATTGCGTATATGTAAGCAGGAGTGTAGAGATTACCTAGGTAGATGGGACAGGCGCAAGACCCTATGTGCGAATGCGAAAAATCATGCTGTACAATGCAAGTAGGACCGTGAGATGGACTGAAAGGTATGATGAATGTTTATCTCTCTCTCTGTATGTGTGTGTGTGTGTGTGTGTGTGTGTGTGTGTGTATGTATAAGTAGACCGGCGGATGAGTTCGGACGGAGCTAAGGGTGGGCGATCATGACACGCATTCGACTAAGTCAGGTAGCTATAATAGTAGCTTTGGCGACGGCAGGAAACAGCAATGCGCGCGAGGGGTGACGAGAAACGAAGGAAAGAGAAAGAAAGAAAGGAAAAAAACAAAAAAGGGTGTCTGGTTGGGGTGATTCTTAATACGAGTTGGCAAGTCTAACAACAACATCGAGATAATAAGAAACAAAATAGCCGGAGGGTCCACCTGGGCAATAAAGAAAGAATAGAGTGAGGAATGAGTGATGACGCTGGTGATGTCTACCTAATCTGCCAGCTAGATGACTAGGTACCTATAGGCAGGGCGGGCTAAGAGCGGGCAGGGCATAGGCAGTCTGCCTATACGCCTTCTTATGTGATCACGCCCAGGGAAACAACGGTGAGATAAGAAAGTATATTTATGACCATTCTCATGCAAAAAGATACTTTTGGATGCCTCCAAGGCTTCGGCACTGCAGGATACCCCGCACTCGCACACCATGCCCACCATGCCCACCGGCCGATAACTCCATTCCGAAGAGCCCGACATCGTGGGAGACGGACAAGCCAACGCACCGAAAAGCTTAGCCCTAGTCCAGATCTTACCAGATGGAGAGTGTAGCTCCACATCATCTTCGGCAAAATTTCTATCCATCCATAGCTTCACTCACACCTCTCATACCTCTCACATCCCAATCACACTTCATGTTCAAAAGGCTTCGCTGATAGATATATTGTACGTGATATTTCTACATATAATGCACTAGGTACGTACCTAGCATTCCATTTCTCATGATGTACATGGTTTGAACAGAGACTGATGTTGGTCTCGTCACGGATAGGGCGAGGCGGACAGGCAGCTAAAAAAGAAAAAAAAAGTATAAAAAAAATTAATAATATTAATAAAAAGGAACATCTTGGCTCGGATTACACGATCTCGAATGATAGGCGTCAAGTGGCAAGACATCAGTCCGACATCACGGGTGATCCGCCATGATTGGCGACCACTTATCCTACCCATCACGGTCGAATAGCACCAGCAGCAACAATGACTCCCAGCACGTCTTGATCTTCTTCGTGCCAGGGAACCCGGGTCTCATCGGCTACTACGCCCCATTCCTGTCCGCGGTAAGAGACCTTCTCGACTCCAACGCCTCACTCGGCACCACCAACTTCCACATCCACGGCCAGAATCTCGCCGGGTTCGTCGATCAAGACCACGAGCCCTTCACCTCGCAGCGGAAGCCTCATGACCTAGAGTACCAGATCCAGCACATCCTGAAAACGGTGGCCGGTCTGCGTATCGGGTCCGGGCCGAAGCAGGGCCAGCCATACGACCATGTGCTTCTCATCGGTCACTCTGTAGGCGCGTACATAGCGCTCGAGACATGCCACCGCGCCCTCCGCGATTCGTCTCTGGCCCCTGAGCTGAAACTCACGTCCGGCATTCTCTTGTTCCCCACTATCGACCATATCGCCGATTCTCCCAGCGGGTGGAAGCTCAACATGCTGCGTCAAACTCCGCTACTCGGCGACAACGCCTACAGGATCGCTCAGGGATTCCTGCGTCTCTTGCCCTTCAACACGCTTCATTGGTTCGTGAGCAGGACTCTCGGCTTCCCGCCACATGCCGCCGATGTGACGACGCGGTGGCTCAAGAGCCGCGATGGCGTCTGGCAGTCTCTTCATCTTGGCATGGGTACGTGGGTTTCATAAATACCGAGGAATTCGACTAATCACATTCGTTTAGACGAGATGCGTGTGATCCACGAAGACAAATGGGACGACGACCTTTGGGAGATCGCCCAGTCCAGCAAATCTGCCGTCCCGAAATTCTACTTCTTCTTCGGTCGGCAAGACCACTGGGTCGCCGACCACTACCGCGACACATTCATCCGGAAGCGGTCGGCGCAGGCCGAAAGGACCCGCCTCATCGTGGACGAGGGCGACCTCCCTCACGCCTTTTGTATTGGTTGGTTCCCCTTCCTTCATCTCCCCCCTTTTCTCCCTAAACTCCGTCCTCGCTTGTCCTTTCTTGTCATATGCCACAATATCTACGCAGCACATAAAATTACTGGGTAGGTTGGCAGGTATGTTCGTAAGCAGATCAGCGCAAAAGGCCCAGGGACTAACATCACGATTTACATTATATTTAGAGCACAGCGAGCCCGTGGCAGAGAAGGTCCATATATGGATTGCCGAGATTTTCGGCGCTCCTCATTGATCACTTACTTAATATTCAAGAGCTGTTAGCAATCACTACTGTTTGGCCAGCCCACGATAGCGCGTAGGATATATATAAGGGTTTTTTATTCAGGCACTAGGGTACTTATTTGTACAAAAAAAAGAAAAGAAAATACAAGATAAACCTTCGTCTCACTCCAGTCGTTCCTCCTTCCGCTAAAAACGAGGGCGCCAGGGCATATACAGGCCTTCACTAAAATCATGAATCCCTTTCTGGATTTTCGCTTGATTAACAAAAGCTACCTGTTACAAAAGCGCAAGAATCATCTATGGCTTTAGGCACCACCCCAGAGAGTATTGAAGCCGGCAAGATATGCCTTATTCCTTCGAGATCAGTCATCAAGCCCACACTGCAGTGTCGGTTGCCTCGCCGAAGAATTGGCATACTTACAAAAAGTTAGGCAATTAGGGAAACTATCTGCAGTAAAAACCCTAAGTGCTTCGTAACCCCTAAGGGCAACCTATTGGGAAACCTTGGTTTTACCGATGCTGGCCGCACTGAAGCGTTCTGGGTAGGCCAAAATACGGCAATCCTCATCTGAAGGGCGCGAATCATGTGAGGAGGGGTGATATGGAGATGGGATGCTGTCTCGACTGGGCAATCTACACGACCTGGCTGACAACTACCTAGGACTCCCCAGGGCGATATCAGCACACATTGTGAAAACTTAAGACATGCTGCAATTCCAAGGTGGACATTTATTTGTTGATGCTGTTGGGTGATAGAGCCCATTGAAGGGCATCTGCTGTGAGAGAGGTATTCTTCTAAGACTGTCCGCAACCTCCACCACGAGAACCAGAGAAGCTACAGTGCGAATTGGGCTGATCTTTTTCTCTTGCCGCATGTTCTTATATGCTGTGCCTCACTATCCAGTTGTCATTCTACCGGTCGGGATTGCTGTTGAGTTTATACTTTCTTCGGCATAGACGGGTAATTGCATCTTGTACAGTCTATGAGAACGTCACCTTCTCGCCAACATGTCGGTTTAGACCTTGTGTATCCCCCCCCCCCCCCACTTCTGCTTCCATTGTGCACCATGCGTTGACTTGTTCGGTTTCCTGGCCACATTGGTTCTCTCTCCCCCGCGTACTTTACATTCAATGTAGGTCCTAGAAATACCCTTCTCTTTGGTTTCCTTCTTCATAGCGAACTGGAGTTGGGTGTGCCAGTTCAATTCGCGATCTCGCTGCTCGAGCCGAAGGGTGGGGAACAGTAATTCTGGAAATCCTAAGGGAGTTTACGTATTGCGACTGGGATAAGGACACCCGAGGGCAGGGGGTTAAATTTTTTGAGATAGGGGACTACTTGGCTGAGCTGGTGAGCGTATGCTTTGAAGTGATTCAACTGTTGGAGAAGTGTGGCGTAACCCGCCGGTGGAGTGATTGGAAGGGAACAAGATCGGGGAAGCGACAGTCGCTCGTAGAACGTGTTATTCGGAAGAAGAAACAGGAATGGTTCCGACGGAGTATAATAATATGCACGGAAACTTGGTGTATTAAATAGATAGCGTAGCCTACGGTTGTCATCTCAGCATATCGCCATCCGAAGAAACACGGCAAAAAAAAAAGGCTTATAGGTCATGGCGGTATTTGTGTACCTCTCCCAGTACATTCCCAATTCCTATGAATAGCTTGGTGCCGAATATGTCGCTAGCATGACGGGGGCCTTCGTGCAAGTCTATCGCAACGTTCAGGTCGATTAGAATATCCCTCGGGTCTCTATCCTCCTCGGGCTCTGTAATTAGGATGTTCTTAAGGGATATGTCGCGATGCACAATTCTTCCTTGTTGGTAGAGAGACTTATGGACTTTGATGGAATGCCTACAGCAGTTCGACAGTGTCTCGGTGTTCGACATGTGGCTTCCCACCAGGGCGAGGCGCTACCCAACTGAGGGACTGGTTGCTAGGAAGGACTACTGCCAGGCTTTGGGGAGGAAGCCATCGCGACCCGGAGGTGCTGGGAGACAGCTCATTGAATGATAAGACTAAGTGCAACGCCGACTGCTGCACCCAGGTTCGGGCTGGCCTCTTCGCACTCAAAGTTCTTTCTAGGCACAGATGGCTGACAATACAAGCCGTCGCTGGTTGGGCACGGCTTCTGACAATCACCACCACCACTAGTGGCAGCACTGATGGAGTGAAATGTATCGGGCTAGGTTGTTGTGGAAGCTGGACGGCTGTGCCCGACTACCGGTACCAGTACTTGAGCGTCAACAAGGTAGCCTGGGGGAGGGGGTGAGGAAACACAAGACGATCACCGTAACTGGAGCAGACGCTGAAAATGGTCCCAAATATATGATATTCTCTTGAAGCTCATACCAGTAATATCATTTCTACTTGAGAACGATCTCAGACCTTATCTCAGTGTCAGAAGCCCCACATAGGCCCATAATACATATTCTTGAGGTTTTGTGGGCCTGTGGCGGTATAATGTGGGCCCATACAAAAAGACCTATGAAGGACGTCTGAGTACTCGATGCGGAAAAAGTCTAAGAGGGTATACGCGGCCTATACAAATCTAAAAAATCTATTTTAAACATTCCGTTATTACATATTAAATAAAATAGATAAAAATAAACGGGCAACGTCCGGGGCTAAGTAAATGATTTAGTTACTTTTTATTAATTTTTTATATAATTTTTATATTTAGAAATATTATAGTGCTTTAATACGTTAAAAAATAAGAAGGTATACGCGAACAAATTAACGCCCTACTTTTAATAACTTGCTTAAAAGTATTCTGAATTATATACTAATTTCTGTCTAAGAATAAGACTAGCTATAAGACCTTCAGAGTATTTTTATTTATTTATTTAGGTTAGGTTGTTGTAGTATATATCTAAAATTTTGATTAGCATACTATTTTCCAAAATACATGTATACTTACCTGTTTAATAGATTAAACAACCTTTAATTAAATTAAAAAAAATATAGCAAGGCTTGCAATTGCAAGGCTATCCTCCGAGTATAGTTCTTTTAGTAAGTGTAATAAAGTCATTTTTTGACCTATTTGGTCTGTACTGGCCTGGCTGTAGGTATTATTCCGTATACCCACTTACAATTAGGTCTGCATCGAGTACTCAGACCAGCTACGCGTTGCTTAGGTAGAAAAATTAGAAAAAAATATGATTGGTCAGAAATTCAGGCTAGTGGGGCCATGTACCATTAGCCACAATGAAAACGCGCTAGCTGGTCTGAGCGCTGAGATAACTCAGACCTGCGACATGGTCCCCATTCAAAACGGTCTCTGGATTATCGTAAAACTACAAAAGGAATATTTAATTATCCAGCTAACGTTATATATACCTATATATATATTTTTGTGACAGTGTTACGGTCCAAGGCTACGTTGTTACGTTACACTGACTGTATGGTGATAGCTGGGTTTGAACTACAAGCCTATAACTTATGATTACAATTAGGGAGTACGCCCTTCTATCAATTTGCCCGCAACACCGGTTGCCGTCGCAAAACACAGACAGAGCAATGCACGAATACAAAGACACGGCTGCGCGGACTAACCTAAAGCCGCAGTGAAAGTACATAAGCTCTTGCATTAGCTAGCTCTCGTGCAGTCAGATAGAGGGAGCAACGTCAATGCATCTATCAATACCTACCTATAGTATGGTTACAAGGAGCTTTACCATCTATTTAGTTTCCATCCGGACATGGGTCACGGCTCTTAAATGGACGACAGGATACATACAACAAATAATCAAGAGAACGTCCGGGTCCAAAAATAAGACTCGGAAATCAAAATATCACGAACCCTTTCAATGTATCATGGAATGCTATATTTACGCATAATGCAGGGCGATAGAAGAGAAGCGGGGCTATTATGTTCTCGATTCCAACTCTACCCGTACGAGTAGCCGCAAGAACATACATATCCTACATATATCAAAGAGGCTACGCCAGGAGACACATGAGACCAAACCAATGCTTCCGAATCTTGCCGCCTCATGACCATGTCTATCGGTAGAAACGCCAAGAACAAAATGTGCCTTTACACAAGGTGCAGATTACAAAGCGACCATGGCGGCACCGGTGCCCATGGCAACGAGCACGTATAGACCAATGGCCATGCTACCCAAAGTAAAGATGGGACCTGACGGCATGGTACCGGGAGCGGCATTGTCACTTGTCTCTGAATCAGAGCCGGTACCACTCGTGTTAGCCGTAGCCGTAGCAGCCTCAGCGACAGCAGTGCTAGCCTTGGCGAGTGATGCCTCACATCTGCATTAAAATTACAATTAGCACATAATCATCACATCCAAGGTATGCATGTCAACTTACGAGGACTCGACTTTCGGGCTACTCTGGATCTTGGCTGAGCCATCGAAGTCACAGGCGTAACTTCCTTTGTTCTGGTTGTTGTAATAGGCATCGAGAACGTGACCAAGTTGTTCCTTGGGGTTGCACATGCTGTAGGGGCCGTAGACGCCAGCCTCGGTGTCATGCTTAATGCCAGCGCAAGCCTTCGCGTCATGGTCACAGATGTAACCAAAAATGTCACCGTAGTTCTTCGCTTGGAGATCGCTGGCGGGCGCGCAAGAAAGCGACTTGAACATGCAATCGCAGAGGTCACTGTCGGGCGTGGGAGGCAGGGTCTTAGCCACCTTCCAGTCGTCCGAGATAGGAGGGCAAGAGGCTGGTGAGTTTGTGGGTTCGTAGGCGCTCATAGATGTGGAGGACGGGCTCACGGCAGCAAGCTTGGTTCGGAGCGTATCGTAGTTCTTGAGCGTCTTGATCGAATCGCCGGAGACCTTGGCAACACCGTAATCGTTCTCTTCCTCGTGGAACATGTACACGATACCACCGTTGAACACGCCCGTCATCTTGTTCGAGTAGAGAGCAGTAGTATCATCCCAAAGACGACCTTCGGCACCGCCGACCGTGTTGCAACCGTATTCAGCGAAAAAGACGGGAACCGAGTAGTTGGAGAAGAACTTGACCTGAACATCGTAGCCCGACTCCTCGAAGCTGCTCTTGCCGCACCAAGAGTAGATGTTGTAGCCCCAAAAGTCTATGGCCTCATCTTGGTCACCACAGTTGAAGAACTGGGCCATATTAACACGGATCTCAGCATCATCATTAGCGGCGTAGCCAACACCCATCCACCGTCCACCACTAGCCATTTTGTCGGCGATATACTTCTTGGTGTCACGGGTGGCGGCCTTCACATAGGCAGAAGCACCAGCTTGAGGCAGAGAGTAGTTAGTAGTCTGTAATACCAGCAAATATAGACAGGGATCTAGTGACTTCTCTGTCACGGCAGCCATGGTATTAACCAAGAAACAGATACATTGACTTACTGTTCGTCGCATTGTTGGTGACTTCATTGCCCGAGAAGAAACCAATCACGTTGTCATATTTGCCGAGGTTGTCGATAACACCCTTGTATCGCTCGAACAACTCGACATTCCAGACAGGGTCGTCTCGATTGATGGACAAGGCGGGCTCGCCGAGGTCAGCAATGACATAAATTCCAGCGTCGTCAAGCAACTTCATGCAAGCTGAGTGGTCCGAGTCGGGATCGATGGCATATGTTCGGATTGCGTTGACGCCCAGTTTCTCGAGAATTGGGATATCACGTTTGCAAGTCTTCTCGTTTGAGAGAGGGTCAACATATGTGTTGTTACCTGAGGTGTCACCCTTAGGGCCAGTGCCAGCCTCCTGCTGGTAGGCGATACCCTTCAAGTAGAACTGGTCGCCGCTCTTGGTGAAGAACTTGGATCCCTATTCTCGCCACAGCCCTGTCAGTTTGTGCATGAGTGAAGTTGGCGTTAGGATTGCTGATGTAAGCTAACCTTCATGACGATGGGTTCCAAAGCGGCATCGGCGGCCGCCAGCAACATGGACGCGGCTAAAGCCGCGCGAAGAAAACCCATGGTGATGAACTCAAGTGGCTTTGTTCGCGGTGTCAAGGTTAGTAATTGGCGAGATGCTCGACGTTCAACAGGAAGCAGAGCCGAGGTGAAGGGCGAGCCGTCGTCAGGTGTATGCCTATAACACTTCTAAGACAGAAATGGTTGGAATTTTCCCAGTGCCTCGCTTGTCTTAAGCCACGTCCTGATGGAAGACACACAGAAACGAGCACGTTGCCGGTTATTAAACTGCACGGTGATAAACAACAACGACAAGGGAGTGTGGTGGCGACTCTTGATCCTGAAGGTCCCGAGCTGGTGGAAATTAAGGAGCGTGAATGTATCTGGATATTTGTGGACTAAACGAGTGTCGTGTGTTTCTGACTTCCTGCCAAAACGCCCAACCAAATGACGCAGTCCAAGAGGTGGAAAGGGACAAGGCAGAAACGGGGAGAGGGAGTGTGAGTGAAGAGGATTAGGTTTTTGAGGTCGAAATAGAGGAGAAGGCGAGAGGATGGAAAAGGGTGGAAGAAATACGAGGTTATCTCAACCGAGCCTAGGCAGAGCAAACCTACAAGGACTTAGGCAGGTAGGCAGGTAGGTACCGGAGTAGGTACCGGAGTATGTACACTTTTTCCCCCTCCACTGGGGACAGTATGTGGGTCCCCAGCCCACACTCGTGCACCTGCCTACCTAACTTGGCATTCCCACTGGTATCGGTGTGCCTGCTTTCGCGATTGTTATTGCCAAAAGCGGCAAAGGGGCGCATCACTAGCCCACTGTCGAGAAGAAGGCGGAGATGGCCCGTTACCCCTGATCTGCTGGAGAACATGTCACTATTGGCCAGGCTGAGCTTCCAAGGTTCTGCCAAGATTCTCGGCAGGGTGGGTACACACTCCACCAACAGGGACTGGTCTATTAGCGCAGTGAAAGTTCTCTTCTCGCTAATGCAGGAACGCTGTACTGAGTTGGGACCCTTGAAATTGCTTTGCGGTGGGACAGCAAGCACGGAGGCAAAGAGACATACACATCTGATTTGCTAGTGTACACTTGCATCTAAATAAGCAATAGGTACAATGGATGTATTATAGATAGTAAGGGAATAATTATCCATGTTATGTCTGTTTTTTAGTTCCTTTTTCTGGTGGCTAATGTGAATTTATCTGTGTAAAGGCAGGTACATATCTTAAGCACTCATGCAGGATGTTCTACCAATTAGAAAGCGGTTGGTTAAAGGTGGAGTTTTGGTTTGGATGCCAAGGTCGGCTGGACCAAGAAGAGCCTTGGTATACTTTTTCTTTACATACTTAGTGATAGACCACCACTTTCAGGGGCACAGCTACTACTAGTTAGAATAAATAAGATGTAGGTATATATATGGATTATGTACCTCACTAAGGTAGGTAGGTCTAAGTACCTATGTAGGTACTGTTGAGCGGTCACTACAGTAGAGGAGTCTGATATTTACGGGTAGAGGAATATATGGAAGAGACTAAGTACCTATAGGTACAGGTAGGTAGGCCTAAGTGTATGGAGGTCTCAACCTATTCACTACCTAGTACTGTGTCCCATCAAGCACCTGTTCCACAGAGGTATCAACTTCCAATTGTTTTGTAGTAGGGTACAATATATACCTTTACCTACCTATGTAGGTACCTAGGTAGGGTAGGCAGACAATAACCTGCCTGCCTTCCCTCCCGTCCCTATTTTAGGTACACAACATTACCAACAGCGTGATCTGTGCATGTGTGTGATTACCTACACTAGGTACTGTAGTAGTGTACTATCATCAACGCATCCAGGTGGATCAATAGATACTACATCCAGCACTGCTTGCCCGTGCAAATGGGTACTTCACCTCGCCTAAGTAAAATCACATCAATGCACTGTCAGTGGCAATATTAAAATTATAACTTTGAGACGTCTAGTGCAGCTACACTACTACCAACCATCCGGCAGCTAGCAAGTCTACGCTTCATGTGAAAGATGGTCCGGCATGGCAGATCTCGGCAGATCTTGGCCCCCCTGCTGTTGTGTTGACGCTGCACAGCCACCGCCGAGACCCCGGCCAGAACATCCCGTCTCCTGATCCCGTCAATCACAACTTCCGCTCGGGACTGCGGGAAATATAGGTGCTACAGTCCACAGTCCACTACTCCAAAGTTCCGACACCCCACTTGTCTTCCTTCTGTCCTCGACCGCCGGCTCTTGTCCCTCTTGCTTGTCAGTCTGGTACCATCCAGTTCTGTATCCATCTCCAATATCCGTCGGAGCTGGGGCCTTAATGATGATGGACATTGATGATGGTATTTATGTACGTACCTCCACCCGCACGAACAGTTCACACGGTGTAGGTTAGTCGGTCTGTTCGTCTATCTATCCAAAGGCGACGTCATGTTGCAGCATACTCATCCACCATGAAACAGAGAAAATCCTCTGGCATGTTTTTATGGCTGCGTGGCGTAAAATATTAACTTACAAATCCTCGCCATTTTTGTGTTGTCCCTCCTAATATTGTAGAGCTGGCTGCACATCAATTGCAGCACACATTTAGGTGGTGTTGAGATGCTTGGAGGAAGCGTTCGCTCTTGATTGGGTCTAGGTGGAATTCCACTTACGGAGAATTCCTTTCACTCCTCTCGGGTCACCACACGTCACTTGGCTGGACCGTCAAACAAGTGGTGAATGGCACTCGTTGGTGTGCTGTGATTTCAGGATTCCAGCGTACAACGCTAGGGCGCTCAAATCTAAAGGACTCTGCGCCCCGGCACTCGGACTATTCGGAAAAACTAAAACTAGATACATATCTGTCGCACACCGAATCGGCCAGCAAGGAAAGGAGAGGACAGGAGAGATCGACACGCTGATCAGAGCCAGCTATCACAACTCCTCGTCTTCGTCGCTCTCTGCAACAAATGCTGCTGAACCATTGGTGAACTTGGGTTCCATATACTCAGGCATGGGTGCAACAGGGTACTTCTTGTTTACCATTTTCCTCGCCTTAGCCCCGAACGATGCCTCCCAGGGTGTTTTCATTGGCTCGGGGATCTCCCAGCCGAGTTCTGAGTTTCGGAGCCAGAGACGGACAACGTGTCGCGTGGCGGTGCTATCGTCTTGGTACGAATCACGTGCATGTAGCACGCCCAAGTTATTGATGAACACCATGTCTCCCCGCTGTATAGGCAGCGGCATTTGCTGCGCCGTTGCCGTTTGTTGTAACAAGGTCAAGGCTAACTTTTGTGTTGGCAGCAGATCAGGAATTCCACTATTCGACACGGCCGGATGAGGGCCGATACGACCCGGGTCTGCCGATACAACAAGATTTCCGGACTGGAATCCTAGGAGCGGGGCGAGAACGAACGGCGAGGTCTCTCGTCTCAAACCACTAACCAGTTTGGTGAGCATAATGGATAGTCACGGTGGCATAAGATTGTACGTATAAACATATGTTTAGCAACACCAACACTTACACCTGTATCGGCCAGTTGTGCTTAGCCAATATATGCACGGCCCAAGGATTGGCCTTCATCATGGCGTTATATATGGCCGCTGCCGATGCTACGTATGTTTGGCCACCCTGAGCGGCGCAGTTGCGGATTTGAAGAGCCAGAATCTCACATCCCATGTCGTTGTGGAAGGGCTGTTGAGGAGCATCAGCACCAGTGTCAGCAATGGCTCTTGGAGTAGGTGGACCTTACCAAGAAATTGTTTGTGTGAATTCCGTGACGCTTTTCGCGGGGGACAGTCCAGGAATTAGACTCGTACACGTGAGCTTAGGCATTTTTTTAGTACCTTCGGGGCAAACTTGTCCGACCACTATACTCACTCAACATTGCGCCTTTGGAAGTCTGTACACCCCTCTGGCCACCGATGTAGCTGGCGAGACCGAGGAATATGATGGTATTGTCTTCTGGCGAGTACCATTCAGGTATGAGTCCTCGAACAATACACACGCCGCTCCCTCGGTGAATATTGACCGCACAATCCCTAAGTTGGGAGCCCAGGACAGGAAGCGGGAAATTCTCGCGGCTCACCTCACTTCCGTCTAGTCCAAGACCTATCGAGTTAAAATGAGTTTGCTTCCTTCAAGACTTTGCACGGGATCTGGAAAATGTGTTGGGTCTTGTGCATACTGAGGAAGTGCTTAAGCGCCCGCCCTACTTCCGCCACCTCTGCCGCGCCTAGTTCAAGAGTCTGCAGTTTGAACGCCACATCGTCTTCCCCAGACCACACTGTAGGGTTCTGGATTAAAAGAGGGAATCCAGATGGCGGCTGAGCAGAAGCTTCATCTTGGCGAGATAGAGACATTGAGAGTTCCGGCCCGCCATAATTAGCCTGACCTTCAAGGCTAGTGTGGCAGTGAGAGATCGCTGGACGGTTGAGGGCTAGCATGTTTTCTCGTTCAAGAAGGTAGTCGGGCAAGCAACGATATCACGGCGAAATACAATGGCTTGGGAGGGTCTAGAGCCGACCGTTGTTGAACTCCTTTGTTTATAACTCGACATTTTGGATTTCACTCTTCCGACATCGACCGTCGAGTTACCCATGCCACGTCAGTCCCGCTGCGAGCGTCCGCGAGGGACGCTCGTACCGTCCCCTTATTTAACAAACTTGTGAGAGGAAACGGAAGCATCAATGCTATCGTCTAACGTTGTCCCCGAATACCTGGTATGTAGTGATATGACAACTTAGCCGAATGGCACAGAAAAGGCATTGAAGCTCTACCTTACGCAATCCTAGCCGACCCCCGTTAAGACAATGGCGAATTTGTGGCGATCAGATTGCATTACACGGAATGTAACAGAAACGAGTCCGGAGTGGAGGTTACAGAGCCAGAAGCCACGGTGCTACAAATCCAACCAGACCTCGCAAACTATTTCTCTAAAAGGACGTAATGCACGAGCCATGGGCTTAGCCAGTACGGGGGAAAGCAGAAGCTGATAGGGCTGGTTAGCCTGGGGTTGGACAGGAAGCGGGGAATTATCTGCCGACGCATCACAATCGACGCATAATGGCTGATATTGGTGGTAGCGGGCTTGGTTGCGTTTTTATGTTTGAATGATAAGTAGCAGAATGTAGGGTGGGAAGCGGAGAGTAGGTAGGTATTACGCACTGCACACAGAGGGACTGCCTCACTGGACTTCGCCTCGGCTCCCGAGAGAGGGTGGTCTGAGAAGAGAGGAAGAAGAGGCAGAAGAGAAACGTGGACTCAGTGGCACGTCTTTGTCCATCCAATGACCCCTGTGCATGACTGTCCCTCTGCCGTTTGTGATTCATTACACAGCTCCGATACACCCAAACCCGAGCCCAAGTCTCTTCAAACGGCAGCTTTCCCCATCGCTAATCCCGTAGTGATTGCTAGGTAGCATTTCGCGATATCTGTACGAGGGTTTCCATGTACGTACGAGTATCACCGGGCTGGCTGTCAGACTCGATGGACTGCTTCTTGCTTTGTCTTTAGGGCCAGGGCAAAGCTTTACATATCCAAGACAAGCAAGTAGATGACCGTACTACTCCAGATCCCCGTCTGTTCACCGGTCGCAGATGGGAGAGTCGAATTACTTGACGACTTCCTAATTACGTCGACGCCGCTCTAAAGCATAGCCTACCTTGTCACATTAGACTCACAAAGACGAGTGGTACTGTCATTACGTGTGAAGCGGGCTCGGTTGGGTTTACCCGGTTTCGACAACCCAGACAAGATCTGACGCTCTGCACTCACGGCTAGATCCGACTCCCACGGCTGATTTCCGTTAGGTTTCAGGACGCTTCTACAGTCCCGAGCTCCCTCCGTCGTACCAAACACCCGGTGGCGGGCTATTGGCAATGGATGAGCTGACGAGGAAGAGGGCCCAAAGAATCAACCCTCAGCCGCCCACGGGGAAAAAGAGGCTAAAGTCACCATCCACACTACCCGGGTCCTACTCGAGAGTGAGGGAGGGACAAGGCGCTACAGCTCTAGGCGCTGCCGTTCTCTCGCCCACTCTCCCTCTCCCTCTCCCTCTTGATACCACCACGTTTGGCAATAATGCTTGCCTGGTATGGGAAGGTTCGAGCAGGTGGAGCTCGGCTACGTCGATGGGATTACCAACGAGTTGGGATCAACATGATGTGCTCGCAGCAACGACCACCCTAGGCCTTGCGGCACAAGGTAGATATCATTGTGTCATGTCTGCTGCTAGCACAGAACTGGGGTTTCCGATAATCGCCAACGAGATTGCCGCCATTGGTAATAGTGGAAATGGTAATGGGAGTGGAAGTGATGATTCCCCGCCTAATAATAAACCTCTCGAGAAGTGGCAAGCTCCTAGTCACAGCATTACTCCTCTCCCTCCTCCCTCTTTTGCGAGCCTCCTTAATCATCCATCTATGTCTTGCACGGATGTTCCCTACTACACTTATACTCCCACTCAGCCGACAAACTCGACAGGGCTCTTCGCCCCGGGGGGCAACATGACCGAATTCAACAACAGTTTCACGGGCGCGGGTTTTGGGGTTACCAGTACTTCGTTCCGAAATCCCCCCGTCGATCTTCCCGAAACGCTTACGTTTCCTCACGAAAAGCCACACGTTTCTGAGGACACCTTGGAGCCTACAATCAAATTCCCCGTCACACATTGTCATTCTGGACACGTACCTAATGTGAATCGTTATCTCGATCAAGATGATTTCCACCTTTTTAGCAGCAGCAATGAGCCGTGGTATGAAGAAGAGCCACGGGAGCCCACACTGGATCCCACCGCCGTCGTCCAACTCTCACCACAGAGCCGCTCGTTGCTTGTCAGCGAACCTAGGTTCGAGGGCGGCGCTGGGCAGCATACTGCCGCCTTGGGGAGACCTATGCCTAGCCCCCATAAGGTTGTGTTAGGCGGGAAAAAAGCCGAACGACCTCGTCGTCCTCGAGGTCAGCTACAGCCCAAGGACCGCGAAGAAACGAGCAACACCCGCAAACGGAAGGCTTGCATTCGGTGTCGGATGCAAAAGATTCGGGTAGGTCACGCTAAGACTATTGAAGACACCAAGCATGTTACACGAGCTGATACCGCACAACAGTGCATACCCGATCCTAGCAAGCCCGAGACGGAATGCTGCCTATGCTGCAGGAAAGTGCTGTTGCTCGAGACCAAGAAGGTCATCCATCGAATCCCTTGTCTTCGATGGAATCTGAACGAGGTCGTCCTATTCCGCGTGGGCGGCCTGGGTTTCACAAAACGATGGACGGGAGTTTCCGTCGAGAACATCCAATATTGCGACTGGGTCGACGAACGGGTCGTCACCATTGGCATGTGTATAACCACGCTGCTCTGTGATTCTCTGCCGCTCAAGGTGCGGAGGTTCAAGCCAAACAGTACAGATATTCAATACCGTCATTGGAAAGACAAAGAAACGGAGCCGCCCATCTTGGTCACCGTGCCGGCCTATGCTTTAGCCGATGTGGATGCCGCCTCGCAAGAATATCAATGGTTCGTCGGGCAAAACGCCGAGGAAGCCATACGTCGATTCACAAAAGACACGACAGTTGATAAATACGTGAGGTACACGTTTTCTGTCGCGTAAGTGCTCCATGCTTCGTACCTTGAATTCCGCGGTATAAGGCTCGATTCGATTCATGGCAACGTCCATGTTCATAGGCCCCGCGAGAGCACGAAACGAGCAAAGCTAACGTCGAGTTCTCTTTGCCTAGCTTATCTTACAGCGCCAAGATGGCGAGTAAAGAGTTTGGGAAGACCAAGGGAGACCCTGCGAAGCTGTTTCGTAATTACTTTCGGCTGTGGTTGGCTTCGCGTAAGTCGGTCTCGTGCTGTGGGGATGCCAGGTCACTAACACTCGACGAGGGTTCACTATCGGGTCGGCATACATTAACGACGGCCACGAGAATCTCGAGGGAATGACCTATCCCCTATGCCAAGGGAAACATTTCATATCGAGGATGATCACGGCACAGTTTGATTCGATTGGGTATAAGCACGTGCTGGCTAACCTGAAGAGAGAAGTTCTGGATGAACTATGGCTCCTGATGCAAAAGCGGACCGACGCGACCTTTTTCACGGTTTATCTGATCACCTTCATGATGTTGCACGAGATTTCGGTCGCCTGCCAGGACCGTCGTAGACGCGCCAGAGAGCAAGGGCTTAAAGTACGTGACAGCCCATTGGGCCCCGGTTGGTCAGAATTTAGTACCGCGGCCAACTAGCTCACCATGATGATAGACGTACTACGACCTCGAGGATGTCGCAGCCAAGATCAAACACGGGGCTGATATCATCCTGGGTCATTGGCATTACTACAAGGGTGACCTCGACCCTCTGTCGATGAACCAAGGCAGCATCGCTAGGGCTTTCGGTACCGATTCCCCCGAGGAGGTCCAGCTTCTCATGGAGACATGCCAGAAGTACGGAGAGATGAGTGAGTTGTACTCTGTGACATGCCGACCTACCCTGACCCGAGCCGGTGACGCTAGCTAATCACGCGATGATAGAAAAGAATCCACGTAACGAGACGGGTTGGGAACAGGACCCCCTTCATCTCGCGTCACAAATGTTTGAGCAGAACTGGCAACCTTTTCAGAGCTGCTGGCCGTAGAAATAAGGATGATATCGATTTATACAGTATACGATGTATGAGGAATGAGTATGGATAAACCTACCTGGGATACCCGAGTGCTTTATTTACAAGAAGGAACCAAGAGGAGGAAAGCGAGGGGGGGAAAAAAGGAAAAACATATGAAAAAAATAAAAAATAAAAAATAAAAAAAAGGTGAAGAAACATGGAGGAAAGACAGGATGAGGGGAGTGTACTACCATGCGTAGGTTTTTAATTTTGATCTGTGGGCTAGGCTGGGCCTAACAAACGGGTGGACGCATAACTGGCTAGGACTAATTACTTCAACAGCCCAAGTTCACGTAAATGGAGCAGTTTCTATGATACTACTGCTTCTGTCATTGCAACGTCTATCAGGAGGGAGGGCGTGAGGAGAGATATGAATGAACCAGAACGTGACGGGAGACTGGCTGGGAGCAAATTAACTGATGGATATTGGATACAAATGGTACGAGGCGTGAATACATACATATAGGCAGTTGTTGAATCTAAGTTGTTTGTGCCCTTTTTTGGTGCATGTGCTTTTTATATTGTTCGAGGTTAGCGAAGGATATGTTGGCGAGAGAGAGGGCTAGAGATGCTGGCTCTGCAAATGCTCTTATAAGATACTACCTACCTAAGTACTTACCTACCCAAGTAACTTAGCGGCCACTGCAGCCGACGCCCAAAACTGACCCAGAAACCTACCAAGTAGGTACCTAGGTACCTAGGTAGTAATGGTAATCCCCACTTGCCCGCCAGACAACCCCACAACCCCACTATCCACCGCTAGTCAGGCCTGTTAAGTGCTACCTCAGCACCTGTCTGGACGGCATACGAAAGACGAAAGTCGACAGATTGCCTCAAAGTTACAATGTCAAGCTGTGTTGCGACATATCACCACCATCCCGTTCTCTACCCACACCTCAAAAAAGCAAGAACATAATTCCCGGCAGTCCACACATTCACCATCCAACGTCCGTAGCTTTCATTGTCCAAATTCATCGAGGACTCGCCTCGTTGCACCTTTTCTTCCGCTCCTCCCACCCTAATTAGGTACTTACCTATCCTGCATATCAGTATCCATCTATCTCATTGACCTGTCCATCTGTCCCCATCCCCATCCCGCCCCCTCGAGCCCTCGACGACTCAACCCAGCACCCGTCACTCAGCCGTCCCGGGAGCCTCGACCACCACCATGTCGGACCTGGACACCTTCACGCTCCTCCCGCTCCAGATCGACCCGCAGTCGAAGGCAGTCAGCACGCCCTCGAGCTCGAAGGCTCTGCAAACAGAGCTGGCATCCCTCAACGCCCTGCACCGCGCGCTGCTGGCCCTCGAGACGCCCAACCACACGCCGCCGCCGCCCATCCCCGTGAACCCGAAGCGGTCCGCCAACATCACCAAGCTCCGCGACAGCGCCAACGCCGAGCACCGCAAGGGCCGCTACGCCGAGGCCGTCAAGCTGTACTCGCTCGGCCTGCAGATGGCCCTGGGCCGCCCGCTCTGGGAGCCCCAGGGCCTCGTGCGCGAGGAGGTCGCTTCGCTCTACGCGAACCGCGCCCAGTCCCACATGGCCCTGCTCGCCTGGCCCGAGGGCGCCGCCGACGCCGAGGCCAGCGTCGAGGCCAAGAGGGTCGGCAACGCCAAGGCCTGGTGGCGCCGCGGCAAGTGTCTGGTCGAGATGGGGCGCCTGCACGAGGCCAAGGAGTGGGTGCGCAAGGGCCTCGAGCTCGAAGGCCAGGAGACCGAACTCGCCGCCCTGCTCAAGGATATCGATGCGAGGCTGCTGAAGACGAGGGCTGCCGATGATGACGATAATGATGATGCTGTTGCGTAAGGGCTGGCCGCCTGTTTTGGTGGGAGTGGAGGAAGGGGGTGGGAAGGGAGGAGGTGGGGTGATGATGAGTCGACCTCGATCTCCCTCCTCTCTCTTTGCTGCTGGTTCGACGTTAGATGTGGTGCTATACTATCAATGTTGCTATCTATCTATATTCTTTTCGAGCCGGATGGCGTTTAGGCGTTGGCGAGGCTACGAGCTAAAGACAGGCCTGGTTTGATTATATGATGCGTCTGGAATTGATTAGTTGGGCTGCATTTTTGTCGAGAGAGAGGTGAGAAGGCTCTCTAGACTAGTGAGTGTGCGAGTGTGGTGATATGTATGGGTCATACCGACTGGTGGACATGGCACGACGGAGCATCCACACACGTCATGATACTTCGATAATGAAGATACACACATACCTAAGGTAGGTTACCTTGTCGTCTTTGCAAATCCGGATCCGGTTCCATCATGTCACGTCATATATCTCGCCGTCATCTACTGGAAGAGTGTACCAGGAAAGCATAAATATATATATATATATTGGTCAAAATGTACGGGCGAACTCACCTCCCTCCCTCCCTCCCGTCAGCCCGTATTTCTAACAGATCGCTCCGTTTCATCAAACAATGGGCTAGGTTTCCTGAAACCCACTCGATGGTCTGGTTCTGTATGCTAGGTAGGTCTGCTCGCTATACATGATGATGGATGCAGCAGTAATAAAAAAAAGAGGATCCCCCCTCACATTAGGCCCTGGGGGTTGTAGTAACCCGTGCGTCTTTTTCTTCCCGAAGAGATAGATAGATAGATAGATAGAATCGTGTCATGCCGATTTTCTTTCCCTCGAAACTGAGGGACCAGTTCTTCGCCATGACTGATTACCTGCTCTTCATCCCCACGGATTCTACCTGTAGCTGTTTGTGCACTGCGGCTGCGCTGCTATCTCGCGTCGGATACGAGCCAGTCTTGTAGGTGCCAGCCGTCCTGGTTTCGATGGACAATGAGGGTCGCTGGCCCATCCATAGTGACAACAACCCACGCACTCGTCTGGTCTGTCTCTCTCCCTCCCTGCCTACCTGCTTGCTCGTTTGTTTCTTTCTGTCTACTCCGAATCGTGGCTTCTGTTTTTCTGAATTGGGCGTGTGCCATATCACTTCTTCTGTCTGCATCTTCTATTACCGCACCACCACCACACACACGCGTTCATCCAGATTCTATCCTATCCTCCCTTGCCACTTCATCCGTCTGTCTCCTCTATTGCTTCTCGTTCAGGCTCTGCTTGCGCGGGCGCATCTCGGCGTCCTGGCTCGTCATGCGGCGGTCGAGGGCGCGGTCGAGCTTGGCGCCCAGCGCCAGCTTGCTGAGGTTCGCCGTCTTCTCCTCGGAGAGCACGACGCGCTGCTTCGAGAGCGCCTTGTTCTCCATGCGCGCCAGCCCCGACTCGATGATCCGGATGTCGGCGTGCGCCGAGTCCGTCGTCCTCATGGTGGGCGCGAAGGAAGGCGCCGTTGTGCTGTAGGTGCTGAAACGGACCGAGGCACGGGGCGAAACGAGCTATATGGTGGGAAGCGTCAGTACATCATTAGGCTATTGGTGTGGACTCTCTGTCACTTGTGGAGGGGAATGAATGGACTGGACACGATTTCATGTGGGTGAGAGGCGATAAGTCAATGGCGAGGTGATACCTCTGTAGGGTAACTACTTTTCAACCTATGGTAGGTTTATTTATAGTTCGAGAACGACGGGAGCAAAAAAAGACGACCTAATAGGGGGGGAGTTGTGGGTAGAACGTACGGACGGTGCCATGATAGGGCGAGATGAATCTAAAGAGGTAGGCATTTTGGGAAATATGGGCGTAGTGAGTCGAGGACTGAGGGCGTCGGTTTTGTACTGTCTGCGCGTCTGTTATTGTTCTTATTGTTGTTGTTGGTTTGTTTTAGTCGTCGCGTGACTCGCGTGTCGAGAACAAAAGACAGGCCACAGGTCTCGAGCTTCTTTGAGTCAGAATGTAGGTCTTTTATCTATTCGAATTATCCAACTCTGGACCAAGAGACAGACAGAGATGGAGAGGTAGATAGGTGGCGGGTAAATGAACAGGTGAAAGACGACACCAGGCTACACTAGGGCGAGAGAGAGTGACGGGAGTGACTGGAGGTGGACGAGGTGGACGAGGTGGACGAGCTTGGCAAGATGACTGGGTCTTGGTCCGTGTATGTCTCTCTCCTGTCTTGACGGATGACGATAAGAAGGTCCCTTCTTACGGGACCGTAACACCAAAGCGGAAAAGAGACGGGGTTCGCCACAATAAAGGGTCCTTGTAAGGGAAGGTCGAAGGTCTCGAAGATGCTATGTATACTCTAGAGCAGGGTATTCTATATGGTACACACTAAGTGTCTTATGTACGTAGGTATCCAGGTAGACTGGAGTGAATGGATGAGCAATTAATGGGAAACAGAAAAGGGGAAAAGGAAAGAAGAGGAGGAGGCTATTGGTAGGTACCTAGGTGCCTAGGTAATCGGGGTATTGTGGTATTGTACCGTGGTGTAGTAGGTATATACCTTACCTCCAGGCTATTTACAGTGTGATGGGTAATTGAATCAAATGATAAAGCTAACCTCAAATATGCTAGGCGGACTTTTCGAAACCACATGGGCAACGGGGCTGAGTTGATGTCAACGTTGGCTGTTTAGCGAACAACAAAACAAGACCGAGGGAATGGTTGATATTATTATAGTATCCCCTAGCGTGCTGTTTAGTGTGAGTTGGTGCATATTGCAGCGGCTGTCTTCTGCACTAGGCAGGCTACCTATCTAGATTAGTACTTACATACGCTCAGGCACAGTACCGCTGTAAGCAGGATACCTAGATGCCTGTATTTCTACTTACAGTACCTACCGACAGGTAGATACATTAGGTACCTAGGTAGGTAGGCACCGACCTAGTTGCGTACACTCAAGATTCCCCACGCTTATTTTGCTTTGTTGACTCATGGAAATTGACAAGTCTATTGATGGTGAGAATGAAGGGGCGAAAAAGGGAAATGGAAAAGGGAATACCAAGCGCACATTCTAGTGTAGGCAAGTACTAGGTATGTCATGTAATGTAATGTAATAGGGGTTGAAACGAAGACATGCTACCCTTACACGAACACATCTAAAGCGAGAGAAAGCGTGGCAGGGTAGTATCGAAAAGGAACCTAGGTGCAAAGTGTAGAAGTGTAGTGTACAGGAGGTAGTGTTGAAGGGGCTGCGCAGAAGGAGCCTGAAGTGTCGCGGAAGGGCTACGCGACTATAGTGGAAGGTAGGTATATGTGTAGACCGAAATAATCAGGGGTCTTGCAGATCGAGCCAGCGACGCACTGGGAGTGGAAGTACCTATATGGATAAGTAGCTCAGTAGGTACTTACTTGGCTGAGGTAGATCTTACACTTCTTCGTAGCGTGCGCGGCTGCAACAGATGAACCTGACCGGACAGAAACCTGGCGTTGAAGAGAGTGAAAGGCCTCCAGTCTCTAAGCATCTGCCAGTAGCATACTATTATATACAGCGAACACATCGACTATTAGGTGCTTATATATTACACCTGGGCAAGCAAGTACTGGGTAGAGAGTGCCGGTATTATCTATATTGCATCTCTCTACATCCAGGCATCCTTCTCGTTGATCCTCGGCCAACCGTTTAATAATGACTGGTCTACGTTAGTGTGCCCGCCTTGATAGCTAGCGTAGTCGTATTCAAGGGTTGAGATCCCGTCTGGACTATAAAAAACTCACTCGCCTGCATGTCCGTGTCTTGGAGGTCGGGAGCTGGAGTAACAAGTTCCTGATGGATGGCAACCTGCCTCATTCTACATAGAAAGATGAAGAGACCACTTGCTTGTCAGCATTAGGAATGTCCTGTTAACAACATACGATGCTAGAAGCTAACATGACCAACACTGCCCAAAACAGTCTGCAGTCCTATCTCAACACCTAGTCTGTGCAGCTAAGTATTTACTTGCCAGGAGTGTAGCCGGTTGAATGAGACATCCGGGAGTACACGGGAACAAGTGGGTAATTTGGGTAGCGATACACTACAGTAGAATTATTTGCGAAGAGCTGCCAAGGTTACAGTATAAACCCCACAACGAGTAGGTATCTCGCAAGGTGGTAGTGGCGTTAATAATTATCACTGTTCATCTATTCGTGCTCGATTGGTTATCTTCTTTCTGGTTTTGAGTTCTTGTTATGGATATTTCTCAAAGTACGCTACTGCCCAAGGCTCGAATCCCAAGCCGGACCTGTTTCACCCACCAGGTAGTGTACTGCTAAGCGCTCAAGGCGCCGCACAAAATAGGTATACAAAAGGTAAGTAGGTAGGTAGTACTTACGTAAGTACCTACCCAGGTATAGTGAAGCCCCTCCTAGTACCTACCGGTAGGGCACTGGTAAGTAAGACCTACTGCACAATTAGTATCTCTAGCCTCCGATGCTACCATGTGGCCCTTGCGAAGAGGATGCACCGTAATCGAGATACCTTATCACGCTACCTATTGCCACGCGCTCGCTAAATCCACCTGCACTGCTATAAGGCAGGTACTGCCGGTAAAGTATATACCTACTTACTTACTTAAGATGTAGGCATCTATAGTCGGTCATGTACTTACTGACTAGACTAGTAGATAAACTACTGAGGTAAGTAAGTGCTAGATAACGGGCCGCCGATCTACACCCAAATACACTCAGGTAGGAAGGCCATGATGCCACCATCTCAGAAAAACGTTAACCGACCTGTAGGTGGACCTTGGCCTGGAAGACGATGCATTTCTTATCTCTCGATACACATACACTCTACGAACACATGAAGAAACCGACCACGACAGAATGAGTGAATGGATGGCACAAGTGGATCAGTTCCATGGGAACGGGTTCTGGAACGGTGATGCCATCCGCGAAGCAGAACATGAGGGCAGTGGTAAGGGATTGAGACTTACAGATGCCTTCGCCACCCTGGCCGTGAACCAGCGGATCAAGGCACAGAATCCTTACGTGTGCACGACAGAGGGTAAGGTACCTCCATCCTGTTATACTACTCATGCCTACATATAATGCGTATGCTGTCATCATCCTCCCACCCTACCTTTGCTAGTGTCTTATTGCTATACATCACGGCCTACTAATAGCGACGGACTCGTAGGCAGATGCTGGTAGCCCGGTGCTAACATGCCTAGCTTCCCCTCATTCTGTCCTCATCGCGCCATGTAAAACCACGACCCAGGTCCTACTTATAAGGTCGCCTACACTAATGTACCTACTGACCAGGTTTCTGTCGTGCTGCCTCCGATCATTGGTTGATAGGCAAGTGTCGCGAGGTTGATCAGTCGTCACGGACCACTGGCCAAATCAGAATCGCCCGAGTCAGAGAGATGATTGGACATGTTCGGTCGACTGTTCACCTCTCTCGCCAAAAACTACTCGTCCTATCTCCTCCTTGGAGCTACTGGAACAAAGTCGATCATGGATCGTGAAACACTAGGCGACCACTCCCGCATATCGATATCCAGCACGTGGCACCGTCGTGTTTATGTATACGTGCAGATCACCCAGGGGGCCGATCCTACTATACCTGCAGCACACTCCAGTCACCTAGTGTACGACACATGGTGTACACTTCGGTCTGGATAAGACCAATAAGCTTACGAGTCTCTCCGGTCGAGCTGACGACTCTCGACCCTCACGCCCGTTTTCTTCCCGTTTGCCGGTCTGACAATCCTTCATCTGCAGTCTCCGACATGCAACGGTGACCGACAAAGGGATTTCCGAGCCAACCATCATCTCGATGGATGCCATACACCCCTGTCGAATCAATGGCCGCTTCTCCGCTCCTTGCTTACGCCTGTTCATTGAGGAGGCAGTGTAGGTAGGTAGTGTATCTCACCTGCAGGCTCAACACGTGGTAGCAAGGGCACCACACCATACAGCCGGGCATCTAGCACCGCACTCCGAATCTCTCATGTCACCAATCACACTTCGAGTACCTGGAGGGACCAATACCTCCCATCCCACCATCAAAGACGACCTCCCTTCATTGGTGTGAGGTTGAAGTGATACAGCTTCCCGATGAGGGGATTGGGGAGTGCGTCAGCGACCGAGCGAGGATGCCGTTAGCCACTAGGCGCTTTGCAAGAGAAATAGGGGTCGAAGACGAAGGGTATCACCATCGCGCACTGGTATTCCCCTCCCATTTGCCCTTTTCGCGTCGGAAGGGCTGCATCACCGGGACCGTTCTGACGCCTGGCTGCAATTCTGTCGGATTGGGTCCAGATTGCGTCGTCATTCTACCAGATTACGGTAACACTTGTCTCACCTCGTTCCCCAAGCTGCTGCAACGTCTCCAAATCTTTACGCCGAGAACACTGGCTTAAGTCGTCTTCTTGTCGAGCGCATCCTTGATATAAGCTTAATAGGCAAAATATCGCTGTGCAGTGTATTGTGAAGTTCTTAGATGGGGCCATGAATTAGCGAACATAAGCATGCAGAGAACCCACACGTACCATGATCGTTGTTTTAGCACTCTTCGCGAATCCTAATCCTTCCCGATACTCGCAAACATGGATACTAAGAGCAGTGCTTCCCGAGTCACATGTTCCAAAAGCATTGGGACCCCTGAGTAGATCAAACGACGTTGCCCTTCTTCGGCGAGGCAGGTATTCTATTGGCGATACTGTTATGTTTCAAACGTAACTGGCATCTCAGCGCCACCGCTGGCGAGCCTATTAAACTATTCACGACAACTTCACGGGCGGGATATGCGTACAATTCATGATCCACTGAGCAGTGCCTAGCCACCTCCCAAACGGAATACAGACTCACGTGAGCGTGGGCACTCGCTTCGAGTTACTTGGGCGTAGTCCGACTGCTATTGAGCTTAACATGCTGACATTCGAGATATTCACTTGTAGCTAGACACCCTTATATTATTATCTAAGCTACAGGTTGCAACGTGAGTGCTCGCTCTTCTTAATCTATCAACGAGCAAGGATAATAACCTGCTTCCACATAGTCTGGACAAGCAAACTGCTACAGAATATCCTTCAGTTTGGCCACTAATCAACCCCTGGATCAAATATTCTCGATGCAGACTCCCCCTCTTACTTTGCTCCTACGAGCGAGGTGCTGTTCAGATACATACTAGCTTCGGTGCTTGTGTCCTTTCTTCTTACCACTGCTCGACACCTTGGCCTTCTTGGCCAGGTAATCAGCGCTGGTGTCGTACGTGGACTTGCGTGAGCCGCGCGAGCTATGTGCTACTGAAGAGGAGGTGGCAGCTGCTGACTCGTCGTTTTCGACAACGGCCGCGACGCTCCCGCCATAGTCGTACGCTGAAGGTCGTCTGTGCCCAGAACTTCTGCTGGTACTATGGCTTTTACGACCGGGTCTTCCTTTGCGGATCTCGGCGAACGACATCTCTGGGGTCGATGCTCTTGAGGACGCTTGAGTCAACGAATCAGTATGACAGTTTGTAGGTTCATAACACCAGCACAACTAACGATAGCGGCTACACTTGCCGCAGCAACCATGCCCACAAGGCACGTCCATGTCCTCCATGCTGTTCGTCAGCGGGTTCCAATTCACGTCTCGCCTCACAACGGTACACCACCCTTGAGTGTTTGGTCCCTGCCCACACACGCAACAGCTCCACCTTCCCTTGAGTGCTTTAAAGTTGCAGTTCTTAAGGGGGCAGTCCGTTTTGACAGGCTGAGCGGTCGAATATATGGGGTTGGCGCACGGAGCCTCGTAGCCCGTCGATAAATCAAAATTCGCCTCGGGACAATACAGCCACTTGACAGAGGTGTGGGAACAGGGATGGAAGTGAGGATGTCCATGACACATGGTGAATGATCTGGCGCTATTGTGAGTGAGGCTGGCGGCTTCAGGAAATGTAGCATGGGACTCCGAATAGAGTCAATGACGGATTGTTGAATGATGTTTAGATCTATTCTTCCCGAGGCTCTAAGGGCTTATATATTCGCGACCCCCTGGATAGTCTGTCCTTCGCATTTGGCACGATCGGAACAGACTCGTACGTTTCTTCTCATGCAGATCCCAACGTCTGGTCATTCAGAGGCATGGCTCGAGTACAAAGCATGAAGCCAACCGGTACATAAAAACGCAACGTGATATTCTGCAGCACGACCGTGTATCAACCGGTTTCTTTTTATTCAGAGACAACGGAAGAGACGGCGGCAACACGACGTTGGTGAGTCTAGTACCCTGATCCCGGACTTTTCATAGACTGTCTCTTAACGCACAGAAGAAAGGTGAGGCCGGAATACGCATATCACGAGCATCCTCCCAGCCCTTCCGTGACCCAATCGCAATCTCTCCTAATATTGCTTTTCCCTCGGTTTGTTGCACTTTTCCTCGATCTAGTGGCGTATGAGTGCCATCTAATCGGCATGCAACCTTCCACACCTGATCTAGATCGCCTACAGTAGATCTCGGGAAGATCGACCCGTATACCTGGTTACTGGACTTGCCATAGGCAGGCAACCCCTGGAAGGGCCTCAGCCTTCAGCGTAACCTGAGACCCAGTCTTATCATAAATAACTTGTTCATGTTGCATGTTCTTTCTTTTTCTACTCCTATCATCTACGAGAGATTATCTACCTCGGGCCCTTGTCTCTTTTCTTCTCAATGAGACCACCTTCATGATGCGCGTGATAGTTGGACGCCTTCACGTCCTCTCTCCCCTCGTTTTTTCACTGGCCGATCACATGTTCCACCTTGGATCAAATCCCCTCCGCACGTTCCTCAGCCCGAGGCTCTCGTGTCATGCTGCATCTCTGTGTGATACCGGCGTTCCCCGGGTCAGCCAACCAAGTCCCTACACGATTACTGATCCTAAAGCCTCAACGCCTCGCTCTGCAGTCTTAGGTAGGATACCCGTCAGTTTGAGCTTCAGCACGGTCGTGTATTCTCTAAGTCTAGTTGCCGATAAGAAGCTATTAGATATTTGAATGACAAGAGAGGGCCTTGATTTTGGCTTCTTGGCTGAACTCACCGGCCGTACATTCGGGCCCACTGGATAGACAGCTAGATTGTTGATGGGTCCTGGTGATCGCTTTACGGCGCAATCTAGACGTTCCGCGCCGGTTACATTCGCCTTGAGTGGTTGTGCACGCCGCGGGTCGAGTCGACGCACTGTTAATGCTCGGCGGCAGCCTCGCATGTCTCACAGCAGATGTGATCGCACCGATATTCCTGCCTGTCAATGATCATGATGCAACTACAGCGACCTGAGACCAATCAGCGGCTGAGACATGGGCATACGTGCAATGCGCCTCTGTTATGCATGACTGACCTTTTTCGTTCCATTCTTTGCCACACCAGCAGCAGTTCCAAAACCCCCCGCGCTCCTCGAACGGGCATCTGGCCAAGGGGCACCGATTAGGTGTTCCATATTCCGGGGGTGGCGGCCAAGGTACAGAGTTGCGGATGCACTTTCTGCATGTTTTGCGCTCTATTCGAGAACGCGGGTTTGTGGGAGGGGCATCTGGACAGTAGAGCCTTCGGGTGATGACGTGCTCACACCTGAGCGTGTAGGACGTTTCCGTACACATATTCTGCCCAGTATGGCTTTTTTCTGAAGGAGATATGGGAACCGTGAGTTTATGGCTTGTGCTAAAACATTCTATGAAAATAGGGAGGGTAAGGATCGGGCCTTGTGGCTAAACCATGGATTTATGTCACCGCTGAGTCTTGAAAGGAGGGACTACTTTGGACAATCATGAGCTTGCCACAATGCTGGTCGCTTCGAGCGCTTCTTTTATATATTGAATTTGTATCTCATACTGTATTTCTCTTTTCTCTCCTAAATTAACATCGACATCGTCATCCAATGCGCTCTCCTGCGCGGTGAGCAATATTTGGGGTCATGATCGGACTCAAAAGCCACGGATACGGAGATCGTGAAGCACGCCTCACTTTTCCGTGCTTAGGATGCCTGTCCTAACCATATTAATACGAGGAAACAGATTTTAAGAGTACCTCTACGAGTTATGGACTTTTGTCGGTGAGGTTCTAGATTGCCCAGGAGCGGACAATTCGGCATGCAGCCGTTTTTCATGATGTTCAAGAGCAGGATTCAACATAGTATGGATACCTCGAGGGGCGAAGATGTTCAGCCCGACGACGCGAATAGTATGTATGTGCGACAAATTCCAATCGAGCCGCTGACGAAAGAATCTATCCTCTATTTCTAACCTTCTAACTCTAACATATGTCTGAACTATGTGGAAATGCCCAGCGTGCCGTTGTATAAATAGCCATCGGCAAGCGCTTCCATGCTAGTCGCCCATCCAACCATAACTCGACGACTTGACGATCCTGGTCCAGTTCAGCAACATAGCAGGGTGCCCGTCTATCTATCTGGCCATCGACGACCTACAACACCAACCAAATCGAGTTTGGCGCCTCACTTTCGCTTTCACCTTGACTCCTCCCGCCTATTTATCTATCTGTTTATCTATTTATCGGTCCGTCTCATCTTCCTAGGCATCCATTCGGCAATTCCTGCAGACGACATGATAGCAGAGGGCGTCAGGGACTTTCTTCACGCGGTGGACGCACCACCTGAAAGTGTTCCCGCCGCGACCGCAGCGACAGCAGGCCCAGCGGCCACCCAGCTCGTCCAGTCTGCAGCCGCCGGACGCACAATGCTGCGACAGCAGGCAGCCACCCGTCGCACACGGATTCGTGTAGTCGACTCCCTGCGCCGGGTCGTACTCTGGCGCGTGCGTGAGCGTCGAACACGGCTGCTGCACTACCTGATACTCCTCTCCCCCCCTTCCTCCTCCTGACGAAGACGAGGAAGTATTGGGATTTAAGGGAGAGGGGGAGAACGTCTCTGTCGTCGAATTCGGGCAGAATGAATACTGCACTGCGTACTCCACGCCCTTGCTGCACGGCGGCACGTGGTGGTAGTGGAGGTAGTAGTATGTGCACATCTCGCAGACGGCGCCTGGGTAGCTGGGTTGGCTTTGCAGAGACGGAGGAGCGTCTGTTATGTACGGTGGAAGATGGAAGAAAATCAGCGGGAGAATAATACTCCATGTGTGTACACGACAATACGGTTGGCTCTCGGTAGACGGTGTCGAACCTTGACGCACGGTGGGTGTCTTCCGGCTCGGCGTCGGGAACTTGAATAGATCTACCTTTCTACTTGGCCGGAGGAACTGAGCATTCAATCAACGCCTTGGACGAAACCCCCTCGATTCAGCGGATGGGCGAAGATTTCTCTTCTGAGCGGCCTGCGAAGGTGATCGATCTCCTGCTTGCATGCGTGCGTGTTGGTCTATGGCTCTGGCCCTGGCCTGAAGAGATCCGAGTCGGCGGCGGCGCGAGATATTCAAGGTTGGTTGGCCATGATGAGGCAGGCTGTTTCTCGTTCTTGGGGATGCACACAGATAGACAACAAGCACGGCTTTGTTCATTTTGACGTCGACCTCGCGAATTTATTTATAATAAATGGATGAATAGCTGGGTAGTTCGGCCTGGAGCTAATTACCTCCTTCATTTTCCTCCCGTCATCAATCAATCAACCAGTTAGTGAAGCGAGAGGCCGGGAGACCAGACATGATTGCTTGCTTGCTTGCTTGCTTGCCTGCCTGGCCTCTTGCAGCGCCAGTCTTGGGCAAGGAAACACCGAAACTATCACGCCCCCCTTGGACTTTGTCATGGTCATACAAACAGGTGAGAAATGTGACGACGAACGCACGCCTTACCCATGATTCATCCAATGCATACATACATACGTAGGTATATACATCTTCACGATACTTTACTCCCCGAGATATCCTTGGTGTTTGTCCTTGGTAGTTGGGTAAGTTAGGTACCTGCCAACGCTGTCGCACAGGCTCGGTTCGCTCGAAACATCTGGGCTCGCAACATCCATCGACGAACACAACACGTGGCGGCGTTTTTTTTTTTCTCTCTCTCTCTCCACCGCGCAACTTTGTTTGCGACAGACATTTTGAAATGGGATGGATAGGCTGATGATATTAGGGAAGGCGTCCATTAAGACACGACTGAGACATTGGAAGTTTCTTTTTAAGTTTTTTTTGCTAACGAAGGACGTCATCCCGCGTCTTTATCCCCTCTACGCCCGAAAAATGTGGCTTGAAGGGGGGATATTGCCGACATCGCCTAATTTCAATGCCCTTCTCTCGTCATTTTGCGACGGCGATGACGATGGGCTGCAAACGAGGTTAATATTCGAAAGCAGGAGGAAGGAAGAGAGTTAGCTCTCTTCGTGAGATTCAACCATGAATCCCACAGTCAGCGGAAAGTATTATCCGTGTGCGAGTTTGAGAGAGAAAAGAGTCTCGCTTCAGCGGGCGTGATGTCTGGTCTCGCCCGGATCTCCATTGTGATGGTGTCACTGTCTTGCCTCAACTATACAGAAGCGTAACCGGGTCTACGTAGCAGGGAAATTATTTATTTATTTTATTTCCTCTAGGTTTCTTGATCAAGCTCGATTGGAGCCGAGAAAAAGGACCGATTCTCTCCCCCCCCCTTCGAAGCTTAGTTGTGCCGGATGCACAGCTTTTCTGGCGTCACGGGTGTTCTTGGGAAACGAGGGATCTATTGTTGATTGAGATCGTTGCGGTATGCAAAACGTTATGAAATGAACTATCTACGAAATTTTTTTTCTTTCTTTTTGGACTATCAGCGCTGCGAGTAGTTTATTGCATCGCTTCGAACTCACTCGGATAGGTGGAAAGCGTACATCAGTTGATGCTCAGGTCAAGGTCTAATATGCATCCGTCCGTATTGGCCTACCATATCCTCGGGTCCGCGACAATGACGGAAGACTCAGGTTAGGTCGAGCTGGCTTGTACAAGTAGGTATGTGATATGATCAGCCGTGAGCTTTAGACAGTTAACAGCAGCGCCAGCATCTTGTATTACCTACCTACCTCGTCAAGTGGGTAATTTAATTAGTTTCGTTCCCCCCTCTCTTGCGGCTTTTTTCTCGAATTACACAAAGGTTCTCCTTTTTTTTTGGGTTTGTGTGTTTGTTTGACGGGTTGGCGCGCATAGATCTCGGAACTACATGCGGTGTTACGGGTTCGTTGCATTTCGAAAACTCTGTGCTTCTGTTGCCATCGATCTGGGTCTACGGTTACATTGCATGGACATGATTAATGCGAGCAGGCTTCCTTGGGATAATCTAAGTGAAGGTAACGTCAGGTTCATGTTTCAGCCGTGATTGTTCTTCTCATGGCCGTTGTTCTTTTCGGCGTCTAGGGGAATTCGTTGGACTTATGTCCTGCAGAATGGAGTAGTACGCACTTGAGCGCTCTCGGCTTGTGGCATTGCCTGTTTGGTCCATCGGGGAATAATGATGTAGTACTCTATGTACTGTCGGTTGATAATTCTTGGCCTTTGGATGCTACTTAGTCTCTTGAGGACTCGGAATACTTCGCCTCAATATAATACATTGACACAAAAGGTGACAGGGGTTAGGTAAGGTAGTCAGTAACTGCTGTTCAACACGTAATCTGCGCTTCAAAGCTTAGCCATCAGGAAATAAAAGATTGATTATTGTAAATGTAAGTCAATTCGTAAGCAGATGGCGCAAACTCTCCATCAAGCCGAATAGGCTAATTGCCAGTATTGGCAAGGAATACACATTTACAATCCCCTAAAATGACTTGGAAGTCTTTAATAGTCCAATTAGACTATGCTGATTCAGGTCTCTCGGGCTACCTTAATGGAGGCACAGGAATTGAGATATTAATATTTTTCCTCTTGACACAACTTATTATCATATTCGAAGAGCCCATCCGTGTCAAGGTTAGGAACATTACGTTACATTAATTATTCGTAAGAACTCTCTATAGGATACACGGCAGCTTTGTACAGTGGTAACTGTCCTTGAGCTTGCCTTTTCCTCATAATGCCGCTTAGAAAGCGGCTAAAGCACCTAGGACCATCATGGCAAAGCCGCCGACGGAGCCGGCAACAGCAGCACCAGCGGTGGGGAGAACGGAGGTGACCGAGGTCGTTGCGGTGACGCTACCGCCGCCGTGAGTGGGAGCTAGGGTAGTTCCAGGGTGCGAGCTTTCGGAAGTGACGGGTACTGAGGCGCTGCTGCTGGTGGGCGCCTCAGTGGGAGATCCAGTAGGCTCAGAAGTGGGCACGACGGTAGGCTCTGAAGTATGCTCGGAAGTAGGCTCTGAAGTAGGCTCAGACGTAGGCTCTGAAGTAGGCCCGGATGTGGGCTCAGAGGTGGGCTCAGAGGTGGGCTCAGAGGTGGGCTCAGAGGTGGGCTCAGAGGTGGGCTCAGAGGTGGGCTCAGAGGTCGCGCCGCCTCCGTTGTTGACAGCCTGACAGAAGCTCTGGACAGCGGGGAGGACCTGGTTCACAGTAGCTTCGGCACCGCAAGCGCTCAGGACGCAATTGGTGGCGGTGGCAGTCAGAGCATTGACGTTGCTACCTGGCGAAGTGTTAGCGTTGAGACTGAGCCTAGCCACGATGAATGCAGGTCGACTTACAGATGCACTTGTAGTCATCAGCGGAGCAGGTGGTATCTTTGGTTCGAGCATCATCGATGCAAGGGATAGCGCACTGGGGAAGGTCGGAGAGGGACTGGGCGGAAACAGCGGCAGCGGCAAAAGCCAGAGCAGCAACGGCGTACTTCATGTTGGCGGTTTGGTAATTCGATAACTTGGAAACAGGTTGTCGTTATTGATGCAGGAAGGCTCCGTGAACGAATGTACGGAAAAGTTGGATAGGCGAAGAAGCGAGTGTAGTTGAAGGCGGACACACAAAGAGAACGCAAGCAACAAAGCCGGCCCTTCGCCTCTTTTATGAACAAAGACTCAGCTCCGTCATCCCCCTTTCCTTTGCCGTTCTCGTGTTTGCACGGCACGTGCCTTGACGTCGCAACGTTGATCGACAAGTGCCAGAAGCCAATTGGGACGATCCAGGTAGGTGCTGCCTCGAGGAGGTACAATCTAACACGCCACTTGGTAAACTCGGAACAAGACGCCACCACCCGATTCCTTCCCAAGCGGGCCATGGCTCCGATGAACCAGGGTGTGGTCTGGTGTAGATATTTCTCCCTTGTGATGAATCTCGATCTTTGTGATGCTACCTTACGTAAGAATAACCAGGGGTTGAAATTGGCATACCATATGGCAAATTCTCGCCCTATTTTGCGTGTGCGAATTATGACAACATGAACAGCGAATCTAGTAACAGTATAATTACATTTCCAACGAGTGTCTTGTTGCGATGCTTTTTATTATGACGCTCGAGGTTTGACGTATCGCGGCTCACTTTGGGCGAGTAGTACATTGGACAAGGTGCTCTAAAAGACTCAGCCTCAACCAATTGGTGTGCAGTCGGCGTAATGCGAGTACACAAAGCCCAAACAAGATTCTTAGGTTGCTAGTAGGTAGCTGAGAAATAGGCGGAGCCCACATACGATACTACATACGTCAACCCAGGAAAGGATATGGTAGTATCAGGCGTATCTTGCATGAAATCAATGGCTAGCTGGTCCAGTCCTATCGATTAGGTACTTCTTTGCTAACTTGTATTCGAGAACTACCTATCTAACACTTTTCTCTCAGGGTAGGTAGGTAGAAGAGGACGGGTGCATCGTCATCTTAGTCTCTTGGCGGCTTCATTGGAGTCTGGGGCCCCGGACTTTAGTACGGACAGACAACGGAATCTGGGACATGTGCATGGATTGCAAGGAATACCCCTGAGCACATCTCGCTCATGTTAGGGGTTAGACTCTTATGTCTAGAATGACATTTTGGATCTTCATGATGAATGAAGAGAAGGTATTTAAGCTTCGATGTAGCCCTCTTAGGTAAGCTTTGCGCTGTAGTTGCTTGACACCCAACAAAAGCTAAGAAGGCTGGATACTTGCCGTACCGAGACATGAACGAAGATGCCAAGATGATCTGACCCCTCTGAGATCTGGTTTCACCAGGAATGCTCCATATACACTGCCGAGGCCCGAACCAGCAACTGTTGGCTATGATCAAAATGCTTGTGATTCTACCATACTGTACAATACGATACGATATAGCTTATGTAGCCCTTAGCAGCCTATTGAGACGGTGAAAGGGGCGATTAGGTATCTTTGATCACCAGTACTGTACACCGAATGTTTAAAGATAATTAATTCATTTATTGTTGGAATGGACTGGAAGCGAATTCAATATTGCTTATTGGAATTCAATCTCAGTTCAAAATCCTAAAATTATCTTTAGTTATAATTCTTTATTTTATTCTTTCTATTTTTAGATATATATTTTACCTGATATTACTTAATATTTCTTTTCAGCAGAGAATTGTAAAACTTATTTGGAAATACGAGCCTTGAGCGCAGTATACATAAGTACTCTGGAATGCAACATGATGTTGTAATTGTAACCCTCTATCGCTATCCTTGAATCCTTACAGTACAGTACCGGTACTCAGGTGGTGGCAAAGAAAGGAGGGGCTAATGTAGCCGCGATTGATTTCCCCCCCTCCCTTCTCGGTACCTGTTTTCTTGATCATCTGGGCTGGGCTGTGCATGCATCCGTGGAGATTACTCGCATGCAACCAATCATTTACTATGTATGCATAATTCTCCCCTTCGATGCTACTATAAAACACTCACTCGGTGCCCAACGGACTAGACAGAGGATCCATGTACTGTCTATCTTTGTTTCATATTGGGTTGCATGTGATTGCCCTCTAAAGAGATTCGTATGAAAGGGGTTTTCCCATTATTCTGGATAATTACAACATTGTATGGGCAGTTATGGGGTACAACACACTACATCTCGTTTGCCCAAGACATTGTGAAGCAACAGTTACCATTCAAGACATAAAAATCATATCACGTTTGGCTGAAATCGTGTCCCCAAACAAACGAAACACTCTCCACTCTGTTTCAAAGCGGGCGATGTTTCTAACTTGTGGGCTAGAACAGCATTGGGTATATGGAATGCCAGGAGCGGAGCGCTTTTCAAACTGGGAATCTGCGATTACTTGAACAGGAGCATTAGGAGATAAAAGGTTTCATCCGGGACCTGTTTTTGAAAGTGATAATTAGTTCAAAAACGAGGACACCAGAATTAGACCAAGGCAGAGGGTCTCGGGATTTGCCGTCGAGTAGAAATCTTTTGTGCTTTTCCGAGCTATGTAAATTTGTGACCAACAGCTATCTCGAGGGTTGGGAACCGGTGTGTTTTGGCTTAACAACGCTTTTTATGTCTTACATTTACGCAATTACGAGCCAGAAATTCATGATCAGGGTGATTGCTTCAGTTGTGTGACCGGTATTCTCTATACTGGGGAGAAACATTAGACAACTTTAATTGACCGTACAACTAACCAAGCCCTTCACCATTATATTTACCTCAATATTGGTAAAATGAGCTAACTCGCGAAATCCAATACACTGCCGGGAACTGAATTCAACTTGCGAGATAGCTCACTCAGTTAGTAGACCTTGCTTGGCCCTGTCATAACTTTATCCCTCCATTTTAATATGCTAGCTGGCACCACTTGTCGCTAGAAAGAGTGTATAAAAACGGTTACTCATAAGAAAACCACTTACTGATAGAGGTCTATACCCCTTATCTTATTGCTACAGTCCTGTGTAATCAAACATGCTTTTATGTGTTACGAGTCCTAAAATAGACTGGAATTTTATGAAAGCAGGTAACATACTTATTATGCTACGTCAGCCTTCACACTCCAGGTTCATATACCGCCAACCGTCGCTTTTGATGAAATGCTGCTCAAATAACTCAGAAGGATATGGATGCAGTGGAAATTTTTGGCCTTTCTTCTGCGACGATGATTCTATATCTGAATATGGCTCCTGAAGGACCATAAATGGTTGTAACTAAGCACTCTTGATTCCACATGCTGTAACGGGAGTCGAGGCGCCTAGACCGTAGGAACTAGCCAACACTATGGAATTTCTTGCAATCTTGCTCTGTGGAGGAATATGCCCTCTAGATAGGTGGTGTGGCCCCTAGCCAATAAATGATTACTCTCGCCCTCGGGCATAAGGGGGAAGCTATGTATCATTCATCCATAATAACCGACTTTATCTGGTGACTCTAACGAGATCATGAACATCCTACTTGAAATAAGGGCCAAGGTTAACTCACAGGGAGGAGAGTACAGCAACGCACTACAGGCGTCTTGCATGATCAAAATTGTCTAAATACTGCTCAAGAAGGTACAGTCAACATTTAATGTTTAGGTGAGGTTTATCTAGGACCAGGAATTAGACATATCTGTAACCACACATACGGGGAAGTGGAGTATCGTTTTCTTCTTAAGTCGTTCGAGACTCAATTATATTCGGTTCAAACGTGTTGGGAAGACAGAAAGAACATCGCTGTAGGCAGTTCCTCGAATACGTGCTTCATTTAGTAATTCTTTACAGAATCCCTCTTTTTTCTTTGCAAATCCACACATGTAAAACACCCCAATTCATGTCGAGCGGCATCGGCAGGCGAGACATACAGATTAAACGATGACGGTTTGCCTCATGCCGCTGAGCTCGAACACGATAACAATCCTGTAATTATACAAACATTGAAGGGTTGATGGAGGTTTGGAATCCAATATTGGAGTCCCCTATACCAATTGGGGCCTATAGGCCAGGGCTTTTTACCTAACTATGACTCTATTTAATGGATTACATAATCATATGGCCTCCGTTAGCAATTACTTAGCTATATAGACCCCGCTCCCGCATTCTCTCTCTCGAGCTTGCATCTTGCTTACAGGTTTGGGCGTGGTACATACAGCACTTAAACGACTGGGCACAAGATGAACGATTCTCGAAAGACAGCTGAGCAGGTTGCAACTGCAGCAAAACAAAATGCAGCATTTTATCTGACCGAAATCCCCCCTGAAATCGAACCAGTGCGCCGCCTGCTGGAACACAGCGGCATCGCGCCTGAGGATGTCGATGTGCACATACGTGAAATAGTGAGTTGCCTCCTACACTCAGTATACAAGTGAACGAATATTTATACACGGCTAATGGAGTAGCGGGACAAAGCCTGGAACGTTTTCCCATATGGTGCTATCGGATCCTTTAGGTTCCTCGATATAAATCCTACTCTCCAAGATCTATTATTCCAGACCGTTGTCAAGCGCCTCAAGGCTCCGGGATCTACCGAGGCGTTCCTTGACGTGGGCTGCTGTCTCGGCCACGTTGTCCGCCAGCTCATCGCCGAAGGGGTTCCAAGTGAGCGGCTCTACGGGATAGATCTGCAGGATCGCTTCCTCGACTTCGGGTACGACCTTTTCCGCGACCGAGACAGTACTAGGGCTACTTTTGTGTCCGGTGACATGCTGCGGGAGGAAGACCCGAGGCTTGAGGAATTGATGGGCAAAGTTGATATCATTTACGCCTCAGCCTTCTTCCATCTGTTCGAGCGTGAAGACCAGATAAAGGCTGCAAAACGGATGGTCGGGTTCTTAAAGCCCGGTAACAAGAACGCGATAATTTTTGGCCATAATGGAGGGCCTAAAATTTCGGCATGGGAGAAGTACGTACTCGATGAAGAATCCTGGCGGCATATGTGGGATGAGGTTGGCGAGGCAACAGGGACGTCTTGGAGAACTGAAATGAATGTGGAAAGCAGTGACGAATGGATTGAGGTCAGATTTGCGGTACATAAGGTCGTGTAATAGTCTTAAGCTAACACCCCCCCTTGCGAACCACCCTATCGCGACCCAGCTAAAAACGCGCTACTGACCCCAACTACCTTAATTAAAAATTGTTAAATAATGCGACTGCGTTTAGTTCTTATGTTCTTTTTTTATTTTTATTTTTTTTTAGAATTAACTCCTTTTTATTATAATGCTTTTATATAGCAACTAATAGCGTGCGGTAGCTATAGTTTGTACTATTTAACTTAGTACTTTATAAAAATAAGCAGCTATTTAATAAAGTATTAATTAGTTATATATATATTGCTATTTTAATAATATTTTAACTAAAAAATAGTTATATTAATACTTTTAGATTTTATTTATATATTTTAAAACTAAACTAGCTAATTGGGCTATAGGTTAGGCTAAGCTAAGCTTTATATTTTTAATAATTAAATTTAAATATATAGCTAAACGTATATTATTAGTTTTTAAAAACTTTAAAATATTTAAAAAATTATAATATATATGTTTTTTTTTTTATAATTTTAAACTAAAAACTGCTAAATTAATATTTATTAGCTATTTATATATTAATAAAGCAACTATAGCTAATATTAAGCTATTTTTTAAATATTTTAAAGCTTTTAAACTAGTAAATATATTTTTAAAACAATTTTTTAATATTAATAAAATAAGTATTAGCTAAAATATAAAAAAAAGTTATTAAGTTATTTATAAAACTTTAATATATATAGTTTTAAAAAAAAACATTAAAAAAAGCAAATAAATAATATTTTTTAAATATATTAGTAGTAAAAATATTGCTTTATTACTACTACTTATTTTTAAAAAAGTTAATATTTAGAATTAATAATTTTTAAACATAAATTATAGTTTATTTAAAGATTAGTAGTTTAAAACTTTGCTTAATAAATAAACCTATATTTTTATTTTATTTATTTAAAGCTATTTTAGCAATATATAAATTATACTAATATATAATAGCTATAACTTATATATAAATAATAATTTTTTATAGCTTTATTTTTTAAATAAAATATAGTTTATTTTTTATAAATTATATTATATGTTAAATAGGCTGTATACAATATTGTATATAAAAGCAAATAAACATGCATTAATAGAATATACTATATTATACTATATCTAAATCTTGTACCGAAAAAGAAAAAAAAAAAAATGCTTCGTATAAAACAGAATTCCTTTTAAAAAAAGAATTCTGCTAGCGTACAAGCTAAAACAATAAAAAAAAATAAAGTTTTTATAGCCAATAGTCTCTATATAAAAACATCTGTTCACTTACGTAATGCGCGGGTGTACGATATAGTTGTAACTAATACTAGTTATTTTAACACTAGCTATTTTTTCTTTTGGTTACAACCGCTTGTTATATAAAAAAAAAAAAAAAGTAATTATATATTATATAACTAACTAAAATATATATGCAATACTTTATCTAATAAATATATTAATTAGATCGGCAATTTAGCCTTGCGTATAATAGCTAAGTTACTTAGTTGTTTGTTCCAAATATAATTACAAAAAGTAAAATTATAAAGCTAATATCCTAGCTATACAATTAGCTAAAAATATAAGCTAGGGGTTACTTAGTAGCTATCTAGGTCAAAGCTAAACTAAGTGCCTCTAATCCGTGCGCTAGCAAAGTTTATAATTAGCTAGCTTGTCTAGTTAGTAGGTTTTATATAAGCAATTATTAATTAAAACCTTTAGTGTAATGCATATATAGCCAAATTAATAAATATTTTTTATACGGAAAAAACACAAAAATAAGCAAGTATATATTACTTCGTACAAAAAAAACATAAAAATAGTAAGCAAATATATGTTGTTTCGTACAAAAAAAACGCAAAAGTAGGCAAGTACGTATTAGCTTATGTATAAAAAAGCCCAAGTATAAAAAGTACTTAAGTTTTTTGTTATCCTCCGTCCCTTATTGCTTTTATAATCTACTGCTTTATACGTTAGTCTATCCTTATATATATATATATATATATATACCTGCACCTATATACATACGCACATACATACATACATATACACACACTTATATAATAGACGCTATCTAGCTGTTTAGCAACAGCAGTTACGTACCTACTATTATTAGATAGGAGCCCAGATATAACATTGTACTACTACTAACAAACAATCCAAACAATCGTTACCTCTTTGCTACATTATATATTAACATAAATATTTATTTTTACTTTATATAATATATTTATATATATTATTAATATATTAGCTTTTTATACATAAGCTAATAAAGCCTAAATTACTGCTCTACCTTTAATTAATATTTAGATTTAAATATTATTAATTAAGCTACTTACGCTTATAATTATACAAATCCTTTATTACAAGGGTTACTTTTGTACAGTCCTTATCTAGTCGCGTAGTACTACTATTACTGCTTGCACACAAAATGCCTATACAGCCTGCAATAGCTTCCCGTTTTATAGCTATCGCTAGATTGTTAGATTCTAGCGTAACATTTATGCTACGTACGTATAGCAATCATATAATACTTAATACAGTTATTATATATAAAAAAAAAAAAGTTTTATAAAAAAAAAAAAGAAAGTTCTTAGTTATATAATAAAAAAATAAATATTCAGAAAAAAATAAAGTAAAATTTATATTATTTTTATTTAAAATCAATATATTATATATTACCTTTACTATTTTAACTCTTTTTTTTTTTATAAATATTATACTTATATAATAACTTTTTATATTTGTTTAATAAATGTTTTAATTTATACGGTTAGTTTGTTTATTAAAACAAAAGTTTTTAATACTTAGTTCAACGTTTGTTTTATAAACATATTAGCTAGGTTGTTTTTCCTATTAATCTATTATATTTTAAAGATTTTTTTCTTTTTATACAACTTATAAAAAGATATAATATTAATTATTAACTACTTTTTTTATATTATACCTAGTTTTACTAAACAATTATATAATAATTTTAAATCTGAACATAAAACAGCTAGAATTAGAAATAATCCTAGCAAAGCTATAATTTTTTAAAATATTATATAAAAAGCAATAATACTATCAAATCTATTAACTATGCTATATAACTCATTTATAAATATGCTTCTAGTTATTTATTTATATTTACTCAAGTTCTAATATATAATATTGCCTTTAATTTTAAAGCTTAAATTTTCTTTTATACAGCGCTTCATACCTAATATAATAATAAATCTAAGCTAAAAAGTTATATCTATATTATTTATAAATAATCTATCTATAAAAATAAATAGTTTTATATAATATAAATCAAGTAGTACAAATATTAAACTATAGTTATAATTATTTATTTACTATTAAATCCTTTTGTTTAAATTTTTAACGTTATATAGTATAAGGTCTATTATTTAGGCAATAATACATAAGTTATACGCTGCCTCTAGCTAGCAGATACTACTAATATATGCCCTTTTTATTTATTGCAAAATATATTACTAAATAAAATCAGCTATATAAAAATTAACCAGGTCTAATTAGTTTATTTAGCCTTTCTAAATCAAAATAATCTTTTTTTTAAATAACAATATAATTTGTTTACTATTAAACTTTACAAAATAATCTTACTAAAGTGTTTTTTTTAGCTTTGCATAAAACTTAGCTTATTAAAATTTATGTTTTTTTTTTTCTAAAAAGCCTAAAGTTATAAAGCTAAACATATTATTTATTTATAAGCTAGTAATACTAAAGTTATATAACAAATTTTCTATAAACAAAAAACATAAATTATACATAAAAATAGTCATCCCTAGTTTCTTATAGTAGTACTAGTAATATATTTTAAACTAGTATAGCTCTAATTCTATAAGTTTATATAGTAGTTATATAATCTAAAGAATTATTTTATTAAAATATTTTAATTTTAGTTCGGATAGTAGTTATACAATAATTTTTCTAGCTAGTTTATCCTTTAATTGTATATATGCTTATATAATATTTTAAAGCTTGCTTAAAATATTAAAGTTATAAATTAAAAAAAGGCCTAGTATAAAAAATAGTTGTTAGTTTATCTATTAGATTATAAGTAACTAAATAAAAATTATTTTTTTGTTTTTATTATTATAGTTTTATATAATAAGTCAGGACTTTTTATATAGCTTAGTTATTTTTTTTTTTAATCTTTTATATAAGCTAGAACTTAAAAATCTAAGTATTATTATGTTTAGCCGGGTTATATTTTACGAACTAAAATACGCTTCGTACAACAAAGTTATTAATTTCTATAGCGTCCAATTCTTTAAATAGTCTGCTAGGTATATTAATTATGCTGTTTTCGCGTAATTTAATAGCTAAAGCATAGTTCTGTTCTTTTTTAAAAGTTAGGAATAGCTAGCTAATTTATTATATAAAAGTTATAAAAAATTATATAGCTTTTTAAGAACATTCTTGTTTTTTTTATATATTAAGCTTTTAAAAAGGTTATATATTTTTTGTTTCTTTATTCTAATTGTCCAAAAGTATTTCTTTGGTTATATAGTAGTAAAGCTTAATTTAAGTCTATCTAAACCATATTAAGCTATTTATTAAATTAATAATTATATCTAACTTTTTAATAGATTTTATTTTATATAGTCCATTTTAGCCTTCTTTTTCTTGCTATATTAGAACTTTGCTTTAGAAAAAAAGCAATAATATATTATATAAAACTGGTCTGTTATACTAGTTAATTATACAGTTAATTTCAACTTTTGTTTTTTTTTCGCGTAACATTTTTATAGATTTTTTTATAATTTTTGCTCTTTATATAATATTAAGCAAGAGGGGTAAGTTCTAGTTAACTTTAAGGTATGCTTTAAAAACTAGGAAAGTTAGTATAAAGCTATTTGGTTTAGTAGTATTATTTAGAGCTTTAATTACTATTTATAAAATTAATTTATTTTTTATATAATAACTAATTTTAGCTTTTAATATGTTATACATATAGCAAAATAGGCTATATACTCTTTTGATCTTGCCTATTATCTAGTATGCTTTAATAGGCATTATATAATATTAAAAGCTTATAATTTTAGTTTAGTTCTAAAACTTTTTAAACAAAAAGTTTATACTTAGGTTATATATAATATTATTAAAAAGTTCTTAGTATATATTAATCTAATATTTGTATAACATTTTTTAAACATTTTATATAAATATTAATTTAAAAAATATTACTGCTTAAAATAATATAGTAGTATTAATTATATAAAAAACCTATTTATTATCTATTCGTATAGCATTAATTATTATTTTATAATTAAAATTGTAATTATTTTTAATCAAAAACTTAAAACGTTAAAATGCTTATTTATATAACTAGCAATAATAATAGAACTTCTAAATCTTTTTTAGAATTAAATAATCAATGTTATGCCTTGCATAACTAAGCATTTTATATAATCTTTCTATACAAGGGTGTTTAAATTAGCAGTAAAACTATTGTAGTTCTATTTTTATAAAAAATATACTAGCTTTATATAGTTTAATATTAAAGAATAAATATCCCTATTTATATATAACAAAAATAGTCTTACTGTTTTTTTATATAATAATATTTTTTATATTATTAAAATATACTTATAAGCAATTAGCATTTTTTAAAAAAAATAAAAATAATATCAGGCTATTTAAAATATAATATATTGTTATACTAAAAGTATTTTTTATTTGTATAGTACTTATAGCTAAAATTATACTACTACTACTAAACCTAATATATATAGTTCTTAGTATCTAATTAATTTTTATATAAAAATATAATCTAATATAAGCCTTTAGTTATATTTTTTTTACTATTAAGTAGTTCGAAGCGCCTATATTTTATAGTTTGCTTTAGTATTTTATATAATATTAGTTATTTAAAATAAACTAGTTAGATAGAACGTTTGTTTTATAGTTCTAAATATTTTTTCTAGTTATATAATATATAAATATATTATTTATTAAAAATTAAGTAGACTAGCTTTTAAATTTTTTATTTATATTTTTATTGCTTTTGTCTAACTTTAGGTGCCTTTTATATTTTATTAAATATATTAAAAAATTTTTAAGTATAGGTTTAATATTATATATTATTTTATATAAATTAAAATATTAGCTTTTTATATAAGCCTATTTTTAAAAAATATATTTTATTAACTAATATCTTTCTTTTTAATATATAAAGTATTTTTTATTTATATAGTTATTTTTAAAGTTCTAGTTTTTTAAATAGTCTTATTATATATCTAGCTTACTTAATAATTTAAAAAATCTAAGTTAGTAGCTTTTTATATAATAATTTTAGTTATACCTCCTATTAGTAAAATAAGTATTATTATTTTTTTATATAAAATATTTCAGCATATTATTTATTGCTACCTAAATATATGCTCGGAGGTTAAAAAAGAAACTTTTATATATTAGCTTCTAGAGTATAAGTACTATAGCTAGTTCAAGTACTTTTTAATACGCTTATATAATAGTTATACTTAGTTAAATTTCTTTTTAGTAGTTTATACTAAATGCTTGCTATATTTTTGCAAGTTTATTAATTATAAGTTCTAGTACCTTATGCAGTACTAATTTTAGGTTTTTTTCTTTTATTTATATAAACATAATCAAAGTCTAGTTAGCCCAATACTAGTTATAATTTATATTATTATTAAAATAACTATTTATTATATAATAGATCTTGTACTATATTTTTCCTAGTCTAATACAATATATATAATATTTTTTTGTAAAGTTTTTTAAAATATTTAAAAATATAGCGTAGTATTAGTTTTTTGTTATTTTAAGCTATTAATAAACGTTTATAAATAAGCGTGCCTTGTTATAAAATAAGTTATATAAATAGCTTATATAATTTTTTTCTTTTTTTTATATTTTTAAAAAAATAGTATACTTTTTAAACAAAAGTAGTCTATTTTATATGTTTTTTATAAAAAATAAATTTAAAAAAAAACTATTTAATATAAGTTCTAGTGTTATATAAAGGTATACTTGTGGTATAAAGGTTTAAAAAAGGTTATAAACTATAGAGTACTTATATATTAGTTAGAAGTTCGGTTTATAGCCTGCCCTTAGCATATAATTATATATTATTTCTAGCGTATACTAGGCTTTTATAATTGGTTATATATGTTTAAAGTTCTAGTTTTCGCGGGGTTAAAATTATATATTCTAAATAAGTATTAGTTTAAGCTATATAAGTTCTAGTTATCTAATTTCTGGTCTTAGTTCTGTTTATATAATAGGTTAAAAGGTTAAAGTAAGCTAAAAGGTCTTCTAAGGGGTAGCTCGGAATTGTTAACTAAATATAAAAAAGACTAATAGTTATTATATAATAAATATTTGGGCTATTTAGGTTAAAAATCCTAAAAATTTAATAATTTTAAATTTGTTTTATATAATTGTAGTAAGTTATTTATAAACTACGTTTTTTTTAATTAGCTTTTATACGCTTTTTTTTATAACTATTATTATAAACTTTGCACGTATATTTTAGTAGATCATATAAAAATAATCTACTATCTATCTTTTGAAATCTTTTTTAAACACTTTTTAGAATAGCTATCTAGACCTTTTTATATTTTAGTATTTAATAAATTAATAAGCAAACTATATATTTATTATAACTTTACTTATATAAAATTTATTAAAGTTTTTGCTCTAAAAATTAAGATTAATATAGTTTTGTATAATCTTTGTACTAATACTAATATCTTTAGCAAATTCTTTATATATAAAGTTTAAATATAACTTAGTAGATTTTACTAAAATGCTTAGTGCTTTTTGCGCTATAATAAGATAAAAAAGGAAAAAAAAATTAAAAGTTTGTTTAGCTATCGTATAATAATATAGTCAGAAGTAGCATAATTACGTATTATTTTTTTTTTTTTTATATAATACTTTGTTAGTCCAAAAAAAAAAGTTATATTATGTAATAAAAAAATAGATCTTTTTGTTCTTTATATAACAAACAAATATCCTATTAGTCCAAAAAAAAAAGTTATATTTGTTTTATTTTCGAACAACACATATTAACTAATTAAAAAAAATAATTATTATATAGTAAAAAAATAAAGTGCAATATAAAATCCTTTCTATTTATAAAAAGCTTAGCTCTGTTTTTATTCTTACTAATCTATAGTGCTTTTGTAGTTAGGTTAAAAATGCCTTAGCAACTACTAATTAGTATTAAATAAGCTATATACAATATTGTACATAAAAGCAAATAAATATATATTAATAGAATATACTATATTATACTATATCTAAATCTTATACTAAAAAAAAAAAAAAAAAAAATGCTTTGTACAAAACAGAATTCCTTTTAAGAAAAAAATTCTGCTAGTATATAAACTAAAACAATAAAAGGAAATAAAGTTCTTATAGCTAATAGTTTCTATATAAAGACATCTGTTCACCCGTGCAATACGCGGGTGCACAATATGGTTGTAACCAATGCTAGTTATTCCAACATTATAGTTATATTATATAAGCATTAAATATTAGAGTTTTTAGTTTATTAAAAAAAAGCTTAAAAATAAAGTTAAAAAAATATTTAAAGGTTATTTTAGTGTTATATTTTAAAAAAAAAATATAATTATAGTATATAAATAGGCTTATAATATTATTTTATTATTAAAAACTATTAAAAAAATATAAGTAATAGTTAAAATATAACTAAAAAATATTTAATTGTTATTATTTTTAAAATATATTATATTTAAAAATAAAAATATTGCTTATAAAGTTTAGCTAATATTTATATTAACTAATTAACCTAAAATATTTAAATATTAGTTTAGACCGGGCTAAATAAAAATTGTAATATTTATAAAAAACTAATATTTATAATATATAACTCGAAAATTAGCTAGGTACTACTTTTTTTTTAATAACCTATTGCAAAAGCTATTTTTTATAAAGGTTAGTAAGGCCCTTAACTAGAAGGCCGAAAAAATTGCAATTTTAAAAGCATATATTAAGCTATTAAAAGCTAAACTAACTAAAAAAACTATATTAAAACGCAAGTCAGTTAAATTGCTACTTAGTTATTGTTTTATTTATATAACCTATATATAGCAAGTTAAGCAAAAATTATAACAGTAAACGCTATATATAAATAAAACCAAAAATAAAGATATACTAAAAACAAAAAAAACAAAAACTAAAAATATAATTAAAATCAAAACGTTTTAATATTTAATAAAAACACTAAGGTTAGCTATAAATACTATGTTGTGCTATAAATAATAGCTTTGAAAGTTGGTGGGTGGCTATTTTGGTGGCTGGGTCGCGATGGGGTGGTTCGCAAGGGGGGGTGTTAGCTTACTGAGTTGTACCTTGCACGGTTTCTGACCGAGAGCGTTTTACTGATAACAACAATTTATTTGGCCGGCTTAGCCAGTATTAATTAACCAATTTGCTCTTGGAACCGCCGAGGAGAGAAAATTTCCGCAGCTACGTACTTGGTTACTTATTTAAAAGACAAGAACTGCCCAAATTCTTCCGATCTTATGTTATAAACCTCCGTACATTTGGAGAATTCTTATCTCAACCAACTACAAACTAAAAAATAGGTATAACAGGTGGAAGTCAAATAGGACCAGATATATTAAGGAGTGAAACTATTCAGTGTCTAATAGTGAGGGTTGCTTTAAGATAGAAAATGCCGGGCATTCGCTTTCCGGAGCAGCCATCACCGTTGATATATAGACAAAGAGGGCGTGGTAGAGAAGGGGAAGAAGCCATTTTCGACATTTCTGTGATAAATAAAACTAAACAAATATAAGGCCGTCATTGCTAGATGACCATGTTCAACATTTGAGTCAAAGGGATCTGCAGTCTTGGTCTCAATTTCACAAGACTTGAACAGCGTAGCCGATGTTCAATTATCCATATAGTCAGTGTACGCATGTTCATCGGTCCAACCCTTAAGTGCTTCGAAGTCACGACATTCATGCAGCGCGCCATGGCCACCAAGAGTCGGGTCGGCTAAGCATTGTAGGGCTTGTCGTAGCGCATCGAGGCAGTGCGGGATATGACTCCAAGGATCAGTCTGCTCGCGTCCGTTGTGAAATTGATAAAGGCTGGTGCGGATAACAGCCTTGGTTTCTTTCAGCTTCTGAATGGTATTATTTGTGGGACTCTTTCGATCGGCGACTTACGAGACAGTGAAGCTGGTGATACATTGCAACAACATATATGGCTTTCCCGTCCGGGGCATAACCTTGTGTGTGCTGAACGTTGTTGTCGATGGCCCACTGAGGGTCTACTTTGACCGCCCCGCCACCTCCTAACATTCGTAGTCTGTCAGAAATCCGGGGGCTTCTTCATGTACTAAAGGGAGAGCTTGGCTTACGGGGGAAAAGTTCATTCCAAAGAGGATTCTGCTGGCTTAGATTTCCCTGCGAGTATGGCGTGCTGAACAAATAGGGAGAGATCACGGGGAAATCTTTTGTAGCTAGAAGCGGGATCAGAAAATGTTAGAAACCAACATCAACGACGCGCAGAGAGGTTGTTGTTCTACCGTGAGCGCTCTTTTGGTGTCGATATACACCGAACCAGACCCCATTGCTAATCACAAGGGCAAGTATGCATAATGCCCCAACAACAGTTGACCAGCGCTGCCTCCGAGTGTTCTCGGCATAGTGCTGAAGTAAACTATCATCACTGGCATCATTGGAAGCTCTTTCCAGACGCTGGTATGCGATCTCTTTGGACGTCATCTTCGACTGATGCGTAGGAAGAGAACAGAGACTCGTAGCGACCGTGGCGGGAAGATCTTAGTGAGAGGGAGTTTATCTTGAACTAGGTTGACCTGCAGATCTTGATGTAAGCTCAGCGTGTGACAAGATGAGGTGCAGAGAGGTTTGTTGAATAGCAACCTCATGGGAAAGGAGACGGGGGCTCAAGGAGTACCCAGCGCTCTCCCTCGGCCGCCTCTTGCTTTGAACATAGACCGGAGCTCGGACGGAGAAAGCGGGTCATATTTGGTAACCCTTGAGCAATGCATGCCCCCTCCTTTCTTCTGAAAGATATGAAAACACCGGGAATAACGAAGAAGCCATACTTTGGTGGCAAGCGAAAGTATTATCCATGGCTAGCGAAAAGCTTAGTCACAAGGGGGCTGTTTCTTTTGCTCACGAGCACACCATGCAAAGCGCGCTTATACCTTTATACCTTCACCCCAGGGTCTCAACTAGATAGTGGGACGGGGATGGAAGACAATAAGCAGCGGATTCGTGGCACCATCAGCACGCATTTGAAGAAGGTGAAGCTTACCTGGTCAGCTTTTAGTGGTAGATCGATTAGTCACGAGCAGGGTGCCTTGATTATAGCATGACTAATCACGGCAAGGTCATTGGTTGAGTTGACCACCCCGACGTTTCCCATCCCTGTCTTTTTTGCTAGTAATCGAAAACATCTCCCATCTAGGAATGGCTGTTTGGTACTTTTTACGATTTCAAAGGGCCTCCGGGCCATGTTTTGGGCACTCGATTCATGGGCAAGTAAGACGTCGTATATGCAATTATTCCACCTCACAGGATCAACTACGTTGGTGGAAGGACAATTCGACGCTGGGACACGTATACCACAATGCTTTTTGCTAGTTTATCTCTTAATAAATTCATCAAGGGCTGTTTTCATCTATATCCGACATTTCTGTGTCTTCGTCTCCTTGACCCATCAGACGTTCGTGAACGTTGCTAACCTTTCTACCTCCAGCGACAGTGACAAGACCCAAGCTTCCGATGATAGTTGCGGCACCTAGAAGAGCCCATTCATTTGCTGTTGTTTGGAAGAAAGCACGGTCCACCACAAGAGCCCATATTATCTGGGTATAGATCATGAGGGTAGCAGCCGAAGACGAGTCTTTTGATATTCCGACTGTAAGCAGGTATTCCTAAGAGTATTATCAGCCCGGGGTATTTGCGAAGAAGAGGGCGAATCATTCGTTGCCGTTCACCTACCATCGCGAAGCCGCAGATTCCAATGTATATCATGCATGCCCAAATTAAGGGACTCCCCGACCATCTTATGTTCGATATCATCGTAAGAGCAATCCCGCTCGCAAATACTAAGCTCCACGCAAACATATTCACACTTGTTAGTGGGTGAGCCCGCGTGCTGATACGACGGATTGATGTCAATGCAACCTTGGGAGGTAATCCAGGTTAGTCATTCAGTACTGAACAAATCAATAAAACTGAACATGACTTACTACGCCTCCGCAGGCTCCGAATAGTCCGAATGCCAAGCCTTTTAAGTGGCCGTGCATCTTTCCTGAGGCATCAGAGCCAGCATCGTTTATGTGAAATAGGTCTTCAGGTTGGGCTACAAGTGCAACGCCTACGAGCGCGCCTGCAGCGCCGACGCAGTCAACCCATTGGATCGTGCCAAGTGACAAGCACCTCGCTAGGATCAACGACCCTAGAGGGCTCAAAAAACTTAAAGCTATAGCTTCACTCAGAGTCAGGTATATCATCGAGACTTGTGAGCAGATGAGCGCTTGGTCAGTCAACCAGCTTGTCAAATTATTCAGGTTCTCGTAGTAAAGCATGGGTCATCGGAATGAGAGAGATAGACCAAAACCAACGTACAAAAGAATCCGGTAGCACTGCAAACCCCGCCAATTGCCCTCATTACAATGAGGCCTCGCACTTCTGTTACTCCGAAAAATGCGATGGACCTTGAGGGCCCAATATGCCAAAGATACAACGTACATCCGAGTCCCGTAACTAACATCCTAATATGCAAGATCATGAACGGATGGACTAGATCCGGTCTTGTCTCACAGAACTTGGCTGCCGCATTCACCGTAGCAGCGACCATTTGCGAAGCTATGACCAACAGAGATGGACAATGTCGCTTGATGAAGGATATGGCTTCTGAGCCTTTGGCCATGGTTCGCAAAGTTCTGGCGTGACGAAGAGAACTGATAACTTAGCCCTGAGGACCAAGGTTAGAAAGCCTATTGAACATAAGGGCCGAGATGAGGAAGGGGTTGGCCTTGAAGGGGACTCAAGCTCCCTCGAGTAAACAGATGCGTTTTCAAATAGAGGTCGAGCTGTGTAAGGTTACGACGCAACACAGAGTGAGAGAGCCAGTAGTATCGTTATGGCAACGCAGGGTCCTTGGTATAGAACGGCAAAAGCCTGCAGAATTAGAAGGCTGGGAGGTCGAGAAAACCCTAGATGCCTGTCCCGTGAAGAACCGGCGCCTCGTCACCTCGAACAGTATGATCCTTTGCGATACCGGTGCTAATCGTATCACAACAGAGCCGGACTGTAGGCATACACGTTGGCACGCGTTCCATTTCATTTTCCCACCTCCACTTTGATAAGGGATATTGCGTCGAGGGCGTGGGCTTTAGACACTTGGAGCATCGTGTGACTGCTGGCGGCCTGGTGCTGAACGGTTTTGCTGGCCATCGGCTGATGACAAAGCGATGTCAGCATACCGTTGCTTTAGATCGGTGGGTCCACACCGTGAGTCCTGCACCTAGCAGTAAGATATCTCCTCGAGAAGTCCGCTTTCGGTATACCGGGGCATGTCAGATGCTATCACATCACAGTACCGCAGGATGCTGGGGGCATCGGCTGGGCAGCCAGCTCCCAAGGGATCTGAGTGGGCGTGGGCGTGGGCTTAAAGAACAAGTACCCACCAAGCCGTAGGCATGGGCTGGTGGATGCTTGTAGCGTACAGTAGACTAGGTACCTACCTGTAAGTACCTAACTCCGGAATGGTCTGATTGACACTAGTGCAGAGTGCAGATCTGCCCGCCAGAACGGCCCATTCTGGTGTCGAGGATTTAGCGTACCTGAGCCTACATAAGTAGGCAATAAGGAATTGATTGGCTGATTCTCGGTTGTGATCCGTGCTGACGCTAGCCAATGCAAGCGATGCCTGGGACCTATACTGCTTTCGGACTAGTATAACCGTCCCACCCGCTCTGACATGCATAAGGGTCTTTCCAGTCTCACATCAGATGCCTTGGCAACAAGCGTTCGGGACTCGTGAACCCGAAACGGAACGTGGTCTCGCCTCGGTGTTTGAACGATACACACACCCCTTCTTCCCGAAGTGCTCCACACTTAGAGCCGCTCCAGTTCGCTTCCGTCGTGGCATTACGCTTCATGCACTACCTACTCTACAACAGCTCAAGGCTAGTGGATGTATGCCCGGGATTCATCCGGCCGGTCATAGACCACAATCGGCAACAAGCATATACGCAAGTGAAGTGGGGAGCGAACGGGCCTGGCGAATGCCGAGCCAAATCCAAATAGCACGTCTGGAATGATGCAACTGGATACGGCTCGTATCAACTGCCATTTCATTGGTTGAATGAGGTCAGGGCGAGGGCACCCGAGTGCAAATGGGAGGTCCAATTATGGCCTAGTTGATGTCATCCCCCGAACAGGGAGATCAGAGACGTAGGCGTGTGTATGGCTCTTTCGTCTTCAGCAACTCATCTGCCCAAAGCTTGGTCTCAGTTAGACTTCACTCGCGCATCTCAACGCCATCTCCCTTCTCCTGCCTCGCACGAGCGTTGTCCAGAAAGACTCAAACACGACGCCAAAATGGGTTTCGCTATGGTAAGACAGCATAGTCACTGCGATTTTTTGCTGCCGTAAAAATATATTAATGAAAAGAGAATAATAGGAGCCTCGGACAAAATACGCAATCATGCTCTTCCCAGTGAGCATGATGTTATTAAGCATCCTGCGCTGCGGAGAATTCTTCTCCAAGCACGGTATCACCCTTGGCAGCGCCTTTGACAAGATTGTGTCTCTGCCTTCCGGTCTTCTCACCCGAGAGCAGCCTGATGCAGGCCCTTATAACTGTGACCAGAACTACACAATCGAGCTTCTTTCAATTGATCCACTAGTGATATACATCAACAACTTCTTGCGTGATGAAGAGATAGAGCATCTCCTAACCTTGGGGTGAGTATTCTCCCTCTTAGGGAAGTGATGCATTGCCTTCGGAGACTAACGTGGTGTCTTTCAGAAAGGACAGGTTTAGCACTTCCATGGTGTTCGCTGGCTCTGATGGCTTCAGGGAAGTTTTGAACCGGACAATGCGTAGCTCCCAAACCGCTTTCCTACCTAAGGAGGACATCGTATGCGAGTGTCTGACAAAAAGAATGCAATCTCTGCTCGGTAACGTCCAGCACGTCGAGGTTGAAGCTCTGCAAATCGTCAAGTATGCGACGGGTGGCGATCATTATAGATCCCACACAGACTGGTTTGACGCACCAAAGCTTGATCTTCCCATTCCAGGCTCCGAGGACAGATCGCTCAAGCCAAGCAATCGGCTGGGAAGCATATTTGCCTACCTCGAGGATGATTGCGAGCGCGGAGAGACCTATTTTCCGCACCTGCCGAGCGTGCTGGAGTCGGCCGATGGCAGAAAGTTTGCGCTCGCAGCTGGGGACACCGGGTTGCTCGTCAAACCTCGACGAGGCAACGCCATCTTTTGGAACAATCTACATGCCAACGGGACTGGGGATGAGAGAACGTCTCATGCGGGCCTCCCAGTGGAATCAGGCACCAAAACTGGTCTCAACATTTGGAGCAGGTACTTTTTGGATGAAGTCATGGTAGGCGGGGACTAGAAAGCTTCTCGTGTCTCGCAACTTACATGTTCAATCTATGGGATGGTTTCCTGGCGAGCCTTTCGTGTCAGCATTATTTTGCCAGGAATCTAATGAAAAAATAAAAATAAAATAAAATAAAAATTGTGGATAGGCCATAGGACTAGTTGATATGTATCTGATGTAGGTAGATCTTGCATCTGAAGACAATTTTTGAAAAAGTCTCCCTGCGTGCTGCAGTTTGGCATTTTGCAGAGTGTTCCTCCTCGGTCATCTCTTTTGGAACCCTTAGACATGATGGACAGTGTATTTAAGTTACCCCTCACGGAGACTGCCTGGTAGCTTTCACCATGACTTCTACAACCCACTTGCTAGCGGGGTTGAAGATGTATGTTTGCGGGTCAGACCCACACGACGCACGTGACCTAAATAAATTTCTCCATGCAGCAAAGTTGGTTCAGACCCGACGCTCAGAATTCTGACAATTATTGAACATCACAACATCATGGGGAGCGGACGTCGTATGCGAAGGAAACAGGGAGCACCCACGCCGCTGCCCGTCGTGGGAGTCAAGAGGCCAGGCGAGTTCCTTGACGCGACATCACAACGACGACCATCCAGGAAGCGCAAGGCTCCAAGCGTCAACGCCCCGCCGTCCGATCCTGGTCCTCTCCCTGCGGCATCCTTCTTCGACTCAGACGAGGACAGTGACTTCGTGTTCTCTGACGATCAGCATGGCGCCGACTCGGACTCGGACTCGGATGGCGAACAGAAGTTGACGCTCGCCAACATTGAAGGGCTATCGAGAAAGCTGGACGCACAGAAGGAAGAAGAGCGAGCTGCCGCCGAAGCTGAATTCCTCGAATCCGCACTGCAAACCAACGTCGACCAAGTATCCGACGCACTCGATGGACACCAGGACAACCTGACGCCCGATGTGCAGCTTCTCAGGCAGCGGATAACCGACACGGTGCGGATACTGGACGACTTCACCACCCTGGCCGAGTCGGGACGGTCGCGTTCCGAGTACGTTGCCCAGATACTCACAGACATATGCCACTATTACAACTACACCCCGTTCCTGGCTGAGAAGCTATGGAACCTGTTTCCGCCACGGGAAGCGCTTGCCTTCTTTGATGCCAACGAAACGCAACGCCCCGTCGTTCTCCGCGTCAATACACTGCGAACACACAGGCGGGAGCTCGCACAATCCTTGGTCCGTCTTCCTTCATCTCCCTTCCCTTGCATTGGGCCTAATATGTTTGTGGCAGATCAACCGCGGCGTAACGCTGGAAGCTCTCAAATGGAATAAAGTCGGTCTTCAAGTATTCGAATCTTCGGTACCTCTGGGAGCTACACCCGAGTATCTCGCTGGACATTACCTCCTCCAAGCTGCCTCCTCATTCCTGCCCGTCATCGCATTATCACCGCAGCCGTACGTTTCCTCCCCCTTTTCAATCGGTCGCAGACTAACATGGTCAGGAATGAACGGGTTTTGGACGTAAGTCTTTTCATCGGATAGTTGAGCATACCACTAATTCAGCTCCAGATGTCGGCTGCCCCAGGTGGGAAATCGACACACTGTGCTGCCTTGATGCAAAATACGGGCGTTCTCGTCGCGAACGACGTCAACAAATCGCGCGCAAAAAGCCTTATCGGCAATCTCCATCGTCTTGGGGCGCGCAACGTCATCGTATCCACATACGATGCCCGAGATTTTCCGCGCGTCATGGGCGGTTTTGACCGTGTCCTTCTAGATGCACCTTGTTCTGGATCTGGGGTGGTAGCGAAAGATCCATCCGTAAAGACGTCAAAAACGGAACAAGACTTCATATCGCTACCACAACTGCAGAAGCAACTTCTGCTAGCAGCAATCGATTCGACAAATCATGCTAGCAAATCAGGTCCGTGTTATACCTAGTAGTAGACCCTGTTCCCTATAGCTAACATCACTCAGGTGGCTACGTGGTCTATTCAACATGTTCAGTCACTGTCGAAGAAAACGAGGCTGTGGTCCAATATGCCTTGCGTAAGCGTCATAATGTGAAGATAGTAGATACCGGCCTCACCTTCGGACGGGACGGGTTTACTAGTTATGTAAGTTCATTCCTGTTCTACTCCCCATCTTCCACTTGCTTCGTCGTCCTGATGGCAAGATTATCAGGCAAGGCAGCACTTTAACGCAAACATGCGGCTTGCGAAACGCTTCTACCCGCACACGACCAATATGGACGGCTTCTTTGTCTGTAAGCTGCAGAAGATTGGGCCCTCGCCCTCTGGTGAACGGAAGGACGAGGCAAAGTCCGACGTGGCTCACCTGGCAGCTGACCTCGGGCGGAACATGACGGATGAGGAAACCGATGATGGAGCGTTTGGGGGGTTCGACGACGAAGAGGACGAGCTGTACATGCAGCGCGCAAGGAAGAATGCTATGCGTAGGCGTGGTTTTAATCCGAAAGGGTTTCCTAAGTAGAGCGCTACCCGATTCATGCCTCTGGGAGCCCGGGTTGTTAGAACTACGCAATGCCTTCTCTGGAGTGATTTGTAGCCAACAACGAATTAACCCATTCGCCTCGATATTGTATTGTTTTCAAATCTGAATTTAGATCTCTAGTCTACGATGCGAATGCTGGCGTTACGCCAGCTTTGGATGCTCTCAAACCGAGTACGGTGGGAAGTTGCCCATGCATGGATCCTGTCAAAATTTCGGCAAGTGTGGGGGGTGTCTGTCTTAAGTATCAATTTAAGCCCGTCGAGCTTCCACTCCATAGGAGTCAGGTCTGCGTGACATTGGAGTGACTGCCGTATATGGTTAATGCAGTGACCTACTTTCATTAGTGGCAAGGTCATCGAAAGCATTGGCGTTCTTGTACTACGAACCAATATGGTCAACCCTCGATGGATTATTTGGTCTATCGAAAATACGAGTGTAGTAATCGGGATATATTGCCTGACGGAGACGGTTCTAGTCAAGCCTAGGTATGAGCTGCGGTGTCCTTGAGGCCAACCAGGGTGGAAAGGGTGGAAGAGATGCATACCAGACAGTGAAGTGAATGATAGACATCCAAACCACTGAAGTAGAAGCCCGACTCTGGCCATTTAAATGTCGACTCTCCTAGGTCAACTTCCGTTTTATCGAAGTCAAGATTTAAACCTATAGAATCCTTAGCTGGAACTTGGCATTGTTCCAAACTTGTGGTACTGACCTCCCAGAAGCATTTCCCAGGCTTTGTCAACTGCTGGCTCAGGTGGTCCAACGTATTCCTGTCCTTTCTGGTCGATGAAAAGGTGGCCTTCGCTATCCAATTCGACCCCTCCCGAGAATCTCTGAGCCACTATTTCAATCTCGCTCCTCGCAGGTTCTGGGCGAAGTACGGGTTAGTCAATTCTCGCCCTAGACTTTTGCAGATTGATGCCGTTTTCCTGTTCCCCGTATCATGGCGCTCGAAAACACCATTCCGCATGCACATACCGAGATCCGAGGCAAATCCAAGTTCGTAGGATGCCCTACTAGTCGAGCACTGTCCATGAGTCAAGGAAAACAGGCCGAAAAAGCCGAAGAAAATGTTCAACGAGACGGAAATAATGAGGAGAAGCGGCTGAAGCTGGAAGCTCCTCTTCCGCAGTTGCGAGGCAGATTCCGTAGTTTCCAGCAGGTTTTCTTCCTCCTCTTGCTTTCCCATATCGACTTGACATGGAACTCCGAACATGGGCTTTGTTGAACGAGCCAGCCAAGTAGGATGTGTAGAGAGACGTTTGTGGGCGGCGGTCGCAGGTGTAATGGGAGTGCCAGGAGAGCTAATTCCTAGCTGTCTTCACAACACCACATACCTATGGGAGAGGTCGAAGGAATCAGTCTGAGGAGTGCCAGGTAGCGGCGCACGGCTGTTCCAAAGATGCGTGTCGATTTTCCGCCTCAGGCTACCCATCACCACCCGTATGCGGTGCACTTTTGGTCTATGCTGACATGCAGCATACTTACTAAGCGTGCTTACCAAGTGTGCTTACATGGTGAATGTACTTAGATAGATCTAGTCACTTGGTGGCTTAGGTCTATTCTGAAGGTCTGCATTGAGTATGGTTGTGGTGTTGTATTGCGATGTGAAAAGCGAAGTTGCAGGAGAGATGGAGACTAATTGACAGGCATCCACTGTGGCGGGTTTTATATGGGTACTCCCCCGTACCTTCCTACAGTGGAAGAAAACTAACTAGGGTATCTCGCTAGGGTGCAAGGTACTTATCCCCATTAATTGTGTGGGTCTGTACCGGGTGCCTAGGGCTGCCTCACAGTGCCCTTTCACTGAGCTATCACTGGTCCCACTTATATGGATCCACAAGGGTTCCAGGTTTCTATCCACCAGGATCCCGGACCCTGTAAGGCTAAATCCGGCTACCTACACTAGTACTTAGACCCCACCGCAAGGCTAAAATTTCGAGGGGGTCTCCCTAACGAGGTACTTAGTAAGTATACTGCATGCATAGAAGTAGTTCGACCCACTGACCCGGAAGTGGATCACCCTACCTAGTGGATCACGACAACGGTTTTCTGTATTTTTATATAGCATTTTAGATTGATAGCAATTAACAAACAGCACAAATGGCCACACTGTTGCGGTTACGCTTTGACTCGGCACCGAATCCCGATCAACTTCCGGGAGTGGAGTCCTCATAAGCACCAGGTGGCTTGATAACTAGCAAGGGTAGACGTTCCTATTGGTCTGATAGATTCTCCTGCTCTGCTGAAGTTTGAAAACGGGGCGTCCGTGGTCGGAAGCAAGATACGCCCTCGAGGCAGATGAAGCAGGCTACAGCATGTCGCTCTCTTTGGCACGGCGTTCTCGGTGTCTTATCATTTCTCTCCCAGTTCGAATTCTAGTTAATCGATAATATAGCCAACATGCAATACGACAAAGGTCAAGAAACAGAGGAGGCCGAGCCCGATCACGACGTGACTGATGGCTTTTTGCCTGACAATACTCCCCGTGCCCTCGCGCCAAGACCAGAAAGGCGTCTGTTATGGGTTCTGATCGTTGAAAATGCCCTCTTCGCCATCGTCCTCCTGCTCTTCTGGAAGCTATTCGTCCCGCCGCGGACAAGCCTCGACTACCAGGCCCTCACCGCAGACAACAAAGTCTATCCGTCAGGGCCGCTGTCCTGGTCGCAGCGCTTCGAGGCACTGCCGTGTGGTAAAACACCCGAAGAGGCGCGGGCGCGAGGATGCGAATTCGACATGCTCGTCACTGCTTGGCTTCCCCCAAGGTGTATCGACCGCGAGCTGGTCAACGAATTCATGGAGGTCGGCCAGTGGGAGTTCTACACCAAGTTGCACGCCAAGGAGGAAGACAAGTTCGGCACCTATGACCCCGACTTCATAGGCTCCGTCAACCACACCGTCTGGACCACGAGACGCTGGCACGCCACTCATTGTCTCTTCATGTTTAAGAAGTTGACTCGTGCCCTGGTGAACGGCTGGACTACAGACGCCGAAGCTGTCTCGGAGCCGCATATGGAGCATTGCATGAAGGTTTTCATCGATCAAGTGTTGTTTGGCCCCAATCTTGATCAGACCGAGATAGAAACCTACCTGGAAATCATCTACCCTCCATGTTGACCTTTGTGGTGGGGCTTTTCAGTGGTATGCGTGGGCTCTAAAGCGATCGTTGCTAGGCTTGGTCGGATTTTCGCATTGCTTGGTTAATTCAACACGTAAAGCTGGCTGAAGGACATCTGGGTGACTGCACCTCAGGATGACGGTGAATGCAGTAATCATGCTGTAAACGTATAACTCATTAAATAGCGTTTGATAAAAATCCAAACACGTCAGTGTGTGAATGTCCCTCGCCTCAAGAAGACGATGTTGACGTTATTCCCTTCAATCCAAGTATTAGCCCATGATAGTGGGAGCCTCCTTTACCTGCTAGTTGCCATCGAGTAAAAGCCGCTCTGTAGCCTCTAGGAATCCTTGATAGCCTGCTGCGGCGGCACCCAGTGGTATCAATAACCCCCAAGTGAAAGACATCCGATCGTCCAGTCGTAAATCATGGCCAATCGGGTCAATTAGTGCAGTACCTATCTAACCTCGACAAATAAATACATCCGATACCATCAAGTAGATTATCTTCCATGACAGCTCACCTTTGGACTAGACCACTCTCCGGAGTTCTAGGAGTGCCCCACCCATATATCTGGCCCTCGTGAACTTTCTGGTTGGCAAGCGCGTCGACCGTGGCAATCTAAGCGGCAAATCTGAACCACAAAAAGCGGTGTGAGCTTACGTGGGATCTTGGATCAAGATTCACTACCAAACGAGGACGACTGGCTTGAAGCTGCATAGAGCCCTTGACTGATTGCAACTGTAATTACCGGAGGACCTAGTTCGGTCTATGCCATACCGGGTGTAGAGGGTGATCGAGAGTAGCGGCCGTTCGGCTGGCAACTAGACGGCGGCTATGCTGAAAGGGTCCAGGCGAGGTTTCCCGTGTCAAGCCACACACTCCGCAATCGTTTCAGGTTGAAGGCGTCCCCAGTGTTTGGCTAGACGCCAACCAACATATCCCTTTGGCGATTCGCTTGTTTACTGAATCTAGCCTTGTCATTCGGCCTCTGGAGGGTCACGGGATGATGACAATGAGGGCATTGCTTGTGTAGTACACGTGTACTGCAGTATGTCTACCGGAAGCCTAGCCCTCAGATATTGATGAAAGAAAGAGTATGATTGAATGTGGATAAGACTCGCCACCGGGCGGAGCTTCACTTTCGAAGTCTGTTGTGTTCTTGCAGACACTCAGGGAAGTCCACCGAAGCTAAGTGAGGTCGGACGAGCTATGCAGTTAGCGCACTGATTATTCGTAATCGTCTATCATAGGTATCTAACTTACTAAGCTTGTAAGCACAGCTTTGCTAGGAAGAACAGGCCTAGGCTGCGGGACCGAATGTTCCTGGTGCTCCGCTATATCTACCCTCCCGTGCTTGCGGGGAACTGCGGGGAAAGGTGTCTGAAGATCAAAGGAGGCAGATATTATACCCGATATTATATCCGATGCTGGTCTGACATGCATGCGCTTCATGTACGCTTTGAATGTATCAAGCGAAGGGGGGGGGGGAGGAGCACTACAAGGTGGATTTTCTAGTAGTGTGAATTTCACTGTACGGGGCCTGAGTCCTCTTGTTGATTCAAGGAGAGGGCAAGTCTGGAATCCGACTCAGGAGGTTCGAAAGGTGTATTAATCAGGTGCATACATAGACAATGACCGAGTTGATAAATAAAAAGCTACTCGCGTCTCCTAGCAAAAGATATATCAGAACACTTTCATATTATCCAAACCTTCAGCCTCGACATTGCTCTTCTCAGAATCCATCTCTAAGTCAAAGACCGACCTCCATCGCAACTATGCAGCTCAAGCTTTTCCTGAACTTTTTCTTGGCCACTTTCGCCACTGCGGCCGTTATTGCCCCTATTCCTGACGCGTGCGATTCAGGTGATTCGAACCTGGTCAAAAGAGTTCCTGTCCCTCTCGATGCCAGAGTATGCTTTTCCTTCCATTGAACATCCGTCTTAGGAATCCAGACTAACGTTTTCAACAGAATCCTACTGTGAGCCCCTCTAACTCCCGCAAATAGTAGTAACTATATCATAGATTATTAACATGACTTAAAACTTAGCCAGTAAGTAAAAGTTCCGCCCATTGCCTGAAACTCTTACTTTTACCGAAAGTCAATACTAATTCGATGTGTGTGTAGCAAGTAAGTGAATCTTTCTCTGGAACTTACGCACGACAGACCACAGGTTACTAACATGCTTGGCTTGAAGGGCGTGAGTCGCTTCATAACTAGTTAACATCTCAAGCATTAGCTACTGAATATAGAGATACTAATATTGATACCACCAGCCTGTGAGTACATTATCTCTCCTCTTAGAATGACCGTTAACAAGAAAAACTAATATCCTCTTAGTCAGTAAGTGCAGCATTGGAAACACGAAATATAACTACTTCATAGAGGACAGCTATTAACCAAGTGGCCGCGGTACAGTGCGTAAGTAGTATATCGACTATACCGAGAAACTCACCGCTACGAACAGCGGTACTGATTTTGATTCCAGCCTGTTACTGGAGGTCCCGTTCCCCAGATCCCCGTAAGTGCTCCTTCCCGACTTTTCTGGTCTCATCAACCTTACACGATGGGTACGCTAGGACGAGGAATAGAGAAGGCGAGAATGGGGTTCAATTTCAGGGTCAGGACACACGTGAGGGTTGGTTACCTACCTAGTCAGAATAGCCTTGGCCGGGTTTTGTCCTCTAAGGTTTCCCTAGCCCTCGTGCAAATGCAAAGGTTTTGATGGCAAATGAAGCCCTTTCTCTCGGAATCGTAGGAATCGCAAAGCAGCAGAAACGCTCCGTGACTCCTCTGCTATCGTGAAGTTTTCTTCTAGAATTATCTGAAGTATTATTTTATAACGTAGAACTAGGCAATAAGACAGTAAGCCCCGAGGTTTGCCGTAAGTTGTGCTTATTAGTATAACACCAAGTTTTTGTTCAAATGATTCATGTTAACTTCTTATTTGATGAAGTGCTTTCGTTGCTTTTATAGTCTTGCTGGTCCCAATACCCTACGGGCTTATATTGGGTAGTTATCTGCCGTGCTATGCTCCCTGCCATTGAGACTGTGGTCTGACAGCTGCACATACATATGCATAAGAAACACCCCACTCCTCTTCGGCCGCACGGGTATATATATGTCTCCAGTCATCCCCTGCCCTAGAATGACTTGCTCAATATCTCCCAAATTTTACAGCACATAAAGTCTCATTAATTGATCAAAATGGTTGCAAACCTAGGCTCGAGCTTCCCATATATGCTCTATTTCCTGATACCTCTACTCGGAGTCATGTTCACTCTTTTTGGTCCTTCACTGCGTAATTTCAGTATTTCGAGCCCAGCAATTGGCCTCATAACCCGAAAACAGATTGGTGATATAGGTCAGATGCCAAATCAGGGCCATGACGATTTCAAATACCAAGTCAAGATCTTCTCGAGAGACCCTCTCATAGTTTACATTCGGAATTTTGTGAGCAGCGACGAAATCACTCACCTCCTTCAAGTCAGGTAGGGAATGCAGACGAAAGGCGCCTTCATGCGGATGGATGAATTAACTAACTTGTTAATAACATCAGCGAAGACAAATATGAACCGTCCAAAGTCTATAGCAGCTTTGACGGAAACCTCATCGATGATAAGATGCGGGTTTCCGATTCTGCATGGATGGATCCTAAAGATCCAGTAGTCCACAGCATCACACAGCGCGCCCGTGAGTTCCAAGGCTGGCGCGGCAAAAACACATCTATCGAGCCATTGCTAGTTCAGCGGTACCAGGTTGACGGGTTCTACAATTACCACTTTGATTGGGACGAGGCTCTAACACGCGGAAACCGGATCACGACATTTATGTCTTACCTCGTGGGCAACTGTACTGGAGGAGGAACCAATTTCCCGTTCTTACCGCAACCTAGCGATGATCGTTGGTGCGATGTGATCGAATGTGACGAGGAAGGGAGGGATGGCTACCAGGGTATCATCTTCAAGCCCATTGTGGGATCCGCTATTTATTGGGAGAATTTTCACCCCAACGGGACGGGCCATAAGGGCGTCTATCATGCCGGCTTACCAGTCAAGTCCGGAATGAAGGTAGGATTGAATATATGGTCGTGGGATTCCGCTTGGATCAAACCTGAGGAGTTGATGTCACATTGAGCTGTTGTGGTGGACTGGATATAACGCCGTTCCCGTACGGCAATCATTTGTACGTTCATTACAGATACCAAATAGGGGTAAATCCAATACATTGTCTTACGGAAGCTATAACTAGCATCTATTCTAGAGGTGGCAGTGTCTGGGGTAAGGGGGACAGGATGTTCCGGAGGCTCGACAGTTCCGGTTTCCTCCCTGCAGTGCTGCCGAAAGTTTAAGGGGCCGATAGCAAAATGTATGATATGAAACCTACAAGATTTAATCATGAGCCCTAAATGACAAGATAACGTTTCTCAAAGGCGTCCGACGCAGAATCAGGCAGAATGTCAGAGTGGGTTAGGTCCAGAGTGAATAGAGAGTCTCATTTGCAGCTGGGAAGCAGGTAGGTAGTTAGGGCTCAATAGAGTGGTCAATTGATTCCAGAACCTTCCAAATATCTAGGGGGGCAACACCAATATATATACAGAATACTGATATATCCACTCCCATAGGGTAGTGTAATATATATCCCTGACACAGAAACACCTCTCTTCGACGCACAATACCTAAGGGGAGGAGCCCATTTTTAGACACGCTCGTACACGAGTAGTATAACTGTTGAAGTGTACCCCGCGAGTCTTCCGCCGTTCTGATGAGTCCTCTCTGTCCATAATGACTCAGCGTTACTGGGTGGTTTTTCATAGCTAAACGCTGGTTCTTCGTCCTTGTACTATCAAGATGGGTTGGTCAAGTCGCCTTCTCTGCCTAGTATTGATCTATGCGATCACTAGCCAGGCCCGCAAATGCAAATGTGTAGGTATTCATTTCGCACGCCATTGCCTGGAAAGGGAGTCGCCTGATAAACGTCCGACTGGTTTACAGAAAGGCACCCGGAGATTTCTGCTGGCCATCCGACTCGGATTGGGCCGCCTTTAACACAACCGTCGATTGGCGATTATTGCGGACCGAACTTCCAGCAGCTGTTTGCTACCCAGGGAGCGCCAATTACAACCGCGCTGCCTGTGAGTCAGTTATAACCGCCTGGAACGATCCGGCTTTCCACTCCAGTGATCCTGTGAGCAACTACTTGCCGCCGTGGGCTAATAACAGCTGTAATCCCATCTATGAGAATGGTACTAGCACTGCAGGTGACACGCTGGCCGGAAGCCGAGGATTTACATTGGGAAAATATCCGCGATACTGCGTGAATGCTACAACTACAGAACACATACAAGCAGCAGTCAGATTTGCGAAGGATAGAAATCTCAGACTAAATGTCAAGAATACAGGGCATAATCCAAAGCGAGTCCTCGTATTTTTTATGTTTATTTATTTTTATCTTTTGCCAGACGGTTAACCATTGATACAGGAGTATAGCATTTGGCAGCCTTTCGTCAGCCGCCAGCCACGCCTAACTATAGGGACATTCGACACTAATAGTTTACAAGATTTGGACACATAGCATGAAGAAAATTCAATACGTCGACAGCTTTGAACCGGCCTGTACCACCAATTCGACTACCACATACTCCCAAAGATCCGGATCTCAAAAAGCCTTCACGGTAGGGCCTGGGATACAGGACGGTGAGATTTTTCACGCCGCTGCCAATTTGAGCCTGGCAGTCGTCGGCGGGTCGAATTCGGTTGGTTATAGTCTTTTTTCGACTGGCTTTCTGTTATTCTAAGAGTCTTCATGCAGGACGTTGGACTCGCTGGACGGTCTACCGGAGGCGGAAATGGCTGACTCACGAGCGAATTCGGCATGGGCGCCGATAACGTCATTCAGGCAGAGGTAGTGCTGCCATCAGGTAACATCGTGGTGGCCAATGAATGCCAGAATGTTGACTTATTCTGGGCAATACGTGGAGGGGGTAGCGGCACTTTCGGCGTCATCACAGAGCTCACAGTTAAGGCTCATCCGATGCCGCAAACTACTACCTGGACCTTCAGCGCAACCAAGACTAGGAATGATACATCGGCTTGGTGGAAATTATTGGCGCAAATCCACGACGAATTGCCAGCACTGAAAGCAGGAGGACGGCAAGGCTATTACTCGATAGTAGGGCCGCCTTCCTCTTCAGCTCTCACATTTGGAGGGACCTTCAATCTCTACAATAAACCCAACGGCACGGCGGAGCCATTAATACAGCCTGTCATTTCGCTACTTGAGGAAGCCAACGAAAGGGCAACGTATTCTTCTAGTATCACCTGGGCCGCAACATGGATTGAAGTATTCGATGCTTTAGGTGGACAAGGCAACAGCGCCGGTCTTGGTGGAAGCGCATCAACCTCTCGATTACTTCCTGCCACTTCACTTACGCACAACCTCGACTACTTGGCAGACGTGCTAGAACTAATTAGTCCCGTGGATAATCCTAAAGTCAGCTTCATGCTTTTTCTACTCCATTTAAGCAACTACTAATGGGATTTCCAGGCTGGTTTGTCGAATCCTACCATTGCCGGCTGCTTGATTGCCAGTACGAATCCCGTCGACAACGCATTGAATCCAGCCTGGCGAAACACAACGGTACACGTGGTTGTCGCTGAAACTTGGAAAGACTCCACACCCTACACCCAGACGTGGATCACAAATGATCTCACGACTAACGTTAGAGGCGCAGCCTTGCGCAGCCTAGCACCGGGAACGGGGGTCTATTACAATGCGGTACGCGGTCTCAGATTGAGTCTAGTGCTGTTTTCATGTAACGAGTTGGCTTATTGCATAAAGGCCGATGACTTTGAACCTGAATGGCAACAATCACTATGGAGCGAAAATTATCAGCGTTTAAGGGCTATCAAACCGAAGGATGACCCCAGTCATTTGCAATCGTGACGAAGATGTGTTGGCAGTGAACTGTGGTTTGAGCAGGAAGACGGCAAGCTTTGCCGGGCTTACAGATAGATGTGCAAATGTAAAGCACTGCAAGGAGTCATTGAAAAATTGTAGATCCCATGTTGAGCCTGTGTATACAGAGTTTGTAACAGATAATCTCCACATCGAGTATTCAGGGGAGGGAACCTACCCGAGACTTGACAGGACTGAATACGCTCTACTTGTAATAGCTAACTTGCTGTCCATGCACACACCGAGATCGTGTTTCGCAGCCCAGTATTAAAATCTCGCCTATGTGTCTTTGATATCTAATATGTAATCCGCTAAGCCGTTGACGAGATGCACCACCTCTATCTCGAAGTGAAGAACTTTGCGAAACACGTGACAGCTGGCGGCAATTAGGCGAAGGAAAAGATATAGGGGTAGAAATATCACGTGATTCGCAGGGAATCCCGTCCCGAAACATAACAAAATCGGTTGGGATCGTAGCCCCCGCACGAAAAGAGACCATTCCAACATCTTTCTAATTCGAGATCGTCCCGAACGAGTGTTCACAGGTAAGTCTATCGTGTGTGGGGAAGTCTCTGAGGCTAGGGTGGCGGTTTCTCGGATACTCGGGGAGAAAGATGTCCGCCTCAGAGCTTGGCTCGCATTTGGAGTTTGAAAGCAAGCAAAGGAATCCCTATCTTGTCGGAATTAGACTCGTCCTCGCATTCCGTCTCCCCCAATTCTTCAATCTCTCGCTAATGTTACTAGGTTGTATTCATTACCTGTGGATAATGCGACGTCATTACAAATCGCGCAATGGTTGCCTGCGGTGTAAGCAGCGGCGAGTCAAGGTCAGAGATCTCCAATTGCTGTGCGGTAGCGTAAACAAGCAATCTGACGGTGTTTAAATCTAAATGTAGTGCGATGAAAACCGTCCTTGTGCCGCTTGTGTAAAGCACAGTGTATCGTGCAGCCTGGATGTAGGTGTTTCTGCTGCTTCTTCTCCAGCCAGCTCGACATCAATGCGCCCAAACCCTGCTTCAGACGTAGGTATGTATCGCCAGGCTCCAAGAATGCCGCCATGTTTAAGTCAGGAATAGGCCGAGTCGAGCTTGTCAGAGAGTTCCGCTCAACACCTCGGTCCGAGAAATGCGCTGCGACCGTTACGGCCCTCGCAGCTATCAGTCGAGCCATGCGTAGCATCACCATCGCTTCTAACCTCAGACAGTGTTTCTTACCTTTCCAAAGCTTCGACCAACAACAATTCACGACAAAGGTCCCCCTGGATCACGGACTTGGAGCTGATGCATCACTGGAGCACAGTGACTTGCTTCACCCTCCCCAGAGGCGAGGAGCTCGGTCACATTTGGCAAGTCGAGTGCGTCCGATTAGCACTCACGGATGAACCATCCATGCACCAAATATTGGCCATATCTGCCTTTCATATGGCCTATCTGCAACCTTCTCATCGCCGGTTGTACTTGATGCTCGCTTCGCAACACCATGGTCATGCTCTACAAGGATTGAGAGCAAAGTTCACTCATGAGGTTACCCCTGAGAGTTCGCATTCGACTTTTGCAGCAGCAGCTTTACTAATTATCGGTGCTTTCGCTACGTTTGCTGTCAATGCCGAAAATGAAGAAAATACCACCCCTGGTCTGCAGGACATGCTGGACATGTTCGGTCTCATCAGGGGCATGAACGTGGTGCTAGAGGCGTGGACCCATACCCTCCTACAAGGACAATTTACAGATCTTTTCACTGACTACGAATCATCACGACCAATGATCTTTCTCGAAGCCATTTGTGAGAAATTGCGGAACATGAAAGAGAACACAGAGGACGATCAACCGACACCGGTGGTCAGCCGTGAAATCACAAACTTTATAGACTCTATCAAGTTCTCGATTCGCTCTGCCCGTTTCCCTGAGATACGGCTGGCCATGACATGGCCAATTAAAGCGCATCCAGACTTCCTTGCACTGCTCCACCAGAAGGACGAGAAAGCGATGGCAGTGCTTGCTTATTATTGCGCTATACTTCACGAGGCACAACCATACGCCTGGTACTGCACGAGATGGGGTTCCAATGTAGCTAGAGATATCAAGAGTATGATAAACTCACTAGAGACGGAGGCAATTGCATGGCCATTGGCGTATATGGGTCTATCATAGGTTTGTCTAACGGTTCGCCGGTCGACATCCGTTTTACTACATTTCTAGGACAAAAATAATCTATCGTATAGCACAGGGCTGGAGACAGAAAAACCGACGGTTTCAACTATTTCAGACGAGTGGGCATCTAATCAGGCGAATAAAGTGGTAGACGAACGGTAAATTGTATCGCCCACCAGTAAATCGGGCCGAGCAGAAGGTAGTTCTACTCATCTAAAATTCTTTCTGCAATTTAGGGTTTAATCGAATCTGCCGCCCAAACTTGTGGAGAACCCAGAGAACTGGTGCTAGTGCAAGCAGTATTAATCCAAGCAAAGTGTTTCCCCATCCTAAACCTAGATGATCGTAGAGCTGGAGGCCGAATAGCGGTAGTACAGCCCCCAAAATACTTCGCCACACTGTATTTGCTGCCGTAACGGAGGCCGCATGTTGTTCGAAGGCCTCAACCAAGTAGGTAAGGGTGACGGTGAAGAGACCGAGCGTTCCGAATCCCAGGATCCCCGTGCTGATTAACGGAACTATCCAGTGAACACCGCTCTGTGTCGTCCATCCATATAGGATGATGCCAGCTGGAGGTGTGAGCGCAATTGGAACAGTCATAACCAAGTTCAACCGATCCTCGGGATGAGGTTCTTTGCCTCGGCTCTCGTTACGCTGAACGACCTTGTCGGAATAAATCCCAACAAAAGCTTGGCCAATAATATTTCCAACACCCCCAGCAATGAACACCAAGCCCGCACTCCGTGCACTGAAATTATACTTCTCTTCAAAGACAAATGTAAATGTGGTGAAAAGGATATAGATTACCCCATAGACGATGGCTATATACGCGGACGTGATCGCGACAATGGGGGAACGAACGGACATCCGGACCGGTCTAGCAATTGCTGACACCCATAGCTGCTTAGCAGAGCCTTTTTTCCTGAACATCGACTGATATTGCGGGTTTCCTGTTTCTTTCCGCAGTCTTGCTGCTTTTCTTTCCAGAATTCGTGGGGCATAGGTTTCGCGAAACACGGCACAGGATGCGAGGGTCCCTACTCCGTACTTCAAAGGTTTAGTTTTGTGACAAATGTGTTAGTTTCCCTTGCACTTACGGCTATGGCAATAACCCAGAACACCCATCGCCACCCAATTGATTCAACCAGGAAGCCACCAAAAACGGGACCAACGATAGGTCCGAGTAAAGGTCCTCCGGACCACAGCGATATGGCCCTACCTCTCTGGTCTCGCGGCAGCAGGTCTACAATAGTGCCACTGCCATTGGTCAAGACAACCACTCCGGCAGAACCGGCAAGAAATCGGAAAACAATGAGCATGCCGATGTTGGTTGATAATGCGCACGCGACGGTGAATACGATGAAGAGGGTGTTACAGCCGAGGTAAACGATTGTGCGGCCGTATAACTCGCCTAGGGGTGCAATTACTAGCGGGCCAAAGGCGAAGCCCAAGACGAAGACAGAGACGACGAACGTGGCAAGCGATTTGTTCTCGTTGTGGAATTCTGTGAGTATTTGAGGGACACCGGGTGCTAATGCGGACGATGCAAGAGGCCTAGGGAGAAAGAGATCATTAGTCAGTCTCAACACTTATCCATTCAGCTACCTCGGGATATATTCGAAATTGCTGGGACTTTACACGAGAAAGCTAAGAAAGGTCAGAACGCCAATAATGCTCCATTTTTGCCAACGAGTCCAATTCAATGGATTCTCCGGATCTCTATCTTCTGGCTGCTCCCAACCCACTATGTACTGTCGTTCGCCACCTTGTTCCTCGGTAGAGAAGCGGCGAGGTGTCGACTTTGCCGGCTCATGAACTGGTATTAGAGAGGTACTCTTTGGCTCCAAAAGGCTCGATGGTGATTCTGCCATGCCGGAGAGTGAAGAACGTAAGTGGCATGGAAAACGACAGCCGAGAAAACATGATCGATTACCTATTCTCGCTGACAGCAAGTGAGAGCGTCTACGCAGTTATATAATGTCAACAGTGTGAAGGTAACCGTATGATTGCCATCATGGTTGCAACCAGCTATCTTGGTGCTGCAGCTGCCGAGCACGCAGAAGGCCTGGTCTACACTAACTACAGGACACGGACTACGCGACGTCTAACATGGAATTTCCACGAAATATGATTCGCAGCGGTAACTGATGTCGTCTGGGATCACATAGTGTGGTAGAAGGGGGCCAAGAGAAAACGGACCAATCAAGTATCGAACCGATTTAGAAACTGCCGAACTGACAGCGACCCAATCAAATACTAATGCGAAATTAGCTTCCTCTTGAGGGTTTCAACAAAAATAGGCCAGTCTACTTGTAGTAATAATAGATAGTTCCATTCTAACAGGAAGGTTACGTAACCACCTGCGCAATACAGGTAGTGCCCATGTCCGGGGTTACTACTGTGGACCTGGACAGCCCGCTGCCCTGTCGCGATCAAGATGATCCGAGCTTGCATGGGACTTTGATAGAACTCCCGCCGCTAATTTCGTTCTCTAAACTTGCTGTTCTAGGTATATACTATATTCAATGGCTCCCCCTTTACAATTGTTGTGTGGAACCAGGCCTCTAGAGTAACACTTAAGTTCTAGATAACCCATGGATAACTAATTATGCAGCCAGGCCAAGTCAACGTCAAAGTGTACCTAGTTTAGGTAGGTACTGAGGACGTAGGCGAAAACAGGCTCCGTAATGGCTTGGCATCTTAAACATAACCAGGTATACCACCTACCCAACAGTTTACCGTTGTCAGTAGCCGGGGGTCTTCTTGGAGAGTTGTCGGATCAAACAATGATTGGTCGCTTGAATGACAGCCCTCGGAAACAGCCATGATTGGCCATCAGCTCGCTTTCGAGAAGCAGTTTCACCAGAGCATCCATCCGCACTACCTCTCGATTTGAGGTCGAAGATCTACAGTACGTACCACATTCCGATACATCCGTAGTGATTAAATCTATAACTGTGTTTAAATTGTCTTGTGATTCCTTCTACGGTAGTATTATTTCCACATTCTTGCATTCGTGGTTGATCTGCAGTTCCGTTGCTGCGCATGCAGATTCATTAGTATCTTCGGTATCTGATTTGGAGCTGAAACCCTGCCTTCGTCGGATCACACGTAACCAGTCAACAATACTACGGGCACTCAATTTCCACAGTAACATTCTAGATCTCTTATGGCTCTCCTCGACGATATCTTCAACTCCGACGATGGCCAGAATACTCGATGGTCACTCGCTCGCAACGCTATCCTAATTCTGTCCGTGATAGCTCTTATTCAACAATGCTTGACCGCCATCTACGACCTCTACTTTCATCCTCTGAGCGGGGTTCCGGGGCCGCGCTTATGGATTGTATTTCCCATTTTGCGGAAATACCACAGTGAGTAGTTCTCGGCGTCATATCCTTCCTCTTCTGGCTACTTTTGGAGTAGAAAGATTTCTTTTCGGGCCTCATTCGTGTTTGTGGAAACTCCCAACAGTTTTCGAAACCCTCTAGATCACGCACAAAATGAATATTACTAACCTCGAGTGCTGTAGTGGTGCGAGGTGACGCAGAGTTCAAGATTCGAGACCTGCATTTGAAATATGGCGAAGTAATGAGGGTATCGCCCAATGAAGTCTATTTCCTCAATCCTCAGGCGTGGAAAGATATCTACGGCCACGGACACGCCGAGTTCCCAAAATTCTATCCCGAGGGTTTTCATATGCACCCGAAGAAAATCATCTCATCCAACGCACAAGACCACTTTCGCTTGCGCCGTGCCATGCTACCCGCGTTTTCGGACAAGGCTCTAACGCAGCAGGAACCTCTAATTCGCACGTATGTAGACCTCTTGATCCAGCGGCTACGAGAGGTATCGGAAACTGCGAGTTGTACGAACATGGTGCGTTGGTACGACTTTACGACGTTTGATCTTATTGCCGATTTAGCATTCGGAGAGTCCCTCCACGGCCTGGAAACTGGGCAGTCAAATGTCTGGCTAGATAACATTAGCAAAATTATGATCATCGCTCCCATCTTCGTCTTGATCGGCGCCTCCAAGATCTTCGGCAAGATCATTATGCTCTTCTTCGGGCCACTCATGACCAAGGCGGAAAAATCCCATCTAGCTAGCGTGGAGAAGATGGCCAGAACTCGCCTTACTGCTCGAAAGCAACCTGATCGTGGAGACTTCATGGATTTTTTCCTACGCTCGCGCGGACAAACCCATCAGCTTACCGACGAAGAAGTTATCATAAACTCGGACTTGGTGATGGTAGCTGGCTCCGAAACGACTTCCAGTTTACTCAGCGGCACGACATATTGGATGTTGAAAACGCCACATGCGCTACAGCGAGCTACCCAAGAGGTCCGCGAGGCATTCCGTTCTGACGATGAAATGACATTTCTGGAGACTCGATCAAGGTTGCCTTACCTACTGGCTTGTCTCGAAGAAGGTCTACGCCTATTTCCACCTGTTCCGTTAGCGTTATCTCGGAGCGTTCCAGGTGATTCGCCCATGACAGTGTGCGGACTCACGTTACCACCTAAAGTGAGTTGTTGCAGTACTACTTGAAATGTGCAGACGTATGGCCTGTAACGAGATTGGCTAACATGGCCAGACTGTGGTCGGCATCCACCACTTATCGGCTTATTCATCTGAACTCAACTTCCACAGGGCGGGTGAGTTCTTACCGGAGCGATGGTTACCCGAAGCCGCCACTGATCCGACGTCCCCATTCTACCACGATCGCCGCGAAGTGCATAGGCCCTTCAGCTTCGGCCCCAGAGACTGCATCGGGCGAAACCTGGCATATCATGAGATGCGTCTTATCATGGCGAAAGTTCTCTTCAACTTCGACATGCGACTGGATTCAAGCTGCGAGGAGTGGGATCGCCAACGAATATATGCGCTTTGGGAGAAGCCGCCTCTTAAGGTTTACTTGACAGGGAGGACTGAGAATTGAACTGCGACCAAAGGCCGGACCTAGGTAACACTTGAACGAATCATTTACTCGGTATATCCGTAATTCGTAGCTTGCCCCGGGGCTTCTCGCGGGTGTCCGTCGGATTGTATATTGCGTCTGACAGTTAATATACGCGCTCCTACATCATACTGGGCCGATACTCGTGGCTCGTAGGCGGAGTCACTCTGCTGATTGATCTCTTCCAACGCGCAAGATATAGGTCACTAAATTATTTCCGAATAACTCTCTCTGTATCAAATATATGTTTCCTTCCCGATTGAACCCGAGTCGCTCGAATGATCCGCGTCTGTTTTTCGGGACGGGAATCGCCTCGGTGTCTTAACGGCCTTGCCTTTATTGACCTCTCCCGCCCCCTTGCTACGATGGTAAGGCCTATTTCCAAGGGCAACCGTGTTGTTAAATACAAATTTGTCAACTGGCTTATGGAAGTGTCTTCTAGGCTGCCAGAAGGTTTGAAGAGGGGAGGGGCTGACTGTGCCTGGTTTGCTGAAACAGTAGCTATTGTTTCATGGGCCCCCCAAAACGATCGGTATCTGCGGCTAGCTTGTGTGGCCGATACGGAATGGTTCAGAGTGAAGGGTGGAGGGGATTTTGACATGCACGTGTCGGATCGAGTTGATCAAAACACAATGAGAGTGGAGAACAAATGTCGTGGCTCGGGTCAAGCTCAAGGAACGGGAAGGAAACAGGAGTGAATTTCAGGATTAATACGGGCTCCGAGGGGTCTGATAGCCTCCCCAAAAGAGAGACTACTGAACAATCCCCCGGCGTCACCGTCGCCTTCTACTAGTCTAGGACTATGGAATATCCTCTGCTAAGGCGTGGCTAGATAGATTTTCAAGAATACAGAGAAAATCAAAGAGCGGTATTGGCAGAGGAAACACGGTAATATCAAAGAGTGAGATATCGAAGTTTGCATAGACTACTATGACGAGATACGCAAGGGGGTTCGAACGGTCGCCAGCTCGGCAATTTCTTCTATACGGCCCTCGCGCTGGCGGAATTCAACAAGCACTGGATCGAGAATGGATAGACGAAAACAGTCTGGCTTGCGAAGTGATGCTGGGGGCCGGACATTGAACCCCATCACACTCCCATACAGGATCCAGGGAAGACAAGTGACGCACTCAGCGACGTATGTGCGGCCACTTTCAACTGGTAGTGCATCCATCCGATGAAAGCTGGGATTGATGTGCCCCTGATGATCAGAAGAGCAATACTTGATGCCCGATGAACAGTATGGTGGGATTCAAACCCAAGATCCCGATATAAGTGACTCACGGTGTAGCTCATACAGCGATGATGTCGAACCCACTCTGGCGAAGTTTCGTCTTTAAGAGCAGCTGTACAATGGTTCTCATGAAACTGTCTAGCAGTTCGTTGTAAATCATCTTCCCTCCGCGTTTAGGAGAGCCGGAGATATCACTCAGTCGTAACCGCGATAGCACCAATCCCCATAGCCACCACCAGCCCCGCCTGGTCGTATCGAGATGGCGCTTTCTTCTAACGTCTCCTTTCGTCTCTTTTTCTTTCAAGCTACTTAGCTTCCGACATCTTGCACTCTCGATGCGCTCACGCCTTGTGAATTGCATACCACTACGCAGCTTCTTACCCCTCTGAGTTATGACGTCCTCTTCACTGTCGGTCTGCTCGTCATCTCTGACATGTTCCCCTCGCATATGTAGGCCCTAGGTAGGCAGCATGTCGGGTCAGGCGAATCGGGGGTCTTATATACCTTCAGATTCAGAAAGGGGGAAAGGGGCAAAAGGGGGAATCTGCGAAAGCAGACACACTTCTTCAATGCTGCTGGCCAGACCTAGCCACGAGGTAGCAATTTAGTTCCTACCAGAGACGCAACAATGTTGTTTTCCAACAATATAACTCCCAGACCTACCTACATGTAGATGCACGCAGGTTGTGAATAGGTACCTAAGGATCAATGTAGAGGTCGTATCCATGGATTCAAGTCCCGTTACCTGCATTGGAGTCGAAGGGCATATGCTCAGAAGCAGCAATATCGGACCTGCGGGGATAGTGCCCCGCGCTAGAAGGAGACTGCTGCCCCGCCATGGCCATCCATTTGACATGGTCCCATCCATGGAAGCAATATAGGAAGCTCCCGTCTTCCTACCTCCGGTAATCTTGCAAGGTTCCTCATCTTCGAAAACAGCGCACCCGGGATATAGTAGCTAGGCATAGCGCGTGGCGCACCTTGCTCAGAAGAATGGAGCACGACACAAAGACCCGTACGTTCAAGTCCTCCAAAGAACGCCATCTTCAGCTCGACTGACATTGCCACTCTCGCAGCGCCTTACCTGACGAGTGACCAAACCTCGTTCGCCTACATATCGGCTCGCGACCGGTGGCCCGTCATCGTCGTGAGTGTCTCCGCCCGCCTTTCTCTTCTCTTTTGTCCCTCCCTCTGTTTTCTTCTCCCCGAAGCGATTGCTATTGCGCCCCCTCCCCCGCTGACCCATTCGCCAACGGACGTAGACCAGCGCCATCGACGATACCTTCCGCTCCGTGACCCAATGCGACGATGCCGAGAAGCGCGATGACGGGAAGAGGATCGTCGAAGAGCTCGCGCGGCTGAAATACGAAATGCAGCATGACAGACAGCTAACGTGGGCTTCACTTACCTCCTTTCCACTGCTTTCCCTTTTCCTCTACGCATAGAATCCGTTCTAGAGCTGGCGATGTCTGGGCCTGCATTGACAACGACGGTGACAACGCAGACCGATCCGAGACGACGGCCTCCCCGACGTGGCGCTCTACAATCAAGAACTCGAGAAGCTGGGCACGCCCACCTGGTTCGCCGTGCCGTGGCTGTACTGCGAATGCTACCTCTACCGGAGAATCAGCACGTCGTTCAATCTCTCGACGTACTGGAAGAACTACGACGTGTTCGCGCGCCAAAAGATCAACACCTTCCGCTCTTCGCGACCCGCCGTGCTCGAGCTCGCCGCGCGCTACAAGGACCTCGTCACGCAGATGGACGCCGACAAGGGCGAGGCCGGCCACGAGAACGACGAGGCGCGCAAGCTGCTGTTCACCGAGATGTGCGAGATTTGTCTCTGGGGGAACGCGACGGATCTGTCGCTACTCACGAGCCTGACGTACGAGGATATCCAGAAACTGCAGGGATCCGAGGCGAGAAAAGCTTCCGAGAAGAACATCCTGGTGAATGATCTCGGCGCTGCCTACGAGGTCCTCAAGAAGGCACAGAGCGAGGGCAAGAAAGAGCGGAGGGTCGACATCGTCCTCGACAATGCCGGCTTTGAGTTGTACGTCGATCTCATCCTCGCAGGGTATCTCCTCTCGTCTGGCCTGGCGACCCTCGTCGTCCTGCATCCCAAGTCGATTCCCTGGTTCGTGTCGGATGTCTTACCCGGCGACTTCGCCGCGTTGCTCGGCGCCCTCGCCAGTCCCCGGTCGTTTTACGAAACGCCTTCGGACGACGAGAAGCTCCAGGACAAAACGCCGCCGCCGCTCTCGGACCAGGAGACATCCGAGCTCGGCTTCCTCTTCCAGGAATGGGCCCGCATGCACGCGGAGGGCCAGCTCATCCTAAGACCGAATCGCTTTTGGACACATGCCGGCAGTTTCTGGAGACTGCCGGCCGAGGAAAAGGACCTGCTGGGCGATCTCCAAACCAGCGAGCTCGTCGTGTTCAAGGGCGACCTGAACTACCGTAAACTGACGGGCGATGTAAGCACCCTTGATCCCTGACTGATGTATATAAATGGACAGGCAGATAAGCAGACAGGCTGACAAGAACATGTGCCTAGGCGGCTTGGGACCCCGCGACGCCATTTACAGAGGCGATTGGCCCGCTCGGGCCTGGATCGGGGGTCAACGTCCTGGCCCTCCGCACATGCAAGGCCGACGTCGTCGTGGGTCTTCAGCCTGGCGAGGACGGGAGGCTGAGGGCGATGGAGGGTGGGGGCGCGGACAGCGGTGCTCGGAAGTGGGCGTGGAGTGGCAAATGGGCCGTGGTGTCCTTTTCTGGGGGGAAGTAAGGGGAAGGGGGGGTTAGGGGGCCGATCAGATACCGTAGAGGTACATGCATGTGATGATGGATGGATGGATGGATAGATCTCGGGGAGGCACCTAACCTGGGTAGATATAATAAGCATTGCGGGGCCGGGTTTTGGAGGCATGTAGATAGACCCAACCCATATAAGCGGTTACGCCTCACGGATAAGGCGGACCACTATCACCAGGGTTATACACTAGATGCAATGCTATCTTGGGAAAGAAAAAACTCTGGGTTAGCGAGGGAGTCAGGGGGTGAGATGAGGGGATGAGGAAGTGACTAGGTTAGGGGTGAGATGGACCGGTTACCATCAACTGCTTAACAAGGTAGCAATGAGTATTAATGATAACAATACCTAGTCAAGTTACACGGGCTGACTCAGTCCTCCTTTTTGCCAAAGCCCAGTAAGGCGACGTCAGTTCAGCTTTGGGAGATGGAAGTTCGCCCTCGAACCTCGCAGGGGGGGTATCTCTGTCGGCGTTCCCTTCTTTTTCCCCTCCACCCCAACGCCAATTATCCATTTCCATTCGTTGCCTTGCAGCGGCCGACAATCTAACTAGCTACGCCTATCATCATTATCGTTTGAAGGAGAAAATGGGAAGGACGCGATACGAAAAGAAGGCAGTAGCGCCCCGGAGCATTAGGAACCACCAGATCTCAGACACGGCCGAGACCATCTCGCCAGTGACCTACTCCCGGGCCTCGGCGACCTCAGCGGCGATGGCCTCGTCGAGGTCGAAGCCGTGTTGGAAGATGATGCGCTTCTCGCCGCCCGCGTTCACGGTCTGACGCAGCGAGGCGGGGAGTCGCATGTAGACGGCGCGCGCAACGACATAGCTGCCGACAGCCCACAACCACATCAGCACGGCAAACCCACTGGCCAGGAGCAAGGTGGGGAGGAGGAAGACGAGGGCCACCAGAGTCCAGAAGAGCGTGAATGCGACGGTCGAGAGAAGCGCGAATACGAGGACGCTGAGGACGAAGGCCGTGAAGAGGAGGGTTGGGACGAGGGCTGAGAGGATCTGGGTCGCGACGAAGAGCTGGAGATTGGATTCGTATTAGCTAGTTAGCGGGCACGGGTCTCGTTCATGGAACGGAGGGTGGAGGGACTCGTGATGCACAGATGGTGTACCAGACGGAGAAATCAAGGGATAGATTAATAGGTAGACAGATCAATGGATGATTCGGTACGGTGCACACCGAACAAGTGATTTGGGATAGAGTGGTGTGGACGGCCCGGCTTGACATACGGAGAGTAGTGGCCGCTTGGTGGCAAAGGCTGTGGCCGAATCCACGGCTCTCTGGCGCGTCGACGGGGCCACGATGCGGTCGACTTGGCGCTGGCTATATGCGAGCATGTCGTGGGCTCTCGCCTTCGCCTTGGCGGCGATGGTGTTGTTGGCGGACTCGTCGCCGTCGACGTTGTGGTCGTTGTTGTTGGCTGGCGACATAATGTCACTGGCAGGACGGAACGAGACGACACGAGACAAGGAAAATGGTGACGATGTTAGATATTCGATGACAGGGATGATGACAGCTATGTGATTGATCGATGGGACTGGTGTTGCAGATACGGGGTAGTGCGGATTATGGCCACCACACCGCGCCGCACCACACCACACCACACCGTTTCGCTGAGGTTGCAGAAGGGGAATAGGGCGCAAGGCTGGGCTGACGGAGCGACGGCCGACGACGTCAATAAAGCGGCAAAATAGACAGACACGCGGGAAATGCACGGTTGGGAGACCAAGGGCCACGGCAGTAGCGTGGTGTGGAATTATAGAGCTAAGCTAGGTAAGTATGTAGCGGATCTATAGAAGGGGACGGGGAAGGAGAGTGCGAAGCGAGCGCGAGGAGAGGAGGGAGACATCTCGCTGGGGGCACGGGCGGAGGGAGGCTGAAGAATGAAGAAATTAGAATGCACGCAGGTAAGGTGACGTCGAGGATGGGATGACAGGTGGTGGGTTGCGTGGGCTAATTCAGGTACTGTAGGGTAACCTGTAAGCCTGTGGCAGTTGGGTCAGTTGGGCGGGTAGGGCAGCTCGATATAGCGTGTACCACGGTGAGGAAGCAAAATTAGTATACACTGACGGCAGGCAGAAACAGGTAAGAGCTGTTACCTAGTCTCCTCTCGGTAGGTACCGAGGCAGGTACCTATGTGTAGGTAGTCCACCTCGGTAATCCACCTCGGTAATCCACCTAGACCACGAGGTAAGGCCCCTAAGGCCAGATTCGGGAATTGTGGCTTTGTGCCACTATACGCTAGAACAAAGATGGAAAGAATTGTCCAGGTATGGAAGTGACATCATCAACTACATGTGCTACCTAAGTACCTAGTATACAGCGATATACCTATTTACCTACCTAAAGTTAGGTTACCTACCGACTTAACCTGAGGTAGGGACTTCCAGTTATGTAAGGCTCCCTGGGTATTGCGATTGGAGTCCCGCAAGCCATTCTTTACCCATCTTGCGAGAGGCGCAGGGATGACATTTCTATAGATATCAAGTAGGTCTCTATCTATCTCCAACTCACTATAGTCAAAGGATGCAATTATTGATTATGGCATGCCTTCGCCGCATCACCATACCACCATCTGCGAACCTACCCAGATACCTGGTGAGCGCCTATAGGTTTTATTTCGACGGCCACCAACCAGCGTTGCCGTAAGAATAGGTAACTGCCTCTCCGTCTGCCCGCCAAACCCCCACCAAAACCCCACCAAACTACCTACCTCGCTGGTACCAAACCACCCCCCTCCTGCAGCCTTACGTGTCTCGTATTACCTACCCGCCGCTACCTGCCGGTCGAGCCTACAGATCATTTTTGCGTCCATGGTTTGGCACAGTTATTTGTATTTTCTCTCATTGGCCGTTTTTTTTTCTCCCCCCCCTCTTGCTTCGCCTTTTGTTCTCGTCTTTTCCGTCGTGCAGCATAGCGAGATGATCTGCCTGCACACAATGCAGAGTGCAGAAATCCAAAACAAAAATGCAAATAGACACATGGCTCTCGAGATTCGGCCTAAAAACGGAAAGGCTGGCAGGGTTTAATAATAGAACGGCCACCTCTTCTTCGCTCTTGTGTCGTCGTGGAGCCGGCGAGTGCCTCCTCTGTACGGACAGTCTGTCGCGACGCTCCATCTGCCTCTTGCCTGCGTCGATCCTGGACAGTGGCTAATCCCGTCCGAGACTCAGTTTGCGCAGAGAGACAAGTATAGCATCTCGCACGCATTCACGCCCCATCGTGAAACCCCAAGAGACACACTGCGCTTATTCCTCAGGCCACGGTCATCATCGCCGGCAGCGTTCGCCGTCTAAAAACGGCACCAGCTGCTCTGCCATGACGGCCTCTTTGGGCAACATGACCACCATCTCCCTCGCGCACGTCGCATTGCGCCTGTCGGGTCTGCCGGGGCACGCTGGCCCTGGCTCCCTTTTCCTATGGAACCGCCAAGCGTGGGTCACGTTTTGCACTCCCGCTTTTGTCGCTTGTGTGAGGCAGTGTGACGCTGTGCCTGCACCTGTCGGAATCGTTCTAGAAAGCCATTGACCTCTACCGGCCGCCGTCTGCCAGCCGCCACAACGTCACCGCATACACAGCTGTTCTCTTTTTGCCGTGTTCGGTCCTTTTTCGACGTAGACGGCGACCTGTCTTGACACATGTGCTGGTTCACAGCGAGCAGCCAGCCTCGCTGGTGCCTCCCCGCGACACTATTTGCGAGCTACCTATGTCCAAAGCGAAGGATCTGTCCGCTATCGTAATTATAGTCCACTGACATACCCATTATAGACTCCGTGTTCAGTACCCTGTCACACGGCAAATGCGACCCCAAACCCATCGGTTGTAGCGTGCGTCGGCTGTCAGAATCGATCACGTCCTCCCTGGCTTTCCGCCTCAGAGCGAAGCATGCATCAAGATGTGCGGCACTTCAGCCGTCACTTCTGGAGAGCTGAAGAGACAGGGAGAGCTGAAGAGACGCCGCCCCCCGGAGACGCTAGTAGTAGGAGGTCGTTGCAACGACGTCCCCCAGATACGCCAGGGCGATGGGCCTCGACCCTGGACCGAAGCCGCGTGCGTGGGGAGCGAGTTTCTGACAAATATTGAGTCTGTATCTACGTCTATATATATAGGTATATATCTATACAAGGCAGACTACGTGGGGATTAGATTGTTCGGTTTGCGTATATATATAAGAGTGATCGACTTGGACTTCAAGGTTTCTGGCATCTTCATCTTCATCATCATCATCATCATCATCACCATCATCACATACAACCAAGAGATTCATCAAATTGAAACTACCACCTGCCATCGTCCCATCTCATCAAGCTGCAAAGCCATCAAGAGCCATACCCACCTTTCCTATCCATCATTCACACGATGTCTTACACAACTACCTCGTCAACGTCCATGTCATCCGACTACATCGCGGGGACATACGCCTCGGGCCAAACACCAAACTACCCTCCTGAGCTGGATATCTCTGATATGTCTAGCTCAAGAACGTCAGCATCTGCTAGTAACACCGCCCGGCCGCTCATGGCCTACTCGACATCCTTTACCTCCGATTGGAAGAAGGACTACACAAGTACCCACCGTCACTACCAGGAGCGAGGCTCTTGGAGTACCAAGGGGAACGCCGGAAGTACCCGTTGAAAACGGGAGGACAAAGATCAACGGATGCTCTCGTGCACACATGCGTATCGAAGACATTTAGGCGGAGTGGTTTTATTTTCCATTCTTATTATATGTATTTTTTTAATGTTTTTCTTTTTTCTTCAGGTTCTGGGGCGAGGAGTTTTGGGCACGAGCGAGAAATGGTGATGAGTTTTTTTTTTTTGGGGGGGGGGTTATGATAGAGTGATATCGAGAATTGGGAATGGCGAAGCTGGGCATGTTCTCTCTGTTCGATATAGAAGGATGACTGGAAAACTACCTAATAAAGGTTAAACTGGTCAGGGCAATACGGTCTTTCAGCTAGATTCGGGGTGGGCAGGATACCATGACTTCTTGTACGAACCTTTTTACGAAGGAATATATATTCACTATTTCCTCCCTCTCCGCATGCCCATGAACAACCTACTAAGTATATGATAGGGGCTGTCTACGTGGTAAACAGTAAATTAAGTTGTCTCAAGTTGGCGCGTTCAAACAAACGAACTACACTGACACTCCGATGATGGCACGCTGCAAAACACGAGCAATTAGGTTGTCGCGATAAAACACGAGGGCTACTGCGGCCGTTTCATAACTTGAATCACGGTATTTTAATTCTAGGGGTTGTAATTAATAATTCAATCTTACCAGAATTCAAGATTACGTAGGTAAGTAATAGCTTACTTACTAGTTAGATAACAATGCGTTTTACTCCATTCATTCCTTTGCCTAAGCCTCTTTCCCCCACAGCCTATAGATTTATTTGTACAGGACCCGAACCTCCTTCTTCTGCTTTTTGGGGACCCATGTTCACAGAATATATGTAGTGGTGCCGCGATTACCCTTGAGGCACATGTGGGATGCTAAATGTCGTGGATTGGAAAATATAGCTTGACCGACAGACACCATAAATAGTTGATCACCTGTAGTAGTGGCCTCGGTAGTATAGATAGAAAGGTAACCATGTAATTGAATTAGAGCACCTTAGATTTCTAGAATAGTAACCCCCCAATTACTGAGAAGTCAGTAGAGGTCCCGAAGATGATTATCGACAGCTTCTAGCCAATTTTGCACCTCGTCTACAACTAATTCGGTCTCCACCCCGGGGTTTAACTTTGCTAAGAAAAATGAGGGTAAAACGTACCTACGCAGGGTGGGGTCGAAGGCTAGAGAACGTCGAAAGCCGCACCATATGTTCCTCGACACTGTAATCACTATAAAACGCGTGGATAGCTTCTCTGTTTTGTTTCTAGTCCCTCAACCGCCGTCTTGAACTTGGGTAATAATCCTTTGACAGAACGCCGCGTTACGTCATATCTGGTCTGCATAAGGACGCTTTGCGCTGAGGGACAACATCCGAGGGAAAAGCCTACGATAAATTCAGCAACACCATGTGGTCGTGATAAAACTTTTTTCTATTTTCGATTTCACTTTCACTTTCACTTTCTTTCTTTCTTTCTTTTGTAAATAAAAACGATTCCTCACTTCAGATTAATGGTGTCATGTTGCTGCCAATACTGTGGCGGTTTATATTTATTTGCTTTCGTATTCATGATCTTTTCAACGAATAATATACTACCTAGACTAGGAAATGAGATCCAAGACAAGGTTTTCCGAGTCCGGTTGTCGGGAGAGGTTGTTGGTCAAATGTGCCGACGCTATCTAGGATAGGATAGGGGCGCCGATATTGCGGGGTTCATGGCGCCGAAAATACGAAGGAGAGGGGGGGACCGAAAAGCGGCGCTGCGCCGGTCACAATTTAAACTTACCTAAGAAAACACTTACATATATACCCACGAATGACTGCTAGAATCGATCGGTTCTAGGTGTAGATAGGTTGTGATTGCCATTGTTGCGGAAGGGGTCCTAAATTCCCTCTGCGACCAACCCCGAACTAAATATTAATTACTTCTTTATTCTGTGTATGATGTTCTAGTTCCTGGTCCATGCTCCAAGTATATATATCTGTGATGGGCGCTTTGGTTATATTCATTTTGCTAGCTCTACTCGGACGTGGTATATCTATCTCTATTTGGAATATTTCCCACTGTGGTTGTAAATAGGCACGTAGCAACGAGCAGGTGTAAACTTCGCGGGAACTAGCAGTTCAGACATCAAACTTGGGTAGTTAGACGAAATCGCGGCCACAGGATACCCGAACATTATACCATTGAGCATGCGATATTTAATGTAACACTCTACTTTCATTTCAGATACCGGTGAATTTGTGAATAGCTCTGCGGTGTGAGTTTCCCTTCGAAAACTCGCAGCTCTATACCATATCCGTTAACTACTTAGGCATGATAAAAGATTAGTAACTCGATCTATTCCCCGTTAGTGGAGCTGTTTTTGATCGAGCTAAGTAGAGCGCCAAATTCCTTGACCTAGGGAGGCACAAGTGAAGAAAAGACAATGGACAATAGGTTGAAGGAAATGTTGTTCGGCGCGATGGCCCGGTGACCGGAATATGTGGTATACGATTTACGATAGCCTCCACAGATGACCTAAATCCTCGACATAGGTAAACCAACTACTCCTTAGAGGAACTGGTATTGTGGAGCAGATTTAGTAATTCATCATCATCATGAGTGAACTTCGAATTTCTAGTCCGGAGAGAAAGAGCTGATGGGGCCTCGAGATCGGAATGGCATTATTTTTACTCGTACTCTCATCCCAAGAAGGGAGCGATGAAAACTTTCATCTTAGGCAAAAGGCGTTACACTTCTCACTGATGGGACTGTGACGAAGAAGAAGAGCCAGCAAACCGAATTGTATTAACAAATATCCAGCCCTGCCATCATGAAATTCTTAGAATTCTCCTGAAATCCTGTGACGCCGGACCCCGTTATGCAAAGTCCATCAATATTTCCGTGGTTCTGCTGCTTTGGGATCGACATGGTAGCCCAGATAGCGAAACGTTGCTGCCGCTTTGTGTTTGACTCCACGTATGCTAGTATTAACAATGCTGTAAATGAAAAGTAGCCGCTTTCAGAATCGAGGTACTCGGAAGGGGACGGGGAGTTCCGCTTCCGAGAACACATCTTTGTCATGCAGGCTAGTCAAATCATGGTTCGCCGAGCAATCGGGCTGTAATATCGCCCATATACTCAGGCTCTAGTTCTACGTCCTCACCGCCGTAGGTTTCAATGCCCACATAATGAAAGGCCTCGACAACTCTATCGATATCAAATCCCATATTCACAAATCGGTTGATGAGGTTCTTGTTATAGCCTTCGTACCTGTAAGGGAAGCAACCAACTTAGTATAACTTGATGCGGCAGCACGCTCGAGGGTAGCAGGGAAGAGGGGGGGTGGAAGTAGGAGTAGGGGGGAGAGTAGGGAGAAGAGTAGGAGTCAGTAGGCATCTTACGCGCTGTCGTCGATTCGCTCGCGCTGGGGGATGCCGGTGCGAGGTTTGACCTGTTGGAACCTGTCGCTTCTGGGGGCGCCGGCGTGGAGGACTGCCCACTCGTGAGCCTTCTTGTTAAACGCCTCAGGGTCGTTGATCATCATCTTAGCGACCTCAGCATCCTGGGGGTCTTTGGGTTCGGGGCTTTCGAACAGAGACTGAAGGGACAACAGGGTCGACTTGATGGTGAGAACAGGCGACCAAGCGGTGCTGAGGGTGTCGAGACAGATGGCGCCCTGGAGGTTTTGTCCAAGCTGGCTGTTAGTATGGACGGACGTGTCTGTTCATCTGAAGAGGTGCCGGGGGACGACGGAAGATGGGGGACAGGAGAGAGACAGACGTACGGTTTGGCTGCTGATGTTGGGATGCCAGACCTTGGTGTCGAACTTCATGATGGGAGGACGGAAGGGATACTCGGGGGGGATCTTGACGTCGACGATGTACTGGCCGCCCTCGTATGGAGTGCTCGGGGGCCCGGATATGCGAGCCTTGAGGTGTGTCAGGTCGCCGCTGCTGTCGACGGGCTCGGCCGAGATGTTGGAGTTGGCAGCGTCGGCAGCCATGTCGCTCAACTCCTTGGCGACACGGCGCACCCTGCTCGACGACATGGTGGTTGATGTCGGTTGTGGACAGAGAATGGCTCGACGGATCGGTCGCTGTGCGGCAGGCAGGCGGGCGGGCAGGCAGGCTGGTGGGCTCGGACGGCCGGGTACGCAAGGTTCTCGATCCGATTTTGCTGGCTGGGTCTATTCTGTGAATGATGCGGAGAGGGGAATGACCAGACAGGTATACTATACCTTAGCGATAGTATACCCGCTTGCTACTTGACTGGCTGGTGGGGGGGGGGGGGGGGTCGATGGAGAGAGGGATAGGTGGACAGTCAGGTGCCTGAGGAAATCGTGGGGGGATCTTAAAGTAGGTGAGATTTTCGATGGTTGTTAATGAAGAGTGAGAGGTGAGAGGTGGTAGCTTTAGTAGTACTACCGATGGAGGGACGGGTTGTGCGAGAAGTGAGGCTTGGAGGGTGGCACAACAGTGAGGAGAGACTATCTAATACTAGTGTAAATAAAGAGAGATAGAAGCAAGCATCACAGCCTCATAAGAGTTCAGGTGTGATACAGAGCAAGCAAGGATGACGATGGCAAGCATGTTATTGGACAGAACAGACAGGACGAGGTGGGTTAGTTAGGTAGGTACCTTTAGGTAACATAGGCATGTCTTGTACCTACCTACCCAAGGTTGGTATTTATACCTGCTACACCACCTCTTTAGGAGGTATCCATAGCAGTATCTGATTCCATATAGGTAAGTACCTACTACCGAGGTAGATTGTTAGGGAGGTATGGCGATATCGCACCTATATGAGACATGTACTCTAAGTACTTACCTTTAACTAGAGATACCTACTAAAAGTATCTGTTGCTACAAAACTACACAGAAGATCAGGTATCTCAGACAAAGAACATTTTCTGGCCTAATCTACTTTATACCTAGTCTATTAAGTAGATAGGTATCAGCTATAGATCAAAAAACAATTTTATACAGGTACACCTATATACCCCGCCTGCTTTGTCACATGCAGTGGGCAAGCAAGGACCTTAAACAGGATGTCGAAATACTACCTACACTTCACTGTCCTATGAGGCACCTATAGGAGGTACCTAGGTTGTGTACCACCACCCCGCATTCTAGCGTGCCCACAGTCCTTGTCTAGTGGATTTGCTACCTACTTATCGATTAGATGGACTTAGATGGGCAAGTACATACTATCTATCTGTAGTATGACAATAAGGTACTACTATGATAGACATGTTGAAACCCCACCATTACAGACAAGCCTTTCTACATTGCCACACCTTCAACAACAATTTCTGGATATTGTGCAACCTATACACATGCGTTTTCACATGTGTTTTCACATCTGACCTGTGCCTGTTCTGGTCCAGAAACATCGATCAAGACATTGATTACCTGTCTTCCAGCAATTGCTGGAACAGCCGCCAACATGGCCACCACGACGGTGACCACGACGGTGACCATCACCCCCACGAGCCGAAAGAAAGATGCCCACCTGCCTCCTGAAAACGAGCGTTTCCTTCGGTGTTGCGCCGACATTGCAAACGTCCTTATAGAGGACCACGAAGCCTCCAAAGACCCCAAGCACCCAAAGAAAGATATCAACTTGAATGGCCTGCGCACGAAGCTGTCGAGGAAGCACAGGCTCACCAACATCCCGCCTCTCACGGCCATCATTGCTGCCGTCCCCGAACACTACAAGAAATATATCATGCCGAAGCTGGTCGCAAAGCCAATCCGTGCGTTGTCACTGTTGCCCCCCATTGAGATGCGAGATCCATGGCGCGCTCGCTTCTAGTTCCGTCCCATGCTCACCTCTAACCACTTGTGCCGCCAGGGACCTCCTCGGGCATCGCTGTTGTTGCCGTCATGTGCAAACCCCATCGCTGCCCTCACATCGCCTACACCGGCAACATCTGCGTCTACTGCCCCGGCGGTCCCGATTCCGACTTCGAATACAGCACGCAGTCTTACACCGGCTACGAGCCTACCTCGATGCGTGCCATTCGTGCCCGTTACGATCCCTTCGAACAGGCTCGCGGCCGTGTTGACCAGCTCAAGTCCCTAGGCCACTCCGTTGACAAGGTCGAGTATATCATCATGGGCGGCACATTCATGTCCTTGCCCGTCCCGTACCGCGAAGAGTTCATATCCCAACTTCACAACGCCCTCAGCGGCTATCAGACAACCAATGTTGACGAGGCCGTCGAGGCTGGCGAGATGAGCAACATCAAGTGTGTTGGCATTACCATCGAGACAAGACCAGATTACTGCTTGCAACCGCATCTCACCGATATGCTCCGATATGGATGTACTCGACTCGAGGTAGGCGTCCAATCTCTGTATGAAGATGTCGCACGAGACACCAACCGAGGCCACACCGTTGCTGCTGTCGCCGAGACGTTTTGCTTGGCCAAGGATGCTGGTTTCAAGGTCGTTTCGCACATGATGCCCGACCTGCCTAATGTTGGCATGGAACGCGATCTCGACCAGTTCCGGGAATACTTCGAGAATCCGGCCTTTCGGACCGATGGGCTGAAGATTTATCCCACCCTCGTCATCCGCGGTACCGGTCTCTACGAGCTTTGGCGAACTGGCAGGTATCAGAATTACACACCTAATGCTCTTATTGATATTGTGGCGCGTATATTGGCCCTGGTTCCTCCGTGGACGAGAATCTACCGCGTACAAAGAGACATTCCTATGCCCCTAGTCACCTCAGGTGTCGAAAATGGAAACTTGAGAGAATTAGCCCTGGCCCGTATGAAGGACTTCGGAACCACATGCCGTGACGTGAGGACCCGCGAGGTTGGTATCAACGAGGTCAAACACAAGATACGCCCGAACCAGATCGAGCTCGTGCGTCGAGATTACACGGCAAATGGCGGGTGGGAGACTTTCCTAGCCTACGAAGACCCCAAACAGGACATCTTAGTCGGACTTTTACGACTAAGGAAATGCACCGAAAAATACACGTACCGCGAGGAGCTCACGGGTCAGCAGACGAGCCTCGTCCGAGAACTCCATGTGTACGGAACGGCGGTACCCGTGCACGCGAGAGACCCCAAGAAGTTTCAACATCAAGGCTTTGGAACACTGCTGATGGAGGAAGCGGAACGCATCGCTCGCGATGAGCATGGTAGTGATAAGATTAGTGTCATCAGTGGTGTTGGTGTTAGGAGTTATTATAAGAAACTTGGTTATTGGCTTGATGGCCCTTACATGAGCAAGTGGCTTGATGGGCGGCCGGAGCAGCCTTGATCAAGGATGCGAAAAACAGTAAAATAAAATGAGAAAATAAAATACTTCAAGTCTTTGACTTTTCATTGACGTTGGCGTATGTGTATGTGCATAACAATACCCGTATCTAGATGGATGCGAATGCCTACCTGCTTATGACATAGAGGATATAACACAGAGTTAGGTAGGCTGATATATATGTGATAAGTAAGGCAAGTAAGAGAAGATGAGCGAGTGGGGAAGGGAAGCAATGTGAGAAGTTGAGATGAGGCATGGGAAGAGATACTGCGCCTATAATCTACAGTTTAAGTGAACATGACAAGCATCTTGAACATTCTCTTTCTGAATGATGACTACGTCTAGATCTTTAACCGTAGGTTATTATCCATGAAATGCGGTGGTGGTTCTCGGCTTTCTCACATCGATAGCGATTCTCCTTAGTGCGGTGTCGTGGTTGGGAACCATGTGTTGGACTATTGGACCATGGTCAACTCGCTCGTATACCGCATCGTCCGTTCACTCGCCCGCTAGACACAGACAGATAACGGGCGATATTTCTGCTTTGAGACCGGCCTGCTATGGTCGACGCGAGGAGAAAAGGAAAGAAACGGATAAAGGGGAGGAAATCTGACGAGAAACATCACAGGGATGGGTGATCTCTGAGCGAGTATATTCTATCTGCGTGCCGAGCCTGATAGGTATCTACCCATTGGTCAACCTCTATCCATCTGGACTAGTCTATTCGTAAAGCGTAACGAAGACAGACCCGATCTCCCGCTCTCCTGGGAACAGCCAGGGGGAGTCTACCCCTATTCTGCGGGGATCATGTGCGCGGCGGCTCAATAGCCGAAGGGTGGTACCGCTGCCGGTATGTTTCTGCGGGGTGTTGCAGAGCCGGTAGATCGACACCAGGGTCTCCTCTGGGGAAGCTCTGTCTTTAGCTGGGGATGGTTGGGGTACCTAGATAGTATATATGATGTATCGCGCCATATTGGTTTGACGGTCTGACGTTCTCTTTAGCATAGCGTAATGCGGTGCAGACAGGCACTGCTTGTTATTGGGATACTCGGGTGGAGGTGGTGGGCTGGATCTGGATCCTGCGAGAGTCAATGGTGCCTTGGTTGCGGGGGGAAACAAATGAAATGACTATAGTGTGCATGTTTAGGGGGGCGTGAGAGCTACCTAGGTATGATATGAATTCCCTCTCCTATGAAATACGACGCCCCAGCTTCATCTAACCTTCATCTCATGCTATAGATCCCGCGTGGATGGCGTAACTGGCAACGTGCTTGGTTCAAGCCCCGAGTCTCAAAATACCCAACTCCTATTTCGGTGTGATAGGACCATGTGAACTTTTTACTTTGCCCTACGAGGGTTCAACGTATCACTTGGAACCAACCACCACATTAAACGTTGTCATGACTGCAAAGCTACATTGATCTATAGGTAGCCTCGTCCTCACCCTTGCTGGAATATTACATTCAAGGCTGAACAACCCCGTGCTCTTGCGGAGGTGGGGATTTGTTCAAGTCATATGATACACCCAAGAGGCAGTGATCATGCATGCTGTATTCGACGAATGATTAAAAGATGATGAAAATCCCACCAAATGCCAGAGGACCTCTATTTATAGGTATTTATACACCGCGTCATTACTCCGCCGCCATCCCCGTCCAAATCTACAACAAGTCCCGCTTGACAAAGGCCTCGCGCATTGCACGTCCCAGAGCGGCGGGTGAGCGCTCGACAATAACACCGGCGGCCTCCAGGGCCTTGATCTTAGAGTCTGCACCACCCTTGCCGCCGGACACAATGGCACCGGCGTGGCCCATACGTCGTCCGGGGGGTGCGCTGATGCCGGCGATGAAGCTGACGACGGGCTTGCCGCCGTTGACGGTGTTCTTCTCGCGCAGGAAATCGGCAGCGTCCTCCTCGGCCGCACCACCAATCTCACCGATCATGATGATGCCGTCGGTCTCCTCGTCCTTGAGGAAGACATTGAGGCAGTCAATGAAGTTGGTCCCGCTGAAGGGGTCACCGCCGATACCAACGACAAGCGACTGACCGAGGCCGGCTTGCGTGGTCTGGTTGACGGCCTCATAGGTCAGGGTACCGGAACGGGAGACTATACCGATACGACCGCGCTTGTGGATGAAACCGGGCATGATGCCGATCTTGCACTGACCGGGCGCGATGATGCCGGGGCAGTTGGGGCCGACGAGGCGGGTCTTGGTCTGGGTCCTGAGGATATCGGTGATGCGAACCATGTCTGGGCATCTGTCAGCACAACTCTCGAGGGAACAGTAGAGGAGGACAGAGAAAAGAGAAGACGCAAGACGTACCATGCTGAGGAATGCCCTCGGTGATACAGACAACGAGGGGGATCTCGGCAGAAATGGCTTCCTCGATACCAGCGGCGGCCAGCGGCGGCCTGTTTATTCGTTTAGCGACCCGAGTTCCGCCCTCGAACGCCGGACACTGTTGTCTCTGCTAGACTTACGGTACGAAGATGGCGGTGGCAGTGGCGCCCGTCTCCTTGACAGCCTCGCTCACATTTCCGAAGACGGGGAGGCCGAGATGCTTCTGGCCGGCCTTCTTAGGGTTTGTGCCTCCCACGACCTTGGTACCTATCGCAAACGCATGTCAGACCCGATCCCGCGCAGGGCAACTCCACGTCATTTCGACCTTCTCGACAGTGTTGCGGGTATTATTTACCGTAGGCGATTGCTTGTTCGGCATGGAAACTATGGAGACGCTTCGGGTCAGCATGGCATGCTCTCGATGTGCCGAGAGAGGGCGACGTGATCTGTGGACGGAGCAGACAGGACGGGGATGTGGAAGCGCGCAAGTGTCGTGGCCGGGACTCGACTCACGTTCCCTGCTTTCCGGTGAAGCCTTGGAAGAGAACCTTCGTCTCGCTGTTGATGCGCAGGTTGTCGATGGTCTGCGAGTAGGCGGACGAGGAAGAGCTGTAGGCGCGTCTGGACAGCTGGCGCAAAGCACGCGGCGGCATGTGACGGAAAGCTTGCATCTCGGAGAGATTTATGGTGGCGCGGACGAAGGGAGAGCTAATGCCGGCAAGACGGGCTAGCAGGCGAATTGGCTCGTTGGGTCGGTGGGCTGGTGGTTCGGTTCAAACAACGAAGCCGAGATAGAGAACAAGTCGTCGATCTAAAGTTATTCCTACGCCTGGGCAGGCAGATAGCAGCCATGTGGTAGTCAGAGATAGCGATAGGCGGTTTTGTACCTCGGTATATTCTGCCGACAGTTGTAATGGGTAGAAACGGATAAGGGCGTCGCCAATGCCAGCCGAAACGGACCGTGGTCAGCTGTCAGTATGGAATACTCCAATTTGTGCTCGATACATAAATACATAGGTACCTACCTGGATAGATCCACTTTTTGGAGGCTGCAAAGTGCACGCGTTGCCTCTTCGACGCCTGATTAAACCAGGTCTACCTAGCTAGGTACGCTACAGTGCTGACCTGACGCTACGCATTGCTGCAGCGAGCGACCTGGCAAGAAGGAAATAGAGAGAGCTTTCGATCTCCAATATCCACCTCTCCCAATTTCATCATCACCGGCATCACCGCCGGCCACCACGAATAACCCTCCAACACCACCTCTTCTTCCACTCTTCTTCATTGCGTCGAGACGAGGTGTCGTCAATCAACATCTGATTCTCTTTCACATTCTCGACGTCTCGATCTGCTCCGTCTCCTCTCTCGCGTTTACTCTTCTATCTTCCACCCAGCTTGCGACCCGTCTCGCAGCACATCGAGACAAGATGGTGAGCCGACTGCCACATCCTCATTGCTGCCCGTCCCCGGTTCTCCTGTGCTGACAATGTGGGCTAGGGTCAAAACCAGTCTGGGATGAATCCTGGTCAGGATGGGAGAGATGACAAGGACAAGAAGGTATGTGTCCATCCAGGTTCTGGCCTGTCGCGTCGTGGCATCTCCTAATCGTCGTCGCTGTCCAACCTGGCCACCTCGATCCCTTGCTTACAGCATAGCAGAAGGACAAGCCCAAGTACGAACCGCCCCCGCGACCAACCACCCGCATCGGCCGCAAGAAGAGAAAGGCCGGCGGCACCTCCGCTGCCGCCAAGCTCCCCGCCGTCTACCCAACGAGTCGATGCAAGCTGCGTCTGCTGCGGATGCAGCGCATCCACGATCACCTCCTGCTGGAGGAAGAATTTGTCGAGAACCAGGAGCGTCTGCGCAAGGCCAAGGCCGCCAAGGACAACACCGGTCCTGCTCCCGACCTCGAGGCCGGCGATCGGATGGCCGACGAACGGGGACGGGTCGATGACATGCGCGGCAGTCCCATGGGCGTTGGCACGCTCGAGGAGATGATCGACGATGACCACGCCATCGTCTCGAGCACCACCGGGCCCGAGTACTATGTTAGCATCATGAGCTTCGTAGACAAGGATCTGCTGGAACCGGGTGCCTCCGTCTTGCTGCACCACAAGAGTGTCTCCATAGTTGGCGTCCTCACCGACGATACGGACCCTGCCGTCAACGTCATGAAGCTGGACAAAGCCCCGACCGAGTCATATGCCGATATTGGAGGCTTGGAGTCGCAAATCCAGGAAGTCCGAGAATCCGTCGAACTACCCTTGTTGCATCCCGAGCTATACGAAGAGATGGGCATCAAGCCGCCGAAAGGTGTCATCCTTTACGGTGCTCCTGGTACTGGAAAGACGCTGCTGGCGAAGGCCGTTGCCAACCAGACATCAGCTACCTTCTTGCGCATTGTCGGTAGTGAGCTGATCCAGAAATATTTGGGTGATGGGCCTCGTTTGGTTCGCCAGCTGTTCCAGGTGAGTAATTCTTACATATTCTGTTCGATCCCGCTAGACTAACGATCCGCCCCATAGGTTGCTGCGGAAAATGCCCCCTCCATCGTATTTATTGACGAAATTGATGCCATTGGCACAAAACGATACGATTCTACATCTGGTGGAGAGCGGGAAGTGCAGAGAACCATGCTGGAACTCCTCAATCAGCTAGACGGCTTCGACGACAGGGGAGACGTCAAGGTCATCATGGCTACCAACAAGATCGAGACACTGGATCCGGCCCTCATCCGGCCCGGCCGTATCGACCGCAAGATCCTATTCGAGAACCCCGACCAGAACACGAAGCGCAAGATCTTCAACCTGCACACCAGCAAGATGAGTCTCAACGAGGACGTAGATCTCGACGAGTTCATCAGTCAGAAGGATGACCTGTCAGGAGCCGATATCAAGGCAATCTGCTCCGAGGCGGGTCTCATGGCGCTCCGTGAGCGCCGCATGCGAGTCCAGATGGCCGACTTCCGAGCCGCTAGAGAAAGAGTGCTGCGTACCAAGCAAGAGGGCGAACCTGAGGGTCTGTACTTGTAGTCTGCTGCTGCTGGATGTAAAGTAGTAATAAGGATCGTGCTGCAGAAGAGATACAATGAGCGGGAAGGTCTCTGCTGCCTGATAGAATCTTCCAAGACATTGAGTGATGACATGGTAGTTTTTATGACTAGTGAATTATGCTCATGACGCTCATGCTGACGACGGTTAAGACAGCAGTTATAACTGGTGGATATGTGAGAATTCTCATTTCTGCTCCCTCTGTTATTATCGTTCCTCATAGTATATCAGTAAACTTTGCTTCGGGTTATCAAGGCCTTGATCAAGCCGACTATGGCCAACTAAGAAAATTCGAGAAAGGAATGTATGATCGATCAAACGCCGCTGTCGTCTAGCAAAGGTATCTTGGCCAAGGCGAGATCTAGTCTGTATTCTATATAGTCGCGCTAGTAAGGTGGAATCGATTCGTATTCGAGGGTTCTCAGCACTCCAGAGCTTAGGTCGATCCTCTAATAAAGCTGCCTGCCTCAACATATCTCATCACTTTCCGCTAACCGCTACTCGCTGCTTAATCCAGTCTTGTGCTGTTTGAGGTACTGCCGCTGCCATTTTAGTCCCCACCTTCTCGATTTCTTATTAGTTTCTATTTTGATAAATCACTATGGCTCTGCTATCACCTATTCCTACGTAAACGTTTATAGGTTGGCTGTTGGCCTGTGTACTCACCGGGTCGGCGGAGCTTGGAACCATGGCACCGGAAATCTGTGCTTCAATTCGAGAAAGGTTCCGTCATTTTGACTTGTTAGGCCCGTGCTTGGAATTCGGGCCGTTCTATATAGAATTATATTTCAGCCTTTAGCCTTTAGCCTTTAGCCTTTCTGACTGCCTCTGCCATCAGAGCCAATCTCATGGGATGCGAGCGATCTTCAAACTCATGAATCCCCAAGTATGACCACTTCTCCCCCATCTGCGTCGCCATCTTCTCAAAAAGCGCACTCGTCCCAGTTCTTGACCATAGTCTTGTTAGCTTCTCTTTATCTCGAGGACCTAGTTGTTTCTGCAAATCCGCCTCGTGTATGCGTGCGTAGCCCAACAGCACCGCGGCGATCCCTGCGGCGATCGGCGTCGCCACCGACGTCCCTGACTTGCACACATCCGCGCCTTCGTCCTTGCTCTTCGTGAGGGATGCCCCCGGCACGTCCAGTCCCAGCGTCATGAAACACGTTGCTGCGTTGTAGTCAGGTGGCGGGTTAAAGCGCTCCGCCCAGCCGTAGTCATCGGTGCCGCGGATGGAGAGAACGTTAGCGTTGCTTGCTGGAAACATTTCATCCCTATTCCCGCCAAGTTGTTGGCGGCCGCCGCGAAGAAGATAATATCAGAGTTTGTCTCCTGAAGTGCCTCGAGTATAGCGTTGCTAATGACCCATTTGTTGCCGACGAGGATTTCTTCATCAAATCCGAACGACATCGTGATGATATTCGCCTTACAGTCCTTCCAGGCCCATTTTATCGCCTTGGCCCTAGTCAGCTCTATCTACTGCCTAGTGTTCTGGGCAAGATATGAAGACGCGGGCCAGAACGGGAAATGATGACTTACTTGAGAGCAATATTTCTAGTTGCATTCTGCAAATCCGTTGCATCTTGTGTCACACAGGCAACGAAAATGTCAGCGGCCGGCGCCACTTTCATTAACACTGATACGAGATGTGTGCCATGTCCGTCTTCATCCTTTGCGTGTGGTTGATCCTCCACAATGAAGTCCCTCCAACTGCGAAGGCGCGGCTTGTGATCTCTGTTGAAGAACACGGCATCTGGATCGTAACCGGTGTCTAAAACCGCGAAACGGATCCTCTTCTCCTTTAATTCTTTCTTCTGGAATGCAGAAAATACCTCTTTCAGGACGCTGCTCTCTTTGATTTCCCCGCCGTGACTTCGCAGCTTATACTTAGGTAGAGTGCATGCTACTGCAAACATATCAGGGGCGTGCCCGTGTTAAATAACCTAGGCGTCCTTCAATTACAATGAGAACAAGGACGTGCACTTGGGAAGGCATCTTGAGTTTATTCTACTTAAAGATACTGCCAAAAGGCATAATAATAGAGAAGAGGCGAAGGATAGAATGAATAAAATGGTTGCTGACAAAGAGGGGTTTAGTTTAGTAAGGTGACTCTGGACCAGCGACATCTGATCTTGGCAAATTTGCGGCGTCGCCATAGATTTAGATATGCGAGACGGCACCAACGAAAGTTAGACCAAACAATAGCCCAGCCCCTTATTGCGAAGCCTAAGCCAGTTGTACCCGTCCTGGAGGAGGACCAGGAAGCAACTCTCCCCCGCACGGAAGATGATCGGAAGCCTTCGTCGACGAAAGATTTCTCAAGTCAGTATTGGCCACCGCTGTGCCGGGAATCCCTCGCATCTCAGATGTAAGCGAGGCTGCACCTTCTACAGCAGAAGAAGGCATTTTGGAGATGATGATACCTTCACAAGCAGCTGCTAGTCGCTTGTCAGTGTCTGTTGCGAGGATGCACTATCCCTCGCCTCCTCCGATATCTGGGCTTGTGAAGGGGTTCATCAGTCACAACCGGATCAAACATAAAGACGCAATACCGGAAGATCAAATCACCAACCTCCAAGAGTCAAGTCGCAAAATAGCCCCTCCAAACATTCCCAATGCCCCTTGTGTCCTTGGCCCCAAGATGAGGAGGCAGTACCGGATGCCTCCGCTACCCTTGAGCGTGTTGCCAATTGCATCCACGAATTCTCGCTTAATGCTGTTCCTTGGGCCAAGTCTTCTGATGTACATTCGTCAAATATTCCAAACGGTGTAGTCAAAAGGTGGCTTCAAACCATAGAAGAGACCGAACCCCTAAATAACTGCGAGGTTGGTATGGCCGAAGAGGACGCCAAAACCCAGAAGGTCCGCGAGGAACCAGAACCTGTTTACGTACCAGAGGAGTATTTCGCCGAAAGTTCCGCCAGGTCATCCCAGGTAGAACGAGAATCTTCATCGTCCGACGACAACGATCTTGACGACAGTCTTCCCGAAGTTAGGGGAACGTATTCTGACGACGATCTTGGCGGCGATGGTGACGACGATGACGACGAACAATCACTTTCCGAAGATGACAAACGGCGTTGAGGAATCTTTGACTGGCTCTCTAGAGTTCCATATGCTCCCCGGTAAAATGAAAATATCAAAAAGTATTAAGAAGGCACCGGACAATGGTTTGTGAATTCACAGGGAATACTAGCATTGGCTGCAGAACAACGGGCAGACATTGTTCTGTCATGGCAACCACAGAGCAGGGAAAACCATCCTCGCATCTGTCGTTACCAAGGAGCGAGATAATAGCTGTTGCGATAATAGTGTTGGCATTGCATACTTCTATTTTGCCTACGACTAACCGCATAGAACTTATAAGTGTATTACAGAACTTAAAGAAAAAGCAAAAGTAAATATTTTTATAACTTCTAGTTTCACTCCTGAAATAGTGAACGTACTGGAAAAAGGTTTAGTTCTGGAAATCTGTACTAGAGAAGACGATTTGAGAAAATTCCTCGGCAATAAGATTGCATATCTTTAAATGTAGAGAATTCTAGAGAACAAAACTAAGATCTGTAACGCTGCAGATAGCAAGTATAACTTATATTGTTCTAAAAACAAATATTATTCACGAACTTTGTAGGTTTCTGGTTGCTAAGCTTTTACTAAACGTGCTAAATAGGGCAGCAAACAAAGAGAAGATCCGATAGTATCTGGATCACTTCTCTGTTAGTGTCAGGGATGTATATTACACTACCCTAGGGAGTGGGTATATCAGTATTCTGTATATATATTGGTGTTGCCCCCCTAGATATTTGGGAGGTTTAGGAATCAATTGACCACTCTATTGAGCCCTAACTACCTACCTGCTTCCCAGCTGCAGATGAGACTCTCTATTCACTCTGGACCTAACCCCTCTGACAGTTAGGTCAGTTACTTACGACTATATATATGAAAGTTTTATGATGCACCGAATTAAGAAACAAGAAGGAAATATACCATTGTTAGCGAAAAGAGCCCTAGCCTGGATGATCTGTGCTATGAGGCCATTAACCACGTTAGAACTTTAGCACGCGCTTGCGATATAACCCGAGGACCGTGAACTAAACAAAGATAACATTCTAGAACTCGATACAATCATCTTAGTTTTCTGTGGATTGGTTAACGTAGATAAAAAAAAAAAGATTATCCGGTCTGCGCATTTTACAGCAAGGAAATACTTCGAGCAGTCATAGAAAGATTGGTTCGAAAGTACAGACGCCGATATTACAACGGCCTGTGTCGCATATCTTTCATTGGAACTATTTTCTAAAGAAGGGCCTTGTTGTAAAATCGATAAGTATAAGGAACGGCTACGCTCGAATCCGCTCTTCAAATATGCCGCGAGCAACTGGGGGCTCCACGCCCGTGAATCTCTGGTGCTAGATCAAGGCGTAATATACTTTCTCAAGGATCAAAAAGCTGTTGAAGCATCAAGCCAAGTACTGTTTGGCTATCGCGATACGTCAAGGGGTGCGACAGGATTACACTTGGTGGCGTACTTTGGTCTAGAGAAAGCAGCGAATGCCTTGCTTTTGGATGTGCCTTATGTAGAGTTGAAAGATCCTTACAGCCGGACACCACTGTCATATGCCGCGGAGAACGGACTCCAATCTATCGTTGAACGGCTACTTCAGATAGATAACGTCGACCCAGACTCAAAGGATATGTACAACCGAACGCCACTGTCACTTGCCGCTGAGAACGGATACAAATCTATCGTTGAACGGCTACTTCGGATAGATAACATCGATCCAGACTCAAAAGATGGTCTAAACCGAACGCCGCTGTGGCTTGCAGCCTAGGCAGGACATAATGCGATTGCTGCGTTACTGCTTAAGAGGGTAGTCGATGCAGACGCGGAAAATGACTGGGGCAGGACTCCATTGATGATTGCGGCCAAACACGGGGCATGAAATAGTTGTGCAGATACTTCTTGATTCGGGCAGAGTTGATGTCAACTTAGCAGACAAATACGGTTGGACGCCACTATCCCATGCTGCGGATCAGGGGCATCAGGCAGTTGTGCAAATGCTCCTTAATTCGGGCAAAGCTGATGTTAACCTGGCAGACACATATCATGGTTGGACGCCACTGGTTACGTGCTGCTAAAAAGGGGCATAAAGAAGTTGTGCAGCTACTTCTTGATTCGGGCAAAGCTGATGTCAACCCGGTAGACAAATTTGGTTTCACGCCACTACGATATGTTAAAGGCAAGGGGCACGAGGCAGTTGCTGCGTTGCTGCTTGCGGCTGGAGCCGTCGATGAAGGCTGAGGTGCCCAGGCAGATAGATAGAAAGACACCTAAAGGTACCAACCATGAGACACCCACCTATCCACCCAGGCGGCTACTTACTCCCTACCTATATGTAGGCACCTCTTGAGGCCGGCAAAGCCAATACTAAATCGGCTATTTTACATGGGGAAGGCGACGCCGGGAATTAGTCGTCGAATAGATGGCCACGCCTCGGTTTTCAGGCCGAGGCCAAATACAGGGTCAACCATCCGATATGAATAACTTTCTCCCATCACGCCTACCATGTAGCTCGATTGAACGGCACAAGAACAAGTGATACTTCTTCATCATAACTCAACCTCGCGACCCGTCATCGAGCTTTCTCTCGCGGCCTCGAGAATCCACAGCACATCCCGCGCCTCCGACGCCGGCACAGGCACCGGCCCCTTGCCTCGGAGCGCCTCTCCAAACAGCTCGTAGATCCTCCGATACGTCACCGGCGGCTCGACGTTCGGGCAGACCGCCTCACGCATCTGCCCGCCCTCGCCGACCGTGACGAGTCGCCCGTGCCATTCCGCCGAGTCCCGGCCAAACTGGCCATCGCTCGTCCTCATGCCCGCCTTCAGCTGGTCCTCCTGCGGATCGAGCCCGGCCTTGTGATAGCTCCCCTTGGCGCCCCGGACCCAGAACCGCGGCTGCCGCGTCTCGGTGCTCAGCACGCCGATGCGCACGTGCACGATCAGCCCGGACCCGTAGAACAGCTGCATGTTCACGCCGTCGGGCTCGACCGCCGGGTCCGCCGCCCCGAGCACCCGTCCGTCGCGCTGGCTGACGAGCTTGGCGAAGACGCTGCGAGGCCGCCCGAAGAGCACGTACGCCTGGTCCACCAGGTGCGTGCCCAGGTCGTACAGCGCCGACCCGCCTTGCGAGATGCTCAGCTCACCTTTCCAGCTGGTCGGCTTCTCCAGCCGGTACCGGTCGAAGTGCGTCTCGAACTCGTAGATCCGGCCGAGCACGTCGTCGGATATCAGCTTGCGCACCGTTTGGAAGTCGCCGTCCCACCGCCGGTTTTGGTACACGCAGATCTGCAGGCTCTTCTCCTCCGCCAGGCGCATGAGTTCGGTGGCCTCGGCTGAGCTGGGCACGAACGGCTTCTCCGCGAAGACGTGCTTGCCTGCGTTGAGAGCTCGCTGGGCTATGGAGAAGTGTGTCTCTGGAGGCGTCGAGAGCACGACGACGTCTAGGTCGACGTCGGAGAGGAAGGGCTCCAGGGATTTGAAGTGGTTTAGGTCGGGGTAATCTTGGGGCGCCGAGGACTCGGGCTGCGGATTGCGCTGCAGGATGGAATGAAGTTTGAAGGCTGGGGTGATGGCTATGAAGGGGATGTGGAAGATTTTGGCCGACATGCTGGATGGCGGGTGAGTGGGCGAGTTTTGGATTGAGGCACGTATGTGATATGATATTGGATGAGATGAGATCATGCCTCTCTTTTCGAGGGCTGAAAGTTGAACTTTGGAGGGAGGGACGGGGACAGACGGAAAAAACGGATAGACGAAAACTCACCCATAACCGATGATGCCGACATTGAATATCTTTTCTTCTGTTTGCGCCATGGCGATGTTGTGAGGCGGATGAGACGATGGCGATGAAGATCAGGGTGCGGGGTGGAAGTGATGAGGGGTCGTAGTCTTCGATAATAAAGATGCTGAGAGAAAATGAAGGGATGGAGAAATTGGGTTGAAACTTCCCTCGGGCGGCTCAATATCTTTAGATAGACAAAAACGATCTCATGTATTTACATGACTTTAAAGCTGGATTTATAGGGATGAGTAAAATCGTGATAAAGACGTGTTGAACTCTATATATCTTAGTGACCTAGGTTGGTTGTCAACTGCCGAGATAGGTTGCGGGTACGATAGCAAGAGAAGAACTGTTACGATTGCCTTCCTTGTATGGTATAGCGCCTTGCTCTCGATGCTAGTGAAGGTAGGGGCGTAATTCGGACAAATTGCGGACAGCCTGTTTCCCCTCTATGTTATGGCTCTCATATTCTCTCTATCTCTCTCTATCTCTACCGCTTACTTGATGTATGTTATGGAGTGGAGAGATTTGCTTGTAGCATACCTAGGTAGGTAGTGTATTCTAATCGGGCATTTTTACCATGTTAGGAAAAGTTATGTCTTGACTGGCGGTTATTACAATTACCTAAGTAAGTAGATGGGTAAAGAGGTCTAAGTAGAGTACTAATATGGGTAAGTTCTGCTAAATGCCTTCACTGGTGAGCTCAAGTTGTTCATTCGCTTGCTTAAATGCTGACCTGCGAGAGTTGTGTGAGTAGCTCTACAAAGTATTTATAAGTAGGTTGTATATATACAGTATGTTACCACGATGATTACCCTAGATAGTATCAGTATAGGTACTTGGCTACGTGTATACTGTCGACGCTGGGAAGAAACAAGCTGTATCGGGATTAGTCTAGTATTCTTTCTGCTTTGGGAATAGTCATTACCAGCAAGCAGCTCATGAGGGGCTATCCCAGTGTAGCGGGGCTTCACGGCAAGTTGAGTAAGTACTAAGTATCCAATTACGGTAACTATACCTACCTCTTTTTTTCTTGATGCATTTTCATGTGTCATTTACCCTCAACACCACGATGCATCTGGTGTACCTGGGTCGACTTAAATCCTCTCCCTCCTCTCGGCTGGCCGTCTAACGAAACTATCAATAGCTACGATAGCGAAATTTGTCATTTCTCATTCATAGACTGTCCAGACGCAACACTGTGGACTGCAGAGAGAGAGGGAGACAGCACCAGAACATGGGTTAGCATCGCGAATCGCGAATCGCACCTCTCGCTCTCGTCATTTCCTCGCATCTCCTCTCCAACGGCAGATTGCGCCCGTTGTCTTGGGGGGAAAAGCCGAGTACCGGAGAGAATGCACCATCTCGCCGGCCCTCGTCGCTGTCACTACCCCAAATACCATCGCGACCATCGAGGCGCATCTGAAATATGTTGCCCTCGTCCGTCCTGACTCGCTGCGGCTCCCTTCGCCAGCCGCCTTGTGTGCGACGAGCGAAAGCGCCGTCTTTGTCTCTGCCGTCGTCTTGGCTTCTGCCTGTCGCCCGATCCTTCTCGGCCACCCCCCGTCCTCGCGAGATCCTCGACGTCTCAGCCCTGCCTCCTCGAATCCAACCCAGATACAAAGAAAGCCCGACCTCGTCGCTATTGTCGCTACAATGGCCTGAGCCCCCGCGAAACATCTTGATCATCCCCAAGTTCCACGCGCCGCAGGTCACTCTGTCCGCCGTCACCTTTGCGAAGCATGTCCGTCAGGAATATTCCCACGTCAACCTTGTATTCGAACGCCGTGTTGCGGCTCAGGTCCACGAGTCCCTCCCTTTCCCCGTATACACGGCTGATCCCTCAGCCCTGCATGACAAGATTGACTTGGTCGCCACTCTGGGCGGCGATGGTACCATCTTACGCGCCGCCAGCCTCTTCAGTCTCCATTCGTCCATGCCTCCGATGCTGTCCTTCAGCATGGGTTCTCTAGGTTTTCTCGGCGAATGGAAGTTCGACGAATACAAGCGCGCGTGGCGCCAGGTGTATATGAGCGGTAGCCGAGTTGCTGTGACCGATTTGCAGGATCCGCATACGCAAGCTGCTGCCAACCGTCCACCCGACGACGAAGAGAGTCTCCCCCTCCACGATGCCTGGAGCCATGTCCGTGGCAAGTCGATGGGACTCACACGGTCTAGCAAGGTTCTCCTCCGACATCGGCTCAAAGTGGGAGTATACGATGCCGATGGCGTGAATATCAACAGCCAATTGATGCCCACGTCAACGGCCGAGCCCCAACAGCTTCTCCCCCCGATGCCACCAGAACCCAGGACGCCAACCAAGCGGGGAGAGCCCATGACGCAAGCCTTCCATGCCATAAACGAACTCGTCATCCATCGAGGACCCAACCCCCATCTCGCCATCATCGATATTTACGTCAACGGCCGCCTTCTGACGGAGGCGGTGGCTGATGGGATACTGGTTAGCACACCCACAGGCTCCACGGCTTATTCACTGTCTGCTGGCGGCAGTATCATGCACCCGCTCGTTAAAGCGCTTCTCATTACCCCCATCTGCGCTCGAAGCCTTAGCTTCCGACCCCTGGGCCTACCCCTGGATTCCAAGGTCGTCCTGAAGCTCAGCGAGAAGAACCGTGGCAGAGAGCTGGAGGTGAGCATCGACGGAAAGCGCAAGACTGGTGTGACCATTGGGATGGAGATCCGCGTCGAGGGCGAAATGGTGGGACGAACACCAGAAGGCGGCTGGGCTGGTGGCGTCCCATGTGTTATCCGGTCCCCTGCGAATGGGAACTCCGCCGAAGATGACGACGGATGGGTTGGCGGCCTGAATGGCCTGTTGAAGTTTAACTATCCCTTTGGTGAGGCTTAGGAGGGCCTCAAATCACTATCTACACCCCGGGCATACGCTTGTCACAACACTCGTACCTATGTAGGTTCATGCTCCTTGTTTGGGACAGCAGCGTACTGCTCCTGGGTAACATTATCTGCGTTATACGTCTTCTGCATCATATCAGGCGTTAGGGTTCCCATCGGAGCTGGCTAGGTATATTTCTCATCTCACGACATTTTGATACCCGCGAAAAGCATACCTAGACGGTGATACCAATCGTAGCCAAATCGGCTTGATGCTTTCAGTACCTCGTGCGTTTCAAGATGAATTAATCCATTATCGCTTACTGAATAATTGATTCGGCCAGCGCTTCTACGTGTTGCGCTGAGGTTCATTTGCTAGCCGAGGTATCGGGATTGATTTGATCCATGTCTGCACTCCTGTGCTTCTATGTACTAGGGAGTGGAGAACCGACGGGATTGCCCTAGTTTTCATATCTCGCCACAAAATGTTATAGGTTGCTATACATAAGTGGCTTACGGCTAAAACTTTACGTCCGGTAACTTGATTGGTTGAGCCTTTTGCTAAACGGAACTTTACTTATCTATTGTCTTGGTTGACTAGCATCAAGGTGCGCTACTCTGAGACCAAAATATGACGTTCTCAACGCAACGAATTGTTGTATCTATACAGCTTAACATGTTCTAATATTGGACTATGCATGCCCTCTTACCCTGGTTCTCGGGAGAAACGAACAAGGGACAGGGATCATATCGGACCCAAGCAGCGTAAGTACAGTGGTGCGCCGTACCTTGTTCTCTCCACGTGTTACAGTATCTAGATAAACCTCGATCTCATAAAGAGCAGGGTATCGAAACACGACTAACCTCGGAGGTATGGTTTGTTCTTTGTTCCTCGTGCGACACGAAAACTTGAAGTTGTAAGTACACTACCGGATCGGGATAGTCGGGGCATCTGGCCAGCTGCCAAGCAAACCGTGTCTGCACTTGGACTCAGGAGTGACATCACCGGTGGGACACTATCATTCAGCTCCGTCCGAGGCCACACTCACTGACTCCCCTCGACATATAAAATCACCATCCGGAGAACCGTTACCACTACACATCCAAGTATCCGTGTCATTTCTTAAAATACATTGTTTTCGCCAGTCTACTCAATTTTACAACAATCAAGAGAACTGCTTAGGCTTTCACATTGTAACTCATCGATATGGATTTTGTTAACAAGATCGTTGGCGGGGGGTCGAAAGACGAGGACAACATCACGGGTACTAAGGAACAACAAGAGGAAAAGCCAGCCGGGTTTATGGACAAATTGAACTCGGTGGCTGGCGGCGGCAAGGAGGGTGAGAAGAACGAGGACGCTCTCGACAAAGGTTTGTCGCCCTCTTCCCAGTCCCCGCATCAGACAATCCTCGGACTCGCCACTTGACTCTATTGAATTGGCCGTGTTAGGCGCTAATCATTAGGATTTGTAGGCGTCGACTGGGTTCAGGAGCATGTTCTCGGTCAAGGTGACCAGAGTAACGAAAGTGCCGTGGAACAGGCCAAGGATGAACAAATCTCCGATTTTGTTCGGGATCAATATAAGAAAACAGTTGGCTCCGATATTCCTGTCAAGGACAAGGATCGATTCTAAGATGTCCCAAGATGTAGCGGCTTGATGGGGTGCGTCTGTTGAGGTCCCAGAGGGTAGTGTCACTGTCTGGGAGCAGAGTGCTGGGGCGATGAGATGACGGTGGACTTGTTGCACGTATTTATGGAGAAGCGTTCATCGTCGCGGTCTCTAGACCAGATCGGTGTGGACGTTGCGATGTAATTCGAAGCAACAATATAAAGAAAATAATAAGGAATGAATAACTGTACAGAATCACGCCTCCATGTATGATTAATCGGAAGAATTAGTTTCGGTCATGCTTTCAGATTCGGAAAATCAAATAATTATCAAAATTCTACCCCGTTCCACCAATATATCGCTGCCCGACTCTGTGTAGAAAATTAAACAACCGGAAAGGAATAACTCGTCATCGATCGCATCTAACAACCACAAGTGACAACCGTTGTTTTCAAATGAGCCTATTAGATGCCTTCATTCAACGTATCCGCGTCGGGAAATTCGTTAGAGCATAAGAGGAAGGCCCACGATCAACCCAGCGAGAAGCGGACCAACGACAGCCTTTGCGCTCAGGGCACCAGCCATGGAGTTGGATGGGTTTGTGGAAGCCGCAGGAGGGTTTGTGGTGGTACTCGTCGAGCCCGAGGGTGAAGTCTGACTTGGAGTCTCAGTCACTGTGGTAGTACCTCCCAGAAGAGTTGTGGAAGATGAACTGATGGCGGTGGTGGTGCTCCAGCTGGTGGGATCTGCATGAATTCTTAGCATATCGAATCTCAACGAGGCGACGATGCGCCAGGCCAGAGCTTCCATTGGCACTTACAAGGGACGTCGGCATCGTTGAAGTCCCAGCCGCAATCATCCATGAGGTCGGCAACGTCGTTGTCATCGGGATCGGACCTCCCGTTATCCTTCACACAGCTGGCGCACTCGGTCAAGCGTATCATAGAATCTTGAGCCTCGCAGACGCATGGAGTGTACTCGTCGTCGTCGTCGGTCTGTCGGTCGCATCGGGCACTTAGGTCAATGGTGAACTGGCAGGCCGGTAGACAGACGCTTGGGACATCATCGGCCTCAACGTCATTCTCGGCGGCGCCCAGGGCGGCGACGCTGAGCAGGACCAAAATCTTTCCCAATTGCATCTTGATACTCTTAGGTTTCGTTGGAGAATGTTGTGTAATGTGGACTGAGGATTGGGAAGCTGTTCAGTGTTTTACTGGCACGATGATGGTAGTGGTGATGCGAATTTGTGTTGCAGAAGAGAGGGTGTTAAGATGTTTAAATACACGACGACAAGACCTCGACAAACCACATTGAGCACCCTTGAAAACGCGTTCGTGACGTCGCTACGAGGTGTAATTCCCTCAATGTTTTCATGTTGAATCCGTCTTGCCAACTCAGTTCCTGACACCGCAACCGCCTTGGCACAGTGGCAGTCGTGATCACGATGTGCCAACTAATACCATAGAGCTGCAGTATACCGAGGATCGCTTTGCAAAGCGAACCAATGAGACGACTGCATATCTCGGAGTGCGTAGATCGTGGGGCATCAACGAACACAGCCATCATCACCTAGCTGAGCCAAGATTCTTCCACGACAACTATCCTAGCTTACCACTCAATTCAATTGCCAAGGAGTGATGAGCCCCAGCGATGATCCTCTGGTATGAGGCACAAATACCGGTATGACAAGAGCCACAGTGCGTCTATCTGCCCTAAGTATTCGTCGTTGAAGGATTGCAAAGCATTTGACATCTAGCCTGAAATGATATACGCTCACATAGGCACGCTACGAGCTCGGATTGCATATATTAAGCATGTGGTTGCTGAACAATACCTGAGACTACTCAATGAGGCGAGCGGTGAGTTTGGTCGTCCAAGGATTAATATAACTTTTGGTACACCACAATCAAATGGTTCTCATTCTAACCCTTGCACTGATTTACGGTGGAACAGCCGGATTGAATGCCGGCATGTCTTCATTCTGGTAGCCTTTCTTGGCACTGCACTCCTCCCGTATGGTTTTGAAATCGTGAATGCACTGCGCCATGAACGTCTTGAAAGTTGCTAAAATTGGCGTCAGACATTCCTCGAGCACGTACGTGTGTATACGTTGGGTCTTTCTTACCTGCATGATCACAGTCGCATATTCAGCTGGACAGGCCAATATGTGGCTTTAGACAGCAGCACAGCCACCGTGTCTACGTTGTCGTCGTGCAGTGGTATGCGATGTAGGTATGGCTTCTGCGATGGCTACATATCTAGTGTATCTAGAGGTCCGACCCATTGGCCCAAAGGCAGATAGATCTCTGGCATACTGGGATTAGGCTTTGGCTGGTAAATGTCAACGTCGGGTAGTTTCCAACCACAATGTTATGTAACTATGAAGCTCGTTGCTGGTCATCGCGGAAGGCTCGGTGAATGATACAGCTGTCGGTTATCGTTGTCGGCAGCGATCTTGGCATCGAAAGAAACCAAGAACAATGCCAGAATACGGCAATAGTCTTGAATTTTGCTTAGGTTGTTTTTGTCACCGATAATAGGAGTCCTGTAGACCCCCGATACGCCTTGATCCGGATTGCTCGTACTCGTCGCTGTATGTATTTCGGCGCTCAAAAATCAAGAATCCAGATACGGTGAAGACCCAGTTCGGCTGATTCAATCGTGCTGCCCCGTGTTCGGTGCTATGAAGATCTGAGGACGCGCGGTTCCATCGCTCTGCCCTGAGATCTCATCACATGGACAGTCATCGTTGTCAGAGTGGTACACAAAGAAGCTTGAGCTTGTCATTTCGTTTTTTTTCCCTTTTCTCCATAAGCGCAGTCACCCAAGGCATGGCGTGGGAAGTCTTGCTTACAGGCAGCACGCCTTGGCGAACCCTTGGGTCGTAATATGATGACACTACCGAACGCCGCGTTTGTCTCTGTCCGTGCATCGAATGCTATGAGAGCACAAAAATTTTCCTTGTCTTACTAAGTGTATATACAATACCGTCACAGAACCGTAGTCTAGGGGCATTATCATCCAGCAAGCAAATATTGGGGATATAATCCTCAGCCCATCTTTATTTTATTCCCATAGTCTACTACTGCCTTCATTCGATCATTGACCGATTACGTTGAGATACCCCGCGGCTTGTTCCCGCCGGCCATGTGTTATGGGATCTAATTTAACTTAAGCGCCGCCGGGAGCTTTGCCCATTACAGTATGGTAGGTATTCCACCTCCGCATTCTTGGTTAGATTTTCTATTATCAGTAAGCCGACACAGGCGTGTGCCGTACACAATCGTAGTCAAAGTCAACTCACCGACGTACCTAGTACTGAGCTTCCCTTATTTCGCTAGGCTCGGTGCTATAATATTTTATTGATTGATTGATAGATGCTTTGAATTACATTAGATGCCAGCGACGTGTGTAGTGTCTGCTACTACGGATCCTTGCAGAGCATACACTAAATGGGTGGATATTTTTCGGGATAAGGACGGGAATATTCTAGAAACCAAGGGGTTATACCCAGGCCTAAAATGACTTTAGAAAAGCAGTTGACCTAAATACTTATATTGGTATACCACAAACCCAATTCTAGACTAAAGTGCTGCTAATTGCACGAATTGGCCTTGTCTCTTTTCTCCTTGTGTCTCTATTCCAGCAATGAGCTCCGTAGCTAACTCCCTCATTTCCATGCGAGCATCTCGCACTGCAACCCGGCAAACCAGGCGTCCTCGGTCTCGGCCCATTCATTCACAGCACGGATCGTTGCCTCGATCTCTTCCTTAGAAATACCAGCGTCCAACCAACTCTGGTGGAAGGGGTCTTCTGGTTTGAGCTGGCCGCCGATGCGCCAGGCTGCCCATTTCCGAGCCTCTAACCCCGAGACCACCATCGTCCCAACGCCAATTTGGACCTTACCACCATCGGTGTCAAATCCGGCCCTGCGGTAGAGCGCCGGCAAGCTCGCCCACGTGTCTTCCACTCCGTCTGGAGCTCCCTGGCGCAGTACTTTGCGCAGATTCTGCATCCACAAACGGTCGAGTTGCAGACGTCTCGGGTAGAACACGCTTGAGACGCCGTCGCGCGAAGCTAGTACACCCCCTGGCTTGAGAACACGGCGCATCTCGATTAGCGCCTGACCTGGTAGATCTGGGGGCGGTATGTGCCCGAGGACTTGAGAGCAGAAGACAATATCGAATGTGCCTTCACTGTAAGGAAGACCCTCTAGGACGTTGCCTTGCTCAAAACGAACAGATCCCGGTCCTTCTGTTGGCACAGCAGCTTCGTCCGCCAATTTCTTAGCCTTCTCTAGTACGTTCATGGACATGTCCAGACCGATCACAGCGCCTTCGTGGGCGTACTTGGCAAGGCCCGTCGTAATAGTACCCGACCCACAGCCAACATCAAGGATACGGTCAGTCTTCTTGATATGTGGAATGAGGAAGGCTGCATTTGACTCTGCTGTGCGTTTTTCGTGGGTCGCGGTAGTGTAGCTTGAATAGCCCTGCTTGTAGTTGTCCGACTGGTCATTGTGCGACATGTTTACCAATGTGTTGTTTTGTTGCTTGATGGAGTTTGACGAAGAAGTGACACAGTCAAGAAGTCGAGCTGGTCACAGATATTACGACAAGCAGAGGTTGGCATCATAAAACATCGTTTCATCGCGCTCATTTATACAGATTATCCGTCGTACATAGAGCAGCAAGAACTTCCCGTCTCCGCAAATGGGGAGTGATTATGGCGTCATTCTGCCCAACTTGGAAATGTGCGATGAATGCGAAGCCCGTCCTTTTATTGTTCTCGTCATTGCCTCTGGATTTTACATTGCGTCGTGCTCGGTGAACATGATGCGTTAGTCGGTATTGGTAAGAACATGAGCGGTAGGTGATTGGGAGAAAGCTTCAGTTGGAGAAGCGCCATTACTCGTACTTCGTTTATTTCCAAAAGGGGTCCCGTTGCATCCGATTGGGTGCTGTAGCAACTTGGAAATTTACTGGTATGTCATCCATACCGCTGTCCAATCACCATCATCGTAGCGCATCCCTCTCCATCTGCCATGAGTTCATTGTCCCAGCACCTCGCTGTCGATAAGGCGACAACAAGACGACGCGGTTGACCCTTGCATTTCAGTTCTATCCATTGGCCTCCTTTCCGTATGGTCTTGGCATGCATTACGCTGTAGGTGCCATGGAAGGCCAGCAGAACCTAGTGCAAAGGCCTCGAGGGGCCTATCTATTCGTCGTGAATGGCGAAGCTTCGGCGGAGGCTGCTAACCTAGATCCGGATCCGGCTGGTCGTGAGGGGAGACTTGGGAAGAAGCGACCACACTATAAGAGCCGCCGTGGCTGTCTCGTCTGCAAACAACGCCGGGTTAAGGTCAGTGGCATATAAAGCAGTGGCAGTCTGTGGATGTTCTTGTAGGCATTCAGACAGCTTGGATGGGACCCTGTCAGCTCACTGGCTTACATATCAGCCTATAGTGTGACGAACAGTTTCCCTGCTCCAACTGTCTGAAGAGACACGAAAGATGTATTCGCTCGGACATGGCGGGAGGTAGACGCAACGAACCAAATACACGCATTTCGCAGCCTCCTAGTGCGTTGGTAGTGGACAATACAAACATTAATCTCCTCCACTTGGAGTTATTTTCCCATTTTCACAGGAACCTGGTTGATACACTCGCCTTTCCCGAAATTTGGCAACAGGTGCTGCCGTGGTCGTTTCAGGTGTGACGCTTCCTCCATTCCCAATTGCCGATAAAGATTGGCCGGAAAAGCGCCAAAGTAGGAGCATCGCCCTAACTTGGATGTGTGCAACAGGAACCCTATATCATGTGCTCTATTCTTTGTCTTGCAGCGACACATCTTTCCACCCTACTACCCCAGTCTCACCGCTATTCGAATATCGCTGTACAGCTCCTAGGCAAGTCAGCGTCACTGTTTAGCGAGAGGCTATCTGGTCCTGTTACGACCCAGAACAGCGAAGCCCTGATAGCAGCTTCTATCCTGATGCACTACATATCATGGGGCCATATCGGATTTGTCGAGAAACAAGAGAGGTTTCCATACCAGAAAGAAGACAGCTCTTTGACTGAGCACCTCTCAAAAGATCCCCTTCTCCAGCTAAGTTTTGGAGTGCAGGGAATATTATGTGAGGCATTCCATGTTCTCCTAGGTAGTGACAGTGACAGTGTGTTTCTTACTGCAGGGCTTTACAGCCCGATATATGCGATAGAAGAAGCCATTTTGCAGCTGGGAGAAGACCCTTGGAGATTTGTCAATCACTTCATGGGGATCTCAGATAGCCCTCACCACCAGCCGCCAGTACATGACAACTGTGATGGTCCGTCATCACGCAATAAAAAGCCTACAAGCTATCTACGTTCTCATGCGAACAGGTGCAATATTATCACGGCGCTGGTGCCACCACATGACCCTCCCAACCCCCAGCAAGTGGCTTGCGAGGATATTGCTAAGAGGTTATCGCTACTCTTTTGCCTTGCTTCTATGTCTTCCTCTGCTGGTAATTCGGCATCCCAAACCTTGGCTCGTCTTCAGCCTGACATCGAGCGTTGTGTCTTTTCCTTTCCCGTCCACTATAGCAGGACCTTCCGCGACCTCGCCCTACGGGGCGACTCGAGGGCGCTGATTACGCTCTGCCACTTTTATCGCGCCGCGCGTATCCTCCTCACTGGCCCAGGAACTTGGTGGGCCCGGCAGAGGAGTCGCATCATCGAATGTTTGATCTTAGAAGACTTAACTTCGAGGGGGTTAGGCGCATATGTTCTAGGCGTAGGGCTCTAGGACTCCTTGTTTATGGGCGCCACTTAGTAGATCGTTAAGTGAAGCTACTCCGTTGGGACTGTCATGTCTTACCGATGAGATGTATAGAGAAGACTATGTTAGATGCAGGGTCACCGCCCAATGCCTCCTAGGAGCGGAACTTCGAAGGGTTACACTAGAAGTCGAACAACTGGTCCACCCCATCTACCAGTCCTGTGATCCAACCGCTAACTTCTACTCAGTCGTAGCCCCCACAAGACTTTGCTCACATCAACAGCTTGCGCGAACTTGTCGCTTCGGACATCCTAACCATAGTGCGGCTAACTACCACCCGGTTCAACTACACACAGCACACGTCTCAATGGGCGCGTCAACATGCCCGCTCACCTCCCCCAGCCTCTGAAGGACGAGAGGGTCATACACGCGCTTTCCCTTTTCGATAGCATAGAGCTGCCTCATTCTTCTAGTTACTTGCTGATGGCCTGTATTTATGGGTCATTTCATCTTGCGTCGGCTGCCTGTTATGTTAGCGATAGGCTGTCAGGTGGTGATGCTCAGTCGTTATTATCTGAGTGGGTTTATGTCTTTGAGTGCATCACCCGAAATGGCTCCCCCCCACACCAGACACCGTTGCCCAAAACGCCATTGCTAGGCGCGACGGAGATAAGTGCTGTATAACTGGGAATAAGGGCATCATCCTCGATCCTCTTTGTGTCATTCCCATCTTGGCATCCCGGTCGGCTGGATCACCGAGGAAGTAAGTCGTCAATGGCTAATATGCGCAGATCCTGAGGCAAGGGGATGGTTAGGCTGACGATTGCTATACGAAGGAACGAATTTTCAACCTGCTCGGTGCTACCTTTGGGCAATCCTACCGGGACTGGTGGCTCGATTATGCGAAGGGCTCCGGGTTCACGATACGGATGGTGATCACTGGCTGGTACGGCGATATGCTGCTGGTGCGTTTGCGACCGGATTTGCTTATCTAGACTGACTACATCCGTCGATGATCAAGGTACGTAAAGAATCCCGACAATACGTCTTCGCCTCCCCCAACGCTATGTCTCGGCTGATGAGTATAGGAACAGTACAGGGTGTCCCACGTGCACATCGGGCCCCAGAAGCCAGTCGAGGTCGATGGCTCTCTGCCGCTCTTGTGTGATCACTCAAGGACTGGAATTGAGCGTGTCGACGCACGATTTATTGGCACACACGCTCGTCTATGCAATAGTATTGGATTCCTCGATGTTGCGAGCACCATTTCGCCGGAAATCTTGTGTGAATCTCGACCGTCTCCATGATGACTCATCCAACTTCACCAATGGCAGATCCAGTGCGCAGTATCGGCAACTTTATCTGCCACACTCCCCTGGATGCTATGAGTTATGCTGTTCTTACATTGTGGCTATTGGTGCCGAACCGGGCTCGGATAGCGGCTTACGAGGTGCTCGGAAACTTGGAAAGACCCTTTACGGCGCGACTAACAACTACTACTCACCGGTTCAAAGACTTCCTTTTGGGCTTTTCTTGAAATTCAATAGCGAGCCAGCCTGCTTCCGCAATGAGTTTAAGGCACTACAACTGGTCCGCCAACACACTACCGTTCCAGTTCCTAAACCGCTTGACATTGCGATTATCCGGCAACGAGATGGCACGGCTTCCGAATCATCTTTCCCGTCAGACGATGCTACCTTCTGATTTCACGGTTGCTAGGCGTACCCCTGTCGTTCTGCCAGCACAATCTATCGGATAGAGATCGAGACCGAATTGCCGATCAAATGAAAAAACACCTAGCTCAGGTTTGGAGCATTCCCAACTTTGCCAACCGTGATGCGCGAATCTGCAATATTCTCGTCAAAGCGTGTCGGGATTCTCGCACACGCGGCGAAAAACCAGTCGGGCCATTTCCCGACGAGGCCTCTTTTAGTCAAGTGTTGCGATTCTCAGACGAACCCAGTCGGCAGGCCGCAGGATTGTATTTACTCACGCGGACCTCAATCCTCAAAACATCTTAGTCGACGAGGTTACGCAATAAGACGGTAGCAAGGGCGGAGTGTGATTGGAATTGTTGATTGGGAGTTTGCCGGGTATTATTTCGAATATTGGGATTATACTAAAGCTCTGTCTGAAGGCTTTAGATGGATTAAGCGGTATAATGACATGGTGAAGGAAATCTTTAACGAGTTTGGTGACTATTCCAGGGAAGTGGATGTAGAAACCCGGAGTTGGGTGATGGGGGATGGAGTATAGTATTATTGCCTTGAAGTTAATCCTAAGTAACGAATGATAGCAAAGTAAATTGACGAAATGAAAATCAACTACCTAAGGTTAAGGTGAATCATGGGATCTCTTCCTTTGTTGTTATTAATTAGTTACATCTTTACCTAACTACCTTTCTTACTAAATATTAGGCCCTACGTACCTAGGTAGGTAAGTACCTAAGTAGGTATACTTAAGTAGGTACAGTGCGAATATTTAGTGGCTACTTAGGGAGTCACCCACCTAAACTCGATCGCTAGGTACGCTATGAAGCGCACGGGCACGAGGTCGGCCACCCTATATGCCTTCTGTAATCCAGCGCCAACAGTTACATAATTTGACGTGGACCCTCCGCATCCCAACCGTCAGCCTGCGAGCTTTTAACCTGTCATTGGAAGATGAAGTTGATTCCATATGTAGTTGTGATACTTACCCGAGTAGCTTAACCTAGGTGCTTTTATCACTGGTTCTGTCTACGAACTTTGCCCCAACCCTCCACCTCATGAACTTTCAAGATTGCCCGCGCCGAAAGTAACTATTGAAGAACACTCTCTCGCCGATAAACTTGACTTACTGCCACACCCATAAATCCAGATCCCTTCTCATATTCGCTGCCAGATATATCATCATGGACATCCCGTTCATCACCACAGGCCCCGCACCAATGCAGGCACATACGCATACCGTTGTCTTCCTACACGGGCGCGGCGACAATGTTCACGACTTCGGCGCCGGCTTGAGTCATTGGCGCGATTCGCGAAACCGCACACTCGCCGACGCCTTTCCCACGTTTCGCTGGGTGCTGCCTCAAGCCCCGATGCGCAAACTAGCGAGCGGTCCCGAGACCTGGCCACAGTGGTTCGACGTCTGGAATGTGCGCGACTTCGCCGAGAACGAGGGACTCCAGGCCGTCGGGCTCAAGGAGGTCATCCCCGTCTTCCGGAAAATACTGGCTGATGAGGCAGCGCGTCTGGGCGGACGGTGGGATCGCGTCGTGCTGGCGGGGATTAGCATGGGCGCAGCGACGAGTGTGCATTTGCTGTTTAACCTGACAGAGCCGTTGGGTGCGTTTATGGGGTTCTCAGCTCGGTGTCCGTTTGCAGGGAGATCTCTGACGCAGATGAGAGAGGTGCTTGGGCTTGAAAACGTCCCTGATCACGACGATGTCTTGAGAAAGACACCGGTGTTGCTAGAGCATTGTATTGATGATCCGTTAGTTGTCATACAGAATGGGCGGGCTTTGAGGGACACGTTGCTCCGGTTTGGTTGCCGGGTCGAGTGGAAAGAGTATCCGGATGGTGGGCATTGGTTTCATTCGCCTACTGGGATGGATGATGCGGTGGAGTTCTTAGAGAAACATGTTCTTAATGGCGACAGTGATGGAGTTTTAGGTGTAGAATAGTAATCGACATCGGCGTTCTGTCGAATTGATCACCTCAATTTATCTGAGCAGATGCCTAATTCTCTACTTACATGTGTACCAGCCGGAAGGCCTGGTATGCGGAATTGAACAGCACTGCAATAATAGCGGAACATTAAAAATTAGCCATGATTTTCGAAATGTTGGAGAGAGTAACGGAGCCAGAGCTTGGGTTTCGGGCTTGTAAAAGGTTTAGACCCTCTCACGAACAGAGAAGCACAGTACATCGCGAAATAGGTAAGCTCGTCGAAGCTAATAATTATAATTACATATAGGTAGAGAATGGTCCAAGGTTCGGTACCTACCTGCTTTGTTGATTTGAACTACGTCTATATTCCAGTCCGATGTACATAATAGGTAAATAGTAGGTAGTAGCTGGGCGCAGATCTATGTTCCCCCAACTGTATAATTCAGCCCTACGCCCTTTTAACTACATGCATCTGTACCTATCTCGTAGGTATATTAGTATGGGTATACACTATACGTCGCTTCAATTGCTTCACGGATGCAACCCCCTAGAAGAACGACTAAAACACGTCTCCTTGTATTTCTATATTCGTTGCTTATCATTCATCCGAAAAATCATCTTTTGGCAAAGTTCTTTCTGCATTCAACCTCGAGAAATGGGTCCCGCCACAATCGCTGACGATCCATCAGAAGCCGTAGCTAAGACGAAATGCCAAGGGGCAGATTGCGAGAAGGACGCTGGAACTTTACGGTGTCCGGCATGTCTGAAATTGGGTAAAGAGAGCTTCTTCTGCTCACAAGAATGCTTCAAGCGGAACTGGGTTCGTGCACTTATGCTTCCCCTGCGATCTCCATTTGACCTAACCAAGTGACATGTTGTAGTCCCAACACAAGGTACTACACAAGAGGGTGCAAGACAGCTTGAAGACAAACAACGGTAAAAAGACGTCCTAGAATACCTACCGCTTCTAATTAATAAAACTTGTAGGATTTTACAACCCATTCCCGACATACTCCTTCACCGGCACTGTCCGACCTGTCTATCCACTTTCCCCCAAGCGCACCGTTCCCATGTCTGTCAAGCGTCCTGACTGGGCTGAGACTGGCATACCAGAGGGCGAGCGGCGCTATGCGAGTAAATGGTCCTTTTTAGACGCCAAGGGACAGGATGCAATGCGCAAGGTTTGCATATTATCTCGCGAAGTACTGGACATCGTCGCTGCAGAACTTCGTCCTGGCGTTACCACAGATCACCTGGACGAGGTCTGTCATAAGGCCTGCGTAGAGCGGAATGTGAGTTCGACTTCTCCCCAATATATAGCTTACAGTTTCTGACCGTAACAGGCATATCCATCTCCGTTAAACTACAATCATTTCCCAAAGTCTCTGTGCACCTCTCCGAATGAAGTCGTCTGTCACGGGATACCCGATCACCGAATCCTTCTAGATGGCGATATTCTTAATCTAGATATTTCACTATACTACGGGGGTTATCACGCCGATGTGAATGAAACATATTATGTAGGTGATCGTGCTAAGGCTGACCCGGACTCGGTCCGAGTAGTTGAAACGGCGCGAGAATGCCTAAACGAGGCGATTAAGCTAGTGAAGCCTGGCACACCGATAAGAGAGTTTGGAAGAGTGATTGAGAAGCACGCTAAGTCTAGGAACTGTTCTGTCATTGCGACTTGGGGTGGCCATGGTATTAACACTGAATTTCATCCTCCACCGTGGATACCTCACTACGCAAAAAACAAGGCGGCGGGAGTTTGCAAGTCGGGGTTGACTTTCACAATCGAGCCCATACTAACACTGGGCAAGCCTCAAGAACAGTATTGGCCGGATAACTGGACAAATGTGACTGTTGATGGCAAAAGGACTGCTCAGTTCGGTGCGTCGAAAGATATCTTGAGCGATATTTCACTGCTAACAACAGTGTAGAACACACGTTACTCGTCACCAAGACAGGCGTCGAGGTTTTAACTGCGAGGAACGAAAACTCCCCAGGAGGACCTATCCCATCACCCACGAGTCCAATGGGTACTAGCGGTCAATAGTGAATCTTGAGACCGAAAGTTCAGCTTGACGCAATCCCACATGGTTTTCACCAAGTTCGTTAATTACCTGATTTAGCAACCCCGTAATACATACATGTTGGGGTCGATCGGGTCCGGTGGTGTCCGAGTCATCTTCAACAGCTGGTCTGAGGGATTATTAAGACTAAAGCGATGGTCCTGGGAGCAGAAAACCTTGGAGGAAGATTCCTATTCTAATGTCGTCAAGGAAAAGTGATACCCACTTTATCAGAGGCAATCCGGGCGTCTTTATCTTATTATAAGTTGCGGACTAGCTGACAGGTCTGCCGGCTTATCAGAATACGATAAAGAAATCGCAAGTCAAGTTTACTTCTTAATTTTATCCATTTTGCAACGGCTGCTATGATATCTCTTCTCGATAGATCCATATCCGTCTACCACGCAAGGAAAATATTGCCGATGGTATCAATGAATTTAAACCATACGGCCCTACTTAGTCCCCGGTACACTATTCTTGGCTGACTTGTGAAGCTTGACTTAATGTGCCGATGTCGATCTCCGTTCCTATAAGAGCCTAACGGGATATACACGCTAGCAAGTAATAGTTGATGGTTGTATTTGATGGAGACGTTGGAGTAGGATGAGTGTGCGCTCAAAGTTTGGTCACCCGGTGGCAGGGGTCAACCCGCCTCTGCTAGCAGTAGCCCCCATTGAAGCTGGATAAAATATAGATGACATTTGGGCAGCGGGCCCACGGTTCGGGGCTGTAGTGTAGGCAATGAAAGGTGGAAGATCGGGCGAAAAGAGCCGTGAGTCACCCCTGGGTTTTCTCAAGTCTGAGGTGGTGGCAGCGGAGGGAGAGTGCATCTTTACTGCTAACATGGCTAATCAGCTGTCTCGCAGAGCGAAATCCCACGGTCGTCTAACGGTATCGACAGCATTATCAGTGCTGAAATAAGACTTTGGGTTTTAAAGAGTTTTGTGTTAATGTGCCATTTCACTAGATTATTAGTACCGAGTTGACCGCTAACAAGTTTGCCTATACATTGAAAGGGCAGTATCTAGAAAACTTCGAGTATGAATGGGATCTTAGTACAACAAGAGCGATTAATTGTGTAGATACCTATAGTAACAATATTGGCTAGCCTTCACCACCGTTTTCACAAAGTGTAACATTTGGGATTTTCCGAACACTCAGGATAACTTGAACGCAATATCACCTTCTTTATTAAATTGTACATAAAAGAGCTGGAAGAAGCGTTCATTTAAATTAGTCCAGCAGACTCACTGTTCTATATGTGTAGTCGAAGCACCGGAGACAGGTATGATACGCTTGATATCACGCATTCAAGGGTTTCCTTTCTATACCAATGCTAGATACTATAATATTTCGAACTGGACTACTGTGGGGGAGTGGTACGTCGGCACAACAAGACTGATCTATCTAGCATTTATATTTATATACGTAGGGATATATATCTTTCTGTAACCAATAGTATTAAAAGCCTCTATAGATTTAGTCCACACTATGTTTCTTAACGGAACCCCCTGTTCTATATGTAGGTCATAAAGCAATAGATAGGTAGGTAGGTGTAATGTTATTAACCGTCCTGCAAGATAATGTTGTGAATTTTTAAACCTTGTTTCATAATAACTAAAACTAGAATATGTATATATAGAGTTTTAGTAAAACTACTTAGAGCAGGCACCTGCAGTGAGCTAACATATTGCTAATCGCAATTCTAAATTGGTTTGCACGACTATTAATAGATTAGTCTATTTAATTATTCTTTTCGTCTATGCACTCCTGCTACGAATCCTTATCTTTATACAAGAGATGTTAGTATGGGAACAGGGTAATTCTAAGACCCTCGCTCGATCCCTGTTTTCTTTCTCACAAACTAGGAGGCTCTGGATCACGAACCTTAGCACTCGGCTTCTGTCGACAGTCCAGCTTGATGGTCTCGACGTCTCACTCGGAGCTATACTGGCAGTTGAATAATCCCCCTAAGCGTTTTTCTCCTAGGGCCGGGATATCAAGCAACTGGTACCGGGGGTACCAGGAGAGAAACACTATTTTAGATACGTTCGGCATCTTCCATTTGTGCTTCGAGATAATGAAGTGCGATTTTTATTATTGAATTATAGGAGACTAATTTGTAAATACGTATTTTAACATTCCTAATAGAGACGACACTCATGTCGACATTATCTGGGAGGCCGCATAAACAGATGAGAAAACTTGCTGAGCGCTTTCGCCTCTAAGGTTACATAGGTCAACACACTAACTAATACCTATCCATGGTCTGTGCAACCGTATTCACTACAAGGTGTGATGTCATAATTTGGCTATCTACGTGTAGACCTTCCCAGGGAAGTTAAACTAGTCCTGGAATAGAATACATATAGTATGTGGCTAAAAAGGAGTGACATAGCCACCTTGTGGCTAGGTACACATAAATTGACCTACCTAAATAGCTTAGTATAAATAATTATCCTTGCCTTTGGCTGCATTAGTTATTAGAGTGAATTGAATTCTGGTTTATTGTGATTAAAAGCTTCCTAAATTTGAAAGTCTAATTAAAAAAGTAAGCCTTATATTTAATTCATCTCTATTGTTTACTTTAAGTGTGCAGTTATATAAAGCATACATAAACAAAGTCCCAAGTAAAAGATATTAACTATAGTTAGCAGCTCACCCCTCCCTTGCAGCCGTCCATTTCGCCATCTTTAATTATGTGCTGATCTGGATATATGGTCCTTTCTCGAAGCGGGTGGGTTCCGCTATTCTAGCCATCCTTTAGATACATACTAATTACCAATGCGTTGTTAGCGTTTAGGTTCCTGACAAATATTGACAATCTATCGGGGCATGACATTCACAACGCGTATGTGCAAAGTAATCCTAGGGCAGACAGAGCGTGACTGGCAGACCAAACTCGGCGTTGAGCTACAGGGATCCTTGTCATTTTCACGCCCCTCCAATAGCTCTGTTATATATCGTGGTGGGAGAGGGATTCTATGTGTCTATCGGGTGCCGCAGCAATGAGGGAGGCACATCCAAGGATGTCAGTGTCTAGGCTAGATCACATATGAATCTATGACTCAAAAATATGCATAGGAGCATCCCGAGACATGGCTAGGAATCTGTCATCACATATAGCCCGGACAAACAGGGGCCCCATCGTTCGCTGTGAACAGGCGCTAAGTCCTCGAGCAACATTCACTCATCGCAAATGGAGGTGCCTTAGAAACAAGAACATGGCTCAGAGGTTCCCATTAGCTACTCGGGTCTTTTACACCAGCCCAACCATTTATCCACCTCCGCAATTAGATGTGATACAGGTAAGTAAGGATTCGCTGCACACGTCACATAGAGGTATCAATCTAGATCTACTATCAACAGAAGAATGACCTAACCTAGTGATTTTAGTAAACCCACTCTCATTGCGGGACCAGGTTTCATCGGCGCGGAAATCGTCGTAGGCTTCTTGGCGGAGGGGCAAAGTTTATCATAATCGCGAGCCGGGTGCCGTAGACATAGTGTAGAGGCGGAGAGGCTGCCATGTTCTGTCGTTAGATATAGTTAGGTGCATAAGGATCCGAGTTTACCCTCCGTCCGTTCAATGCAGCCAGCCAAAAAGATACCGAAGCATTAGCTGCATACACTTATCTGTTAGTGTGAGGCTGCAACGCTAACTGTTGAGTTAAAGAAAGAGGATCGACCCTGTTAGTATAATTTGCGCTGCAATAGGTATATAAGCGATGAAGTAATTCCGCTATTACGTGCTACAAGCAACCGCAACACTAGCCACAGTGAGGCTGCAGCAGCGAGAACAACTCTAGATAAATACATTCAGGCTTAAATGTTAGCTTCACTTACACAGATTTAGCTACATCAATGGTATTCGCACCTATACATTAAAATAGCATAAGGATAGCGTGTTGGAATTAAATTATCTAGCATTTTAAGGAGCAATGGTGTATGTTAATGGTAGAAGCTCCAGGACTGTGTTTGGAGTTTAACAACTCGCATTTGTCCGACTGGAGACAAGAGTATAGGTACCATATATAATAATGTTAAGGGATAAAAGCAGACACTAAGTATACAAGCTTTGTTTATCAACACTGACGCTGCAAGTAGTTAGTCATTGCTATTAGTGCTTATATAAGAGTTTTGCCCCTCTCGGATAGCTATCGGAGCGTTGCTTAGCTTGATAGTTAGGTAGAAATCGCACCATGCACATAGTAGACGTACCTGTCCTGCTTATCCCTTGCCACCTTAGTGTTAACCTCTACCTACATACAAGTGCCAAATGGGTTCATGCAGGGTAGATGTAGGTCATAGAATAGCTGCTGGATAGGCGACCAGGATTTGAATTATTCTCGCCAAGATAAACATGCCCACAATGGCGCCGAATAGCGGCAAGAGCCAGGCCGAAGAGGTACCCAGTACATCACTTTAGTATATACTATTCCCTAATATCTGTAGTGTGGCCAAAGGGATTATACGATAAGTAGATGTCAAGCACAAGCTAAGGATTTGACATATACACTACACTACTAACGGGGCGGGCCAGGAGGGTTAGCGGTAGTGTCGACCGAGGGTCCCCTGCTAGTAGTTCCTATTCGAGACGGAGGTGACGTTCGCTAAGGCTGGTGAAGACTAGGAAAAATCCCCTTACCAGGCACGTTGACCAGATTGTGCCGGGGTCGAGAGGCCTGCAGCGGCTCAAGGACTCTCTCCCCTGAGGTATGTTGCGGCAGACTTCGCAGTAGGTATGCGGCAAATGATATTCCGCAGGACAACGGTAGGTAATATGTTCAGCATGATGATAAATAAGCTTTTGAAACGCGGCCACGGCAAACGGAATTGTACCGACATAAGCTAGTGCTTAACTTCACCTTAGCGTCTAGGCATGTCTAGACCTCAAGCTCCAATCTTTTCATTATATTTATCATACAGCATCCTAACATTTTAACCTCGGAACATACCGTCAGCACATAGAATAGAGAGGAGCAAATGGGATTCTGATTCTCACCGTTCATGTAACCGTCACTTTACCCTACACTAACCGTTGTTGACCCGTTGTTGTCCTATCCAATATTGTCCTGCGTGTTGATTTATGAGTGATAGGATCGGAATAACGGAAGCCAAGTAAGGAGTTACCCGTGTCTTTCCTTGGCAACGTTGCCGCTCATTTTCAAACCAGCCGGCGTGGTGACATCATGGGATGGAGACAGTAGGTGCACGCGTTTTATCAAGTTAGCACACCTATACCAGTATGGTATGACTTCAAAATGCTTTGGAATACCGAATTGTGGGGATAGAGCGTAGTCAGCACATGCGCATAGTGTAGGCTATCCTCAGCAAAGTCTGCATGCAGTCAGCAATAAGCGAAGATCATATCGCATTTAAGCATCTCTTGAGGAAAGATAATAAAGTTCAGGAACGGTTTCTATTAGTCCGTTAAATAGTACCGTTTTCTTGAATGACAATTCTTATGACCAATCATGGACTGCATATGTGGTGAGATTGGACCTTCAAACGCCCTAGGATGCTGATCGCAAGGTCCCGCAGGTAAAGCCTGCATACTGTAATTCACCCCTACCTTACGCTGCATTACTGCCTCAAGGATAGTGCTGAGGTTGATTTTGGCTAGACTAACACCAGAGTATCGCCAGATAAAAGCTCGTCATCGGGAGCCTGGATAGACGATTTCTGCAGAGTCATGCAGTAAGGAAAGGCTTAGTATAGCCAAGGGGGTTTAGCCTTCGGTAGACATTTGAGATCCATGATCGAAGTGGCCTCCATCTAAATCTATAACTCGGTTGGGTTACGCTCCTTGACCCAGCGCCCGCCCACTGTAACGTTGTCTCCAAATTTGAGCACATATGGCATTCTTAGACTACCTGTCTACTTGCTCAGTCATCTCGAATTCTCCGTGCCATAGCCTCTGTAGTTTGATTGATGGCTTTTACCCAGCGAGGGCGTCTTCCCAGCCAGACTGCGAATGCCGCCGATTGTACCAGTAACAGCGACACCAGCAGCAACAGGAGCAACGCGAATGTCGATACCAGCACAGCTGGGAATCGTAGCCGAGACACGGTCAAACGGCAAAGGTCCCGCAACGAGGATAACCCCCCAGCAGCCTGTGATCAATGCAGGTCCAGAAAGGTGCGCTGTGATCGGCAGCAGCCCGAATGTTCCAACTGTCGAAAGGCTGGCGCCTTTTGCAGCTGGTCAAGTACGTTCAGACGTGTCAACCACACCAAGCAGCTCAGGGATGATTTCTCTAGCGTTATGGACCGCCTCGATGAAGTCCATCAGACGCTTAATCAGCTGGCCAGCTTGACGCGGGATATAGTGGCTCGACCGTACTGCCATGGGAACGCCTGTGTTTCTGGTGGCTGCGGGGCACACTGCATCACCACGGGTAGCACAAGCCAGAGCAGTACGAGCATGAGCGCAACTACGGCCGTTACAACTGCTAGCACTTCTCCTTCAACGACAGCTGCTTTAGCCACCATTCGCCATGGTTTCCAGAACAGTGGTCATTTTACTCTCCCAGGTGCCAATGACGCCATATTCGACTTCCCCGACAACGAGGGCTGTTTGCTAGAAGACGGCCATTTCTTACAAAACAGCCTGACTCGTGAACCCAGTGGAGAACGCACAATGGACTCCCCGGCTTCCATGTCCTTGATACAAGGCGTCGCGGGTCAGATTTCTGGTATGATCAGCCATCATGATAGCAAAGATGTCTCCCATGGATTCCGAGACGTCGGGATACAAGTCGCTCTACAGCACCTGCGAAATTCGTTTCCTTTTGAGATACCCTGTCCTGACCCAGGTATCATCGACGACAATCGACCTGTCTCGACCCCGCCTCGTTTAATGGTGGATCTGTTCATCGAGAGCTTTCTCTGCAGCTTCAACGCGACCTTCCCGATATTTGACGAAGCAGAGCTTCGTCGCGCTGTGGATACACACTATGCTGCCGAGCAACCGATTGACGATAGTCCATGGGCTCTTATCTTTACGAATATCGTCTTGTTAGGCCTAGGGCTCGAAGCCCAGGTTGCAAGCGTCTCCAAGTCCCATCCTAAAAGCATGCACCATGAGCTCATGTCCTCATTTCTTCGGAATTGCGACCGTGCTATTGCCAATCTCGATTCGTTCACGCGCCCCTCGGTTGTCAATATCCAGGCTCTCTTAACTCTGGTATGCTTTTTTTGTTTTTGTTTTTTTGCCTGTTATGCACATGTTAGTGAAGTGGAATGCGAAACTAATCTTTTCTTCGGGCTTTTCGAAAATAGGCTCTTGTAGGGAGAGAATTCTATAAGAACGCTGTATTCGAGAAAGCCTGCCAAACCGCATGTCACCTCGCCCGTATCATCGGACTTCATCGGCCGACAACCCCCGAAAGCGATGTGCAAGGACTCGAGAGAGGCGATAGAGATCGCCTCTTTCGAGTCTTGTATGCGATGGACAAATATCGCACTTTTCTCACTGGCCAACCGTGCGATATGTATCTCTTTGATTCCGAAATACAGCCTGATAGCATCGCCGGTGAGGAGTCGCCTAGCACAAGGTTAAACTATGCATTCGATCACATAATGCGCATTTGGGAGGAGATATACCTGACGCTCTACTCTACGCGGGCTTCAATTGCTGGTGTAAAAGCTCGCGCGCAGAGAGTCTCGGCAATGAATAACTTAGTAGTATCCTGGGCTCAACGCTACGGCGAACTAATGGAACCCACCGATTCAGGTTTCGAATTAAAGCTCGAACCTCGGCGTCTCGAGCTTAATTATTGCTATCACATTACTCAAGTGTTGATACTGCGATGCGACTGGAGAAATCATATTCAGAGGCAAATGCTGGACCATTCACGTGCTTGTCTCAGGGTAATTGCTAGCATCGTCACCATGCCAGTCACGACCCCGGGCCTGGCATCCTTAGCCCGTATACTCCAGAACTACCCCATCGCCTCGTTCACTGAGTTGGTCCGCTTTCATCTACAAACTCTGGGGAGAGGTGGACCTCCGGATGAGGCAAGAAGCGACGATATCGAGCTTTTCCGATACATCAATCGTTCCATAAAACCTTTACAGCATCCTGATTTGCCCCAAACATATCTTAGTCGGCTTGGGGTCGGCATAAACTGGTTACTCCAGGTTCTCGAGACTGTTGGAGGCACCACACCCAAGTCCCTTATTATGCCCGATAATCAAATCCAGCCTATACCTAATGGCTATATTAGTTCATCAAGTTCTCGCCCGCCCAGTCATTCCGCTTCTACGGTTGCGATGTCGAGTGGTGGTGATAGTATCGGGCGTCTACGATCTAGCCGCGGTTTCTCGCTAGCATCGTCAATCTCATCATCCTCAGAGAAGGAGCACCGGCGTCCACTTGGTGAAGCTGAATTGACGGCCTTTGGTGTATCTACCCCGCTCACCGACCCGATGAGCACGACTGTAGGGCAAGGGTCATCATCGAGCAGTAGTCTCTACCTGGATAGATCTCAGTTTGATTCCACTGTGATGACTGACCAAAGCTGGGACATGGACCTTTGGAAAGAGATGTTCCCGTCATGAGACATGGACTTCTACACATAGACTCATATTCGCTGCAAAGCAAAATACTATATAACCCTATAGAGCAATTCCATCTAGGTCGTTTTAGTACTGACCGGAGTTGGATGGTACACAGAGTGATGGAAACAGTACGGTGACATACGACATAATGCACTGTACCAGTAACACCCTCTCCGTCGACGCAGTAGTGGGCGACACGGTAAGCGACCATATATGCACGCTTGGCACCGTATTCGCTTACTTCCGCTCACGTAAACCTTCCTAAAAGAGCATTGCATTGCCTGCTTCTCACTCGCTCATTGAGCAATGCCTCGCCCGTAGATAGGCGCTAGTGGGAAGGAACACTGCAGCCAAAAGTTGCATGGGCTCTTAAGTTTTCCTGATCTCCAGAGCGAACCTCTACATTCCCGCAGCACAGGTTCTTCAATACGGCAAAGCCTATTCAGCTCACCTTCGCAACGCAGATAGCGGCATCTGTTGGATAAGAAGACGATAAAAATAGGTATCGCATGGTTGATGTGCATCGAATGAGGGGAAACCAAGACCCTAGGTGCATAGTTGCAACCTAATGTAAGTAAGTAAACTGTAGATGCGTTGCGCTGTCTCGCGCATCGGTCACCGGGGCCCGAGGACGTTAATCACATCATCTATTATACACGGATTAGTCAGAAGCCCGGCGCCGGTAGCCAACGCAATCTGGCGGGCGCGAGACAGGAATACCTCAAAAATTAATTGATTATCTCTGAAGCGGTGTGAGGGGCAAGACAATTTAATAATCTCACAAGCGTATGCGGTAAGGGATAATGCTTGGCCACAGAGAGATCGCACCGCTTTTCTATGGTTTGATGCAGGGTGAGATAAATCACGTCTCCTTTCTCAAATCTACTGTTTTTGGGGTCCTCTCGGTGCGGGGGCGCCGAGATAGAGACTAACACCATAGGCATCATTACAAGATAAAAAGGAAAAAAAAAAAATACCTAGCGAATAATGGACCGTAGTACAATCTCGTGGGTTGAGCGTCGTACGTTCCTCGGCTTTGTAATGTGATAGCTTGCCGCACTATCTAATCACAAAAAGGTTGCTATTAACCACGATGGGGGCTAATAGTGAAGCCCTAACTCCTCTCCCAATGTCTTACAGCAGGTATCCAGCACACATTCCCCGTATAGGTCTTTGGCCATGCCAAGAGACTTGCTAAGGATATACTATACTACGTTCACATATCAGAACCGGGTGCTGAGTCCGCTTGCGGACGCATAGGAGCTGCTGGGCGTCCCATGTATGCTATGTCTTGGGGTGCACAGTTCCAATCGTGAGCATCTATAAACAACTTCAGGCAATAAAGTGCGCAACTCTTTTTCATTATACTTTGTGTTGTTGCGGTATAGTGACGCCTGCTCTGCGACACGGTTCCTTATAGCTTATTCATTGTAGACATCTAGGAACGGCCAACTAGAACTTGATTGCGTTGCAATAAAAGTTTGAACCCAGGTCTTCTATCCTGAGAAAATAAATTATGTATCCATTGAACCTTAGTAACTAGCCTATATCCAGTCATGATGGTAGTTGTAGACCCAACGACTCCCGTGTGCGAGACCAGTCGCTAGGCGCGCATAACGCGACAACAACCCGATTCTTCAGACATATTGTGAATATTTAGTCAAATTATGTAAAGCCTTGTGTACTCGATCGCATTAAACATCCAATACTACATATGATTGATGTATACTTGAGTGGGGATGAGGTTTATATTATACGAATGTAAGGCGGACACATCCGCCGCTATTGGTCAACTAAACATCTCTGTGGAACATTGACAGTGACTGCGTGGTCCGAACTGCCAGCAAGCTATCCTATCTTCTGACGCCTACAGCCAGGGCATGGCTGCAAACCCTCCTCGACAATACGAAATTCTGCCAGCAAGGGACGTATGAACACAACCCAAAACGGTTTATCACTGCTAACCGAACGGTCGCCATTGATAATTCGGTCCTTCTATACCACTGTCCCTACTTGGATGCTAGTTCTTGCTCTGCCTGGCCGGCCTTTACAACAATCGCATCGCGCTCCTTAGCGCTATACACTCCAGCGGTGACGAACGTATCTGCAGTCAAGGTGACAGCTCCGACAAAGTCTTTGTGTGTAGCAAAGGGCGCCTGATCCCAGACTAAGTCAAGGAAAGTCGGCCCGTCTGTCCCTGGCGAGGCGATCCCAGATACCGGAACGTCGTACATAGGCAAACCCTCGTTTCGTTTGCGATTCGGCACATTGGTATCAATGGCGCCGAATACAACGGTCGGCTCGAGGCGGCGGAAGTACGACGATACAGCCTGCGAATCACCAATGTAGTATGGTCGCGCAGCCAAATTGCTACCCGCAACCTGGAAGGTCGGGTCGCCAGCCGTCGAGGTTCCTGTGCGCTTAATTGCTGCCAGAGCGTAGTCGCCATCCAGTTTAAGATACCGGTAGAGGGATAGCCCGAAGAAGCCGTCGTTATCACTGCTCGTTTTGCCGACAATCTGCAGCAGCAATGGCCCCCACATGATCACTTGGGTATCCGGACGGTCTAACGCGCGCTCGATCCGGATGCTGAACGGCATGTCCACTTCAACTACATCGCCCGTCTCCCAAGTTCGACTCAAGCTCAGATACGTACCGGGTTGGGCCAATACGTTAGTTTGAGACTGCCCATTTATGGCAACTCTGAAGCCTTTACGAACCCAGGCGGGCACTCGTAGTTTGAGGTCCAGCGGACCTTGTCCCATGATGGTGAATTTAGCCGTATCCCCACGAGGAAAATCCGTCTCCTGCTTCACTACAAAGCCTTTCTCCGCCCAAGATAAAGTGGATGGGATGTACAGGTTAACCCAGAGCGTGGATCCATCTGCCGAGCGAAAGTACACCGTCTCCTGGTATTTGGTATGGCTCTCCATTCCAGTACCACCACAGCAGGTGCCGGTGTTGCCAAAGTCACGAGGGGTACCCGGGATGAGTGACTGGAAGTAAGTAAGCTGCGGGTCGCGGGTGCTGTCCGTGTCCGCGCGAGATCCTGTGATCTGGTTGAACAGGCCACGTTCATAATTGTCCATGTACGTTGCATTATGTTCGTGTAAGAAGAGGTTGCGCGCTAGCTTGAGCATATTGTAGGCTGTGCATGTCTCGGCACCGGTTCCAGCCATTGCATTGGCAATGTTATCCCGATTTTGGAACAGCTCACCGTTGGTGTCAGTCCCAGGATAACTGCCGCCAACGCCGCCAGTCGCGAAGTATCGGTGTGGCGCCACCCAGTCGTAGAAGTTCTTCGCTGCACTAAAGTACTCCTGATTGCCCCCATGCTCGTAAACTCTTAGGTAACCGATGAATTGAGGTACGTGCTGGTTGGCGTGTAGCCGTGCCGGGCGACGCCGACCCGGTATCTTGTCACTGGGAACAACCAAGATGTCCTGATTCTCGATCGCGGCACCGAAAAGGGACTCCCGGTTGTCAAAGGCTTTGGCTATTTGTAAGTAGCGCGGGTCACCAGTAATCTGGTATATTTCCGGAAATACCTCGTTAGCACCGCCGTATTCTCCGCCGATATATAGGTCCCACATGTAGTTGAGGTCGTCTCTGGTCAGGTTTCCTGTATACTGAGGGTGGTTTTTATCACCGATCGTTAGCGCGAGGTAAGCCCAGTCAGCCATCTTCGTAACAATTTCAATGGCCTGTGAACTATTGGTATTATAATACGCGTCAAGTAATCCCCGGATAATCTTGTGTTGCGTGTACCAGGCTGCCCAAGTGTTGGTGTCTAGATCGCCTCCATAAACTGCCCAGCGCGGTGGGCCAAGGCGGAGGACAGTATCTTCTGGGAGGGCACCAAGGTAACCAGGAAACGTGGGGATCCAGCTGGCAGCACCGGAGCCGACTGTGCCGTTCATACGAGCAGTAATCATATCCTGGCAGGCGGCCAGTTCGGTAATCATCCAGTCAAGCTTTGTCTTAAAAGCTTGCTCGCCCTGGTCAGCGTATGCTTGAGAAAGGGCCGTCATGAAGTGGCCTGTCCAGTGTCCGCTCAGTAGTCCACCGTCCTCCCAGCCGCCGGGCGGAGTAACACCCGCAGGGTTAGACCGCCCGGCCTGGTTATTAAAAAGAACAAGAAACTTCCTTTCATCATATGAACGCAGGAACGCCTTGATCCGATCGCGCTTCTCTTGCAATAACCCACTTCCTAGTTGCACTTGATTCAGAGCAAATGGGCGAACCGGCGCGGTAGCCCCTGGGCCGAGGTCAACTGCTAATGCGTCCGTCTGTATGGCGCCAATACCAACGAGTGCTATAGTACCAAAGGCAACCGCCAAGCAGAGTTGGCGTACGCCGAGTAAGGTGTTTAGAACCCTGCCCATCGCAAAACCTCAGTTTGGATAGTGCTGTTAGTAGTTATATGTTCGATCAGCAGAAACAGGGCAAAAGTAACTTAGTTCTTGGTCTCATGTGGATGAATCGTGAAAAATGAGTTTCTTAAACACCTAGTCTCGCTCTCTCAACACTCTTAGCCCTTATATTACTTACTCAAAGGCAAGTTGCGATTAGGAGACCACGCTACTCTGCCGACCGAGTGTCGCCAACTTACGATATGGTCCCCATTCCGCTATCTACACACGAAGTATGTGAGGGGTTATATGGAGCATTCTGTTGACTGACTGGTGCGGATAATGATAAGGTTCCTAATACTACCCAACAAAAGCTTGTGTGGGTTGGGGATAAAGCACGTTCTGCCAGCTATTGGTGGAATTAAAACCTTTCCATAGATCCTCCAAGTAATATTGCTAGGTACGGACAACTAATAAACTAATTGAGCACACAAGTTCAACCCTCCGATTAATGTTGTAATAAATGCTAATACTACACTTTCTTTGGAGTTCCTAGTGTTCGATACTGCCAAAATGCACCTATTAAAAAATACAAAGTAAAAACGAAACCACCTGGCACATGGCACTTGATACTCCCCCTGTTCTAGACAACGCTAAATTATGCCTTTGTCCCCCTTTGTCCCCCTTTTTTTTTCTTTCCTTACTTTTCCCTCGACACCTTACGCCCAACTCTGCTTCTAAAGAAGCTCTATAATAATAACATAACCAAGGGCTTCAAGAATGAGGCTCGATTTATTACAAATAATCTAGGGTACTAAAGGACCTTTGCTATCTAAAGAACAATAGCAACCAAACATAAGTATTGACACAATATATACACTAAATTATCTAACCTACCCTAGGTCACAGCTAGCTAATTCTTTCTCTTTATATATGTTTTTTTAAGCCAAGGAACAAAGGCTGAATAGTTAAGTTCGAGATATTGATATATTTTGCACAATAGCAAACAAGACAAGAGTCTCCTTGTTCTACGTAATTTCCGATCCTCGGGATTAAAATAACTGTGTATAAGATCAAGTTAATATTATCCAGGGATTCTTTGGTCTAACATTTCGACGCTCTTTTCAACCTTTTATTGATATCCCTACATAACACATGCTAGTATAAAGGAATTAAAGGAAGCGGGACAGCTAAAAACGGTGGCTAGTCCTAGTCAAGCGCGGTAAAATAAGCCAATGGGCTCCCACTTAGTATTCAAGGGGTTACGGCCGTTAACACAATAAAACGTTACCATACTAAATGTAATATATTTCTAAGCCATGCTACGTCAAGTATGTATCTAATAGGAATAAAACTAAAAGGGGATTAGAAGCTGGGTGAGCATGATAACAAAACACACATGGCCGAGTGTACCAGCCAATGATACCGACACAGGTGAACAATCAGACACACATGGAGCCAGCCTCGTTTTCGGCATCCGGAGGTTGGAGTAAGTAAAGGCGCAATGCCGTTATTAAAATATAAATCACGTTCGATATTTTCTTCGATGTCTCTCATACTCCCCTCTGGGCGAAGCCACGGCCACCTATTTAGGTCTGGATTTTGCGAGCTTTCTGCCGATTTTAAATGGATATCAGGACCTCTACGATCCGAGTTCGTCCAATGATATCAAGGTGCAGGCTGCTAAGTTCGCTAGGACAATATAAAACAGGGTCTCTCTAGAAGCGTTAGATTATATAACCATAGTTACTTTAATGTAGAATCTAATACAACCTTAATTCCGGGACAACCTTTAGGGCCACTCAATAGTACGGTGAGTGCTACGCTTTCCTTTATTTCGCTTTAGTATACCTCTAGTCGCACAATATCGAATATATTGTTTGCGCTTTGAGTGTCATAATCAGTCATGTAGCATGGTAGCTAGTGTATTGGCGCTATAGACGAAGATTCTAAGCTAAAGAGAAAAGAAAGAAGAAGCAGCAGAGCTATTTTGTGACATACTCGGGTTTGTAGGTTCGAGTCAAGCCGTAGTGGTCCGTGCGCTTATCTGATATCTCACGGACCAGCGGTTCTGCGACTGGCCTGCGTGCGGTTCCCCTCAGCTGTCCTCGGTATAATCGTCTCCTTGTGTACCGACCGTCACATTGAGTTGACTTAGCAGTAATGCTGCTTCCTTAATCTCGGAGCAAGCAGCCTATTGCGCACATCCTTTACCTGGTTTACGAACGTGGTGGGATGTTAGCCGAGACAGTGGTACCGATCGGCAAACAATTTAACACCAAATTTCTCTTACTCCGCGTCTCCCCTACCCTTGTTGGTTATAGCTTAGGTATTCCAGCGCCACAATAAATACTCTGACATGGCTGTCAGTTTTCCTTGGAAGTTTTCTATCCCGAATTTCCCATAACAGGGGCTTAACTGAGTGCTCGGAGAATATACTCGTAATATACCCTTTACCGCTTCGGTTTCAGGGTCATAAACCTAAGCCCGATATGGCGACCCTTGTAGAAATTTCTCGGGTAGTCTTCGCACCTTGGCGAAACTAGCAACTGTCTTGTTTAAGCGAGAGCTGAAAAGCTGTCTTACACTAGACCCGTTATTACCCGCATTATTGCCAATGAATTGCCTTGCGTCCCTAACATAACTGCAAGCCACGGGTAGGTATATCTTGGCAAGGTCTTAGCGGTCTACAAGACAACCAATGATGCGGAGGTCCGCACACGTCGAGTTATTATGGTGCATGCACTATATGTATACTGTCCCCCCCACTCTAGACCTATAGGTACTTAGATCACAATATATTGTTTAATATTTATGACTTATGTTAGTCCACAAGAGGCCTTAACCATTCTCACCTAGTCTAATGAACCGAGCTGCTAGGGACTATCATGATGGGTATCTTAGACCTTGAGCAAGCCGTGACAGTTCTTTGCTCCCTCGTCGTAGGCTATTTCCTTGCCTCAACCCTCTACCAATGGCACCGCCTTCGCTATATCCCAGGGCCGTTCCTTGCCTCGTTCTCGTACCTATGGATTGGTTACTCAGGTTGGAGCGGGAAACAATACGAGATCCACAAGCTTCTGGGTGAGAAATATGGACCATTGGTGCGGATTGGACCCAACGAAGTCAGCACCGACGATCCGGAGACAATACGTCGTATATCCAATGCGAAGAGCGTGTATCCGCGGTCTGGCTGGTACGATGGCGCCCGCTTTCATCCAGACAGCGATGCCATGTTCACGATGGTAGAGCCCGTTCGACACGACAAGTACAAAGCGAAGACCTCTCATGGATATTCAGGTCGCGAAACCCCTGGCCTCGAGTCTGCCATCAACGAGCAAATCGGAAATCTGATCAGCTTGATCCGTCGGAAATATGTTCGCAAATCAGGCGTCAGCTCCAAGGTGTTTCCTCTGTTTACTTTAGATATTATATCCCGCATTGCTCTCGGAAAGGAATTTGGCTGTCTTGAAGCAGACAAGGACGTCCACGGATTCTACCACCTTATAGAGTCGCAATTGCCCGCGATGAATGTTCTGGGGGATGTACCCTGGGCAAGAAAAATCATCTTTTCAACATTGGGCATTAGATTATTCGGCCCTAAACCAACAGACCGGACTGGGTTAGGCCTGATGATGAAGTGAGTTTTGGTACTTTTTGGCCATATTTGATATACGATTAATTAGTTGCACATAGATTAACAAACGATGAGGTTCGCAAGAGGTACGTCAGTGACGGTAAAGCCTTAAAAGATATTCTGGTAAGAAAAGGATTAAGGTTTAGTATACTTACTATGGCTGGAACCTAGTAATAACTACAGCTAACATGCTTAAAATTAAGGGGTCGTTCCGTCGTCACGGCCTTACCGAGGCCGAATGCCAGACCGAGGCACTATTCATGTTTGTAGCTGGCTCAGAAACAACAGCAAGTGCGCTAAGGATCATATTGTTCTATCTAATAGCAACACCAGTGGCATATCAAAGACTCAAGACTGAGATGAAAACAGCGATAAAAAGTGGGAGAGTCTCAAGTCCTATAACAGCTGCAGAAGCGAAAGAGTTGCAGTATCTACAAGTACGTCTCCCCTCTCCCCCCCCCTAGTTTCTTAGGGTTTCATGATGCATCCTTTCGCAGGTGTATAGTCAATGCCTACATCTCATATCACAAACCCGCTAACAATTCTGGTCCCGTGTAGGCCACCCTTTATGAAGGCATGCGTATACGCCCAGTTGCCACGGGGACTTTTGGCAAGGAAGTGCCCCCTGAGGGTGATGTAATCAACGGCTACTTCGTCCCCGGTGGCACAACCATCGGGCCCAACTTGTCCTCCTTGATGCGCTCTAAGGCTTTATTCGGCGAGGATGCTGATATCTTCCGGCCTGAGCGATTCCTCGAGGCTGATCAGACAACGCGTGCTGAGATGCAACGCAATGTCGAACTTGTGTTCGGTTATGGCCGCTGGATGTGTGCTGGCAAGTCTATCGCCTGGCTTGAACTCAACAAGACTTTGTTCGAGGTTTGTTTTGCATCAAGATTCTGGCTTTCAGCTTGCTTTATTAGCTAGATTAATGAAACTAACTTCTGCCTAAATAAGGTCATCCGCTACTTCGATTTCCAGATCTTCAATCCAAAGGCAGGAATTAAAAGTTTTAGCCATGGAGCTTGGGTTGACAAAGATATTCTTGTCATAGTTACTGAGTCAGATATTTAATTATTGGAGTGGGCAACTATAAAGAGCTTCTCACGCCTTGTGGATATGTTACAGTGCCCTTATACTAGGATATATGTTGGGATGAAAGTGACGGAGGTCACTATTGCGCCGAAAGACCAAGGGACTACAAGTGTTGTAGTCTGCCGGAAAATTAGCTATATTATGCCATTACGGCATAACAATAGGGGCCCAACCTACACTTTGTAGTAATTACTTTTTTCTTCTTAGGAACTAATTTATTAAGTGAAAAAAAAAAAAAAAAACTTAACTTCATTTATAAAGCTATTAGCTAAGTGGTTTTTATGCCTTTATTTTTTATAAAAAAGTTTATAAAATAAATAAATATAAACTTTATATATAAGCTTGTTTTATATTTTTTCTATATATTTTTATATATAAATGTTACAATTTAATAGGCATAACCATGGATATGTCAGCCATAGCTATGAACATGTTTATTATGTCTATAAGTAGGAAGACATCTTTATGATTTAATACTTAGAGAGATAAAGAACATTTATTCATACTTCACATAATAATTATTATCTTTAACAAATGACTGAATCGCCGTAACAAGGAAGCTGCCAAACGTAACACCACTCCTGTCAAGGATAGCACCTAGAAAAAAGATGCCGTGCTAGAAGAAATCTATCAAAATAAAAAAAACAGTAGGAATACTAAAAACAACGGATTAAGCGTTAAAAATAAAAAATAGCTAACCATTACTATTAGATCGTCCAAAAGCAATAATAACAATAATAATAATAAAAACAATAATAATACTTTTAACTACTTATTTAACTTTAATAAAAATAAGTTTTACGTAGTACTGCTTAGCTATAAAAAACAAATATTACATAATAATAATAACTTAAAAGGCAATATTTATAGCAAAAAAAAAGCTAAAAGTAATAATTAACAAAACATTTATAATAAGTTTAATAGTAGCCCGGCTATTTTTAAAAAACCGCGTAATAAAATAAACAAGTTTAATTTTTTTTATAACTTAGTTATTAAAAAGCTTACTAAACTATTTAGCAAAAATAATAAAAAGTTTTAAAATTAAATATATAAATATTATAAAAACTAAAAATATAAAAAAAATATAAAAATTTTTACTTTTTAATAAAACTAATATTTTAGCTTTTAAGTGTATATTTTTAAATAATAGCTTTAATCTAATAATTATAAAATAATTAAGAAAGCTGTAACTAAATAAATTTAATATAAATTAAATTTAACTATAAAAAAACTATAAATAACTTTAATAAATTTATTATTTAGTTTTATATATATTTAAAAAAATATTATATTAAATAAACTTAATAACTAAAAAATTTAACTTAAGCAATAAAATAAAACTATTACTAAGCTAGCTATTTAAATTAATAAACTTAATTCTATAATAATATTATAAATAGGAAAGTCACAAGGTCAGGTATAATATATAAAAAGATAAGTTATATATTTAGTAAGGTTAGCTTATAAGACTAAAGCTTATAAAAAAAAGATTCTCTATCGAAATAAGTATAAATATAATATATATATATAATAAGTATGCACTAGTCCTAGTATACTAGGCATAATAACTATCTTTTCTTGTTTGGTCAGGTTATTTTTAACCTAATATATATAAGTATATAAAATATAAAATATATAGTATAGGTAGGTAGTATATATATATATAAATAAGAAGTAATTTAAGTACAAGGTTTATATAAAATTAAAGTAATATATATATAATTAGTATAATATAATCAATTAAGTATTTATAAGTATAAATATATAAATATTTTAATACTTATATAGTATTATTAATTAAGAGTTTTAGTATATATATAATATAATGTATATATATATATTATATATTTAAATATATAGTAAATTTTAATACTAGTAATTTAAACGTAAGCTATATAAAAATTGTTTATAAAGCTAATCTAGTTTTATATAAATATTTTAGCTTAGTTTTTTTTTTTTTTTTTTTAACTGCTACTATTATTATTATCTATTAATTTTAGCTATTTATGCATATTGCTACTATTATTTTTTTTTTTTTTTCGTTTTTATATTTTTTTTTATGCTTATATTACTATATTTAATACTATTTCTAACCTTTCTTACATTTTTTCTAATAAAAAGCTTTTATAGAACTGCTACAACTATTGCTTTTAATGCTTTATTTGCCAGAAAGTTATAAATAGCTATAATTATTGCAACTACAAGCAATATATACGTAAGCAAGCTACTAAAACTAAAAATAAAGCTTATAGATATAAACCTGCCAAATTTCTAGTTTATAGTATATATATATACTAACGCTATTTTAGCAGTACTTATAATAAGGCTTAGCCTAACTTTGGCTAGCTTATTTAGGTTATTTATATTATAAAAAAAGCTAGAACGTTTTTTTATAATAGGTGCTAAAAAAAATACAAAATATATAACCTTATAAATAAATCTACATTTATTTTATATTAGTATTAGTACTAATTTAAATTTTTTATTTAATTAAGTTCTAGGTTTAATATTTTTTAATATAGTTTGTATTAATAAATTGTTAAACTGGTTTTATTAGTTTTTTAACTTTAAAATAAATATAAATAGTAATAAAATTATTAATAAAGCAAGTTTAGTTATTTAATAAGCTTTTATAAAGCTTTATTAATAATTAGCTAGTATGTAATTTTGTTTATTAAAAACGTTTTATTATTTTTTAATAACTTATTATATATAGTTTAGCTTTACTAATAAACTTAGTAATACTAAAATAAATAGTTCTTTTGTTATTTTATTAAGTTTTTATAAATTATTTATATGTTTTTAAAACATTTGTATTATATATTTTTAATTAATAATATAACAAAAAAATATTTTTATTTAATCTTATTTTATATTATTATTTAATATATGTTACAATCAATTACGTAAAGCTTTTATAGCTAGTTTATTAATACTATAAACAAAAACTCTAAGCAAAAAAAAAAAAAAAAAAAAAAAAAGAAGTTAGAGTTTATAAAGTAAGTAAATATAGACTCTATATGTATAGCTGCAAAATTAAGTTAGTCCGTACGTAGATTTCCTATTTTATTGCTATATAGGTCTAAAGTTCTTGCAAGTTTTGCCAAAATTATATAAATTATATTAACTATTATACTATTTTTTTTTAAAACTAAAAGTTTAAACATAGTTTTAATTTAAAATTACTAATAATATTAAGTTTAAGCAGTCTTTTTATATTATACTGCTTTATTATTATTTTTATAATTATTTATAAACTTATTAATTATTATTATATATATTTATTTTTATAATTTTATAAAAAGTTTAAAAGCTTTTTTATAAGTTTTATAAAATTAGTTAAATTTAATTAGTATATTTTTATAATTTTAAACTATATATTAAATATTATTAAAATTATAGCTTTTTTAAGCAATTTAATATTATAACTTTTTATTTTTTTTATATATTTTTAATTGTTTGATTTGTTTAATTTTAAATTTTGCTTTACTATTAATATTTTTAGCTAAAAGTAATAATTAAATTTATTAAAATAAAAAATTATTGTTTGTTTTTTATAATTAATTAGTATAAAACAAGTTTTTTATTTTATAAAAATTAAATAAATTAAAAATATAACTAAATTTTTGTTTTTTTAAAATTTTAAAAAGTCCAACTAATTAAAAATCTAATCTAATAATTAATACTTACGTTATAAAACTTTTTTTTTTTTTTTTAAATTTTATTTTTTATTTTAAAATTTATTAAGCGTTTTTTTTTATTAATTTATAACTTGTATTATTTTTATATAAAAATTACTATATTATATATTATTTTTTAAATATATTAAGTTTAGCAAACAAATTTAAATATTTATTGCTTAATATTAAAATTTGCTATAGTTTTATTAATATTTATTATTAAAAAGTTTTATATTTTAATTTTTATTATTACTTTTAGTAGTAATATATTAATTAATAAATATTATAAAAAATTATATATAAAATTTAAAATAAAAAAATAAATATTTTAATTATTTTAATATTTATTAATATAAAAATAAAATTATTAGTCTAGTTCTTAATTAATTAATTTTATTATTTTTTAGGTTTAAAAGTAATAAGTACTACTAAAGCAGTACTTAGTATTTATAAAACTATTAATTATTGCTATAAATTTAGAAATAAATAGTTCTATATTATTTAATATTTATATGTTTAGTATGCTAAAAAATCTATATAAACTTTTATAGTATTATATAGCTAGTAATTTTATAATATTTATTTTTTTACTAAATAAAGTTATAATTAAACAGCTAAACTTATTTATAAATACTTATATATAGTTATAATTTTATTAGTTAAGTAATATATTTTTATTATTTATTACTATATATTGCTATACTATAGCTAATATAAATAATAAATAAAAAAAGCCAAAAGTTTTATTTTATAGTATTTTGTTTTTTTTATAGTTATAATAATTATATATATATTATTTATAATTATATTTTAAATAAAACTAGTAGTATTTTTGTTTTAATATTTTAATTGTTTTATATTAACTTTAATATATAATAATTAAAAATATATAAGCTTTTTAAATTAATGCTATATAAAAAAAAATAGTCCTATTTAAAATAACTTTAAGTATATATAATTTTTTATTTTTATGTTTTAGCTTTTATAGCTAGTTTTTTTGTTTAATTAGGTTTAATAAATTAGCTTTTTAAAAAATATTAAATAAAAAGTTTATAATTAATATAAAACTTAATATTTTATTAAGTAGAACTAATACTATTATTTATTTTTTAGCTTTTTTAGCTTTAATTATAAAAAGTTTAGCTATTTTTTTTAATAAAGCATTAATTACTATATTTTTTTATTTTAGTTAGTATTAAAAAGTAATATTAAAATTTAATAAAAAATCAGCTTAGTATATTTATTATATTAATAAAATCTATTTATTTAAAAAATATAATAAAATTTAATAATTAGTTATTATAAAAAATTTAGTTTTAAAAAGCTTTAAGTAGTAATATTTTAAAATTTATATTATTATTAAAAATTTATAGTTTTAAATTAAGTAAGCTTGTTTAATTAGTATTATTGTTTTAAAAAAATATTTTATAAGTTTTTAAGTTATATTTTTTTATTATTACTAAATAATTTTTTTTGTTATATTATATAAAATATTTATTTTTATTTATATTAGTTAGTTAGGCCTAAAAAAAATTAAAATAAATATTTTATAAACTAGTAGTTTTATATATTTAAAAGTTTATTTTTGTTTTAGTTCTATTATAAATAGCTTATTTTTTTTTAATAGTTAATTTAAAAAAGCAGTAATTTTATTAATATAATAAATAAACATATAAACATAATTATAAAGCTTAAAAAATAACTAGATTAATTTAATATTTTTAAAATTATTAAAGTTCTAATTTAGGATTGTTTAAATTTTTATATGGTTAATTTTAATTTTTATTCCAACTTTTATAATTATTTTTAAATAATTAATAATAAATATATTAAAATAAAACTTTTTAATATTTTTTTAATATTTAGCTTAATATAAACAATAAATTATTTTTTTATAATAAGTTTAGTGCTATTTTTTAGTTTTAAAATAAATTAAAATATTATTTATATAAGTATTTGCAAACTTATTTAACAGTTTTTAAATTTATATATTAATAAAAGCTTGCTATTAAGCAGGTTTTATTTTTAAACTAAAAAATAAAACCTTTTATTAAAATATTTTTTTATAAATTTAAAAAAAAAAATTAATATAATTTTATAGTTAATAGTAATTAATAAAAAGCTTTAATAATATTTAGTTTAATAAATTAAATAATATTATAATAATTAAATATAATATTATTAATATTTAAAGCTAGTATAATTTAATTTTTTAAATATATGTTTTTTTATTAGTAATTAATTATAAATTTATATTTAATTAATTTAAGTTTAAATATAAATAGAACAAAAATAATATTTAAATTTATATTTTATTTAATAAAGTTTATAGCTAGCAGTTTATTTATAAACTTTTTTTTAAATAAAATAAACTATATAAATATATAATATTAATAAAAGCTAAAAATATATTTTTTGTTATTAAGTTTTAGTATTATATTAAACTTTAATTATAATAATAATAAAGTTTTAAATTTTTTTTTTAAAAATAAGATTGGTTTATTATTAAAAGTTTTTTATAATATTATTTAATTAATTTAAATCTATTTTTTTTATAAAATATTAATTATTTTTAAGTTTTTTTTAAGTAATTTAATATAATTATTTTTAGTTATTATAAACTTAATTATAATAAGTTTTTTAAAAAAATTTTTAGTTAGTTATTTTTATTTATTTTTATAGAAATAATTTTAAAAGTTTTATATAATTTTTTTAATAATAGTTTAGTTTTTTTTTTTTTAAAAATTATTATATAAACTTTTTTTGTTTTAGGTTTAAAAGTCCTATGTTTTATTTTTAAAAAATTGCTTTAATATTTAATAATATTTTTTTAACGCTTAATTGTATTAATTTATATTTTATTATTTATAACTAAAAAGCTTAATTATAATTATTAGCAAAAATTAAACTAATAAAAATAAATTATTTAGCTAGATTAATTATTATTTTTAGGTTTTTATTAAAATATTTTATTTTATTAATTATTTAATACTAATAATAATATTATAACTAAAATTAATAATTTAAAATATTTAGTTTTTAAATTATTAATTATTAATTTTTATAGTATATATTAAATATTTATAAATTTTATTAATTATTTTGTTTTAATAATTATAAAGTTTTTAAAGTTTAGCTAGCTAAACTATTTCTGTTTTTAATTATTGTTTAATTTATTATATAAATTTATAGCTAATTATTAAAAAAATATAAGCTTTAATATTATATAAAACTAAAATTTTTATTTTAATATTATTAATTTATAATTAAGTAAATATTTTAAAAATAATTAATTTGTTTTAGTTATATATTTTAGCTAAAATAAAAAAAAAAATTAATAAAAAAATTTCTATTAGTTTTATTTGTTTTTTAAATCGGATAAACTACTAAAGCTATTTTTATTAGGGCTTTTTTTTATTAATTAAACGTTTAAAATTTTAAGTTTTTAGTTAAAATAATTAATTAATATATATATATTTTTTTATTATAAATAAAATAAGTTTTATTATTTTAATAAACTTTTTTTTTTTTTATAATTAATATTTGTTTTAATTATTTTAAAATAAATATTTTAAAACTTTTAAAGTTAACTAAAAATTAATAAGCTAGTTTATTAAAAATTTAATTAAACTAATAAGTTTAATTTATTAATAGTTTTTATAAGCTTGTTTAATATTATATATTAATTTAATAACTTTATTAATAAATAATTTATAAAAAATATTTAAATTTATAAAAACTTTATATAATTTTTTTTTTAAATTTATATAAAAATAATTCTATAATTTATATTTTTATTATAATTTAGTTAATTAATATTTTTAAGCTAAACTATTAAATATAAAAATAAACTTATTAATATTTTTATTAGTTTTATATATATAAGCTTAAAATATTTTATAAGCTATAATTATTTAATTAAAATTATAATAAATTATTAATAAAACTTAAATTATTTTAATAATATTATTAAATAGTTTTTTAGTTAAATAAAAATATATTTTTATTAATTTTTTAATATATTTTTTTAACTAACTTATAATATATTAAAATTAGCTATTTTTAGTTTAAAATATAATAATATTTTTATTTAACTTTTTTATTAGTTTATAAACCTAATTATTAAATAAAGCTTTATTTTTTATAAATTTATTAAAATTAATTTTTTATATTTTAGTTTTTTTAGTATAAATAAGGTTTAAAGCATTAAAAAATAAACTAATAAAATAAAAAATAAATAAAGCAATAAAACTAAAAAAATTAAAATTAGTATTTTTAAAAATATTTTTTATTATTAAGTTATAGTTATTTTTTAAAAGTATTAAAATAAATATATTAAAAAATTAGCGCTTTATTTTTTTTATTTATTAAAAAAGTTTTATTAGAACTAATATAAAATTATAAATTTATATAGCTATAATATTTAGTGCTATATTTTTAAATATATTATTTATTTTAAATAGTTTTAGTTCTAGTTTAAATTTTGTTTTTTTAAGTTTTAATTTTTTGTTTTTTTTAAATTTTTTTTTAAGTATTAGTTTGCTTAAAACATTTATAAAAAAGTTTAATGCTTAATTTTTTTTTTTTTTTATAAAATTTTTTTTAAAATTATTTAATAATAAAAAACTAGCTATATTTAAAAATTAAAATTATTTTAATTATTTAAAAACTAAAAATAAAATAAAAATATTTAAAGTTAAGTTTTTTATAAATTATTAATTTTTAAGTAATATAAAAATTAAAAGTTTTATTAAAATTATATTAAAATTAAATTTATATTATAAAATATATAATTTTTTATATTAAATATATAACTAAAAAAAAAAGTTTATTTATATTTTATTAATTATAACAAAATAAAAAATATATATTTATTAAATATTTATTAATAAATAATTAATAAGCTTAAAGTAATATTATAATTAGTTAAGTAAAGTTTTTATAGCTAGTTTATTAATATTATAAATAAAAACTTTAAACTAAAAAAAAAAAAAAAAAAAAAAAAATCAAAGTTTATAAAGTAAATAGATATAAACTTTATATATATAGCTATAAAGTTAGGTTGATCTATACGCAGATTTCTTATTTTATTGCTATATAGGTCTAGAGTTTTTATAGGTCTTGCTAAAACTATATAAACTATATTAACTATTATAATATAAATAAATAAATAATTAATATAAAATATATTTTTATATAACTACTATATATTTTTAATTAGGGTTAGGGTTATTAGGGTTAGGGTTATTAGGGTTAGGGTTAGGGTTAGGGTTAGGGTTAGGGTTAGGGTTAGGGTTAGGGTTAGGGTTAGGGTTAGGGTTAGGGTTAGGGTTAGGGTTAGGGTTAGGGTTAGGGTTAGGGTTAGGGTTAGGGTTAGGGTTAGGGTTAGGGTTAGGGTTAGGGTTAGGGTTAGGGTTAGGGTTAGGGTTAGGGTTAGGGTTAGGGTTAGGGTTAGGGTTAGGGTTAGGGTTAGGGTTAGGGTTAGGGTTAGGGTTAGGGTTAGGGTTAGGGTTAGGGTTAGGGTTAGGGTTAGGGTTAGGGTTAGGGTTAGGGTTAGGGTTAGGGTTAGGGTTAGGGTTAGGGTTAGGGTTAGGGTTAGGATTAGGGTTAGGGTTAGGGTTAGGGT